>VWZT01000882.1:0-12155 GCA_013397055.1 Pachycephala philippinensis
TTGTACTTGCTGTTGGTTTCCTTCCAAAGGTGTTGAATAAAAAGAACTCAGGTGGAGAAGGATGGATGCAGGGAGAAACCTTGGATTGCATTGGGGTTTAAGGGCCCTTATTCTGTACAAATTAAGTAAAACACAGCTTGAACAACTCAGAGATCCTGGGGAAAATTTGGATCTGCTTTGGGTTCCTGAGTTTGTTTCCATACTGGGAGTTGTTCATAAAGCAAATAAAAATCACTGGATTGTCCCCCAGAAACAAAGCAATCTGATCAATTTGACAATGCAAGATTCTTTATTTTTTGAAGGCAATGATAAATCATCTCTTTAGAAAAATGCAGTGCATGTCCCAAAGCAGAAGAGCAACAATAAAAACTCTCTTGAGCAAATATTGCAAAAGAAACTTTAAATACAACCAAGCCCTCTATCTGTGTAAAATGGTTTGCTGCAAACTGTATCTTTTCTGCCATATTAGCGGTCCAGGAGTAATTAAACCAGACTTCTGCAGAGAAATGCCTCCCTGGGATTTTACAGAGGAGAATATTTTGGCACTTAACAGAATTCCAGTTTTGTTTTGGGCTTTTTTTCCCCTTTTGCCTAAAGCTGTGAGGATAGTGGGAATATTGCCCGTGGATGTCATTATTTCAGTGCCTGCACCATTTGCATGCACAAACTCTTTGGAGTTTCCATGTTGCACAGATTCTCCCTGGCTACCTGGCTGAGAGGAAATGTGAGTTTAATGGGTTTTTTGCTTTTAAGAGCTGGCTGGGCTGGAGAGAAATGTCGTAGCTCCAAGGACTTGCAGCTTGTGAGAATCTCCCACGTCCCTCTGGAGAGGGAGGTGCGATGGCGCCTTTCAACTCCGCTACAGGTCTGAAGTTAACTTGGGTTTCTAAGATTGAAAATTGCCAGGAGCCGTTTTAAATCTTTTTTTTTCTTCATTGTTCTCCTTTGGATGGATGAAGCAAGTTAGGGCTCTCTCCAAACAGATTTGTGTGAAACTTTTCCTAAGCAGGCAGCTGTCTTTATTTTATTCAGTTTCTCTTCATGGCTGAGTGGTTTGCAGGTTCTTTGAGAGGTTTGGTGGGGAGAGAGGAGGCTTTTCTCTCTAAGAATTGTCCTTTCTCGTTCTGGCCTGGCTGGGATGGGGAGATTTCATGGCAAAGCAGGACAGGCTCCTCATTGCTGGGCTGTGCCTCGGGCCCCGGTGCGAGCGGTTGCAATTTTGGTTTTTGTGAACGCTCTAACTTCACAATTTCCTGAGTACTTGTGCCATTTATTTATGCCTGCCTTTTATTTATATTCATAGAAGTGCGTGCAGACACAGAACTGAGGCTTACAAAAAGTTCAAGCCAATACTTGCCATTTTTTTGGAGATATTTTCACAGCTCTAATATTCAAACGCTGCTTTTACTAATTAAGTTTTCTTAATTATATGATTTGCAAGATTAAAAGGCCACTGCCAATATAAACCGCATATTGCCCCTGAACTGTTAGATTATTAAACTGAATTTTTAAATTAATTTTTACTTGCCATGATTTGTATTCTGTTTGTTCTGTGCTATTTTAAGCTTGGATAATAAATATCATGTCAGTCTCATATTCATTTGTGGAGAACTCCAAGTTTTCAGTGCTATAGGGTAAGGGTTTGAAAGGCAACAACACAATTTTTTGTTTTGTTTCAAAGAATTGTTTTTTAAATTCTGTTCGTCTTACGCTTTACAGAAGGCTTTTATTTTTAAACAAAATAAAAAAAAACAGGCTAAATATAAGTTGACAGCATCTCTCGAAATGATATTCTTGTTTATGACAGTGTAGAGGAGAGGCACAAAAAGTCAGAGGTCATTTTTTATACGCAGTAAATTCTCATATGCAAGAATGTCTGGATGTGTAAAGTGTCTGTACGAGACTTGAGTCATCTCTTCCTCTCTGATGGGATTTCTCAGGGCTATGGCTGTAAAAACCGCTTGTGATAAGAACATCTCCCCGCTAATGTGTTCTGCAACCCTGGCACAGCCTGTTTGGAGCCCCTTCCTGCTCCCTGGGCCTGGCCACAGCTCGTCACTGACCCTGGTGGGTGACGGGGCACTGCCAGGAACATCGTGGGGCAAAGAGGAGCTGAGAGCAGGCCAGGCTCAGGGATGGATGAGGGGGGGATGGCAGAGCTGTGCCAGGGCAGGAGCGGATGGAATGGGTGGGAGCAGAGAAGTCACAGCCACACCATGGGAGTCTGAGGGACTCTGCTCCATCAGCTGTGCCCATTCCCTCTGGGAATAAACCCTTTGTTCCAGCGAGCTCGGATACACAGTTGTGCTCAGGGATCTGTTTTTAGGGGTGATGAGCTCTGTGGGCACGTGCCAGCGTGGTTTGAGAGCTGCTGGGATGTGCCCTGATGCCATCCCAGTGCCACCATGGGCAGGTGTGACGGGGCCAGGGCAGGGCAGGGGCTGCTGGAGGTGTCCTGGCTGTCACCACTCCGTGCTCAGCTGGTGTGACGTGCCAGTGAAAGCCCCAGAGAGACGCAGGGATAACTGAAGTGGTGAAGTGTTACCTCCTGACGTGCAGCAATGTCACAGATGATCCCAAATCCTTGTTGAAAGCCGTGGAGATGAGCACAGGGAGCTCTGCTTTTAGGTCAGGAGCACCACGTATTAATCTAATTTCAGTTTTGGCTCCTCCAAGCTGGCTACCTTCAGCGAGCTGAGAGCAGAACACCCTTCATGGGGAGCAGAAACTTGCATAACAGCTAATTGTTAGTTTGTTGTGTAATGGAGGAAAAGTGAAACTCCTTAGCAAAATTGCCTTTTTCTTTCCTAAATCTCAAATGTTGAGGGCCAACACTGAGAGGTTCTGTACAAAGCTATACCAGATTATCAAGAGGTTAAATTGATATAATGAACTCTGCTGCTCTTACACTATAGAATTCTATTTCTGCTAGGAAGGGCAATTAGAAAATATTGGTTAGGCATGGAAGTGCCTTGAATTCACAATTCATGTGGGAACACTAAGATTCTGAAAATTTATTCTTGCAAATGAAGCTTTAAGAAAATACAAAGTTCTTGATTATTTGTCTCATTGAAACTCAACGTTTCAAATAAAATATGTTGGGTGTGTTCACGTAGTCTTGGATATTGTGGGAGGAAGGGTTTCCATTGAAAGAAAACGGTCAATATTTTTGGCATCTGACAGAATGTATTTAACAGAGCTTGAAATGGTGAGGATGGGGAGCACGGAGAAAAGCTTTTTTTCAGTCCATGACTTCCTGAAAAATCACATTGGAAAAACCCCCACCATGTGTGAGCACATGCAGAGGGTGATGGTGCAGAAATGCCATTGGCTTTAGACACTGTCTTGATAAGGACCTTTCTCAGAGCCACGAGTCCCTCTCAGAATGCTGCCTCTGTTACGCTGCTGTCCCAGTTTATGACTTTTTTTTTTTCCCTACTGCAAAAGATCTTGGATTGAGGGATTGTCCTGATGATCTGTTCAGTGTTCCAAGGGGGCTGATTAATTTGAAAAACCCAACAAGACAGCTGAAACCGCTGCCAAAAACTGTCATCCGTTCTGCTCTCTCAACTGCCAGCTTTCTGTGCTCTTGCTGCAGAGACAGGTCTACTCTTAAAGATGCAGCCTGACATTTCCCAGTGCAGCAGCAACAGGGTAAATGATGGGGGAGTGATTTAGGGGGCTGAGTTTTCCCTTTATTCTGTCGCTTCTGAGTGGTTGCGTTT
The DNA here is from genome assembly GCA_013397055.1 of Pachycephala philippinensis. Classification (NCBI taxonomy): domain Eukaryota; kingdom Metazoa; phylum Chordata; class Aves; order Passeriformes; genus Pachycephala; species Pachycephala philippinensis. Next base: position 3,726 of record VWZT01000882.1, read on the forward strand.
CTCTCCTGAGGTAGCACCGAGCTCCCTGCTGTTAATTCTGTCTGCTGAATGCAATTAATCCAGTGGCAGAGGGGATGGAAATCTTCTGGGAGGGGAAAGTGGCTCTTGAAGGTCGGCATGGAGTTTGTGTGGCTCGTTTTTGTGCATCTCACAGCACCACGACAGCAAGAAAGGCGAATTTCTCCTGAGCTACATTTCCTATACACTCACATAAAGCACTAATAAATAATAATAATGCTTTATTCCTGCCGTGTGTGAATGCTGGTGCTAAGCATGAGGAAAAGAGGCTCCTTGGTCTTTGAAGGGAGGGATTTTGGAGCTCTGGAAGGAAGGAGGAAGGTGGCCAAGCTCTCCCTTGCCTGATCCACACCCTGTGTTTACATGGGCTGGGGATGGAAGGCAGGAGAGCCTCCAGCCCCAAACTGGAGTTGTGACACCTCCACACAGAGATCCTGGGCTTAGAATTTCTCAGAAGCCATCCCCCTGGGTGCCTTGCTGGGACTCCCTGAGAAAACTCTTCAGCTATGGAAGCATAAGTCAAAAGGAAAAAAGTATTTTGAAAGTAAACTGGGTAACTGCAACTGCAAGCTTGAGGGAATGTTTAATGGGACCATTAATAAATGACTCAGGCAGCCAATGGGACATAGCCTTTGGTCTCATGCCTTGCACTGCTCCAGAGGCTCCCTGTAATGAACGCACAAAACGTGCCCCATCAAGCCTTGGTGCTTTAGCACAAAACACTCCTGAATTTAATGTGTGCTGGATGGCAAAGTGGTGCCTCCAGTAAACATCTCGGATAACCAGTGCTGAGAAAAACCTTATTAGAGGATAGACTTTTTTTTTTTTTTTTTTNGTCTTTAACTCTTTTCAGAATTTTTAAGAATATCTAAATATTCTGGGTAAAGGAGAGGAAAAACCCTCTGAACTTTAACTTTGGGCTAACCCCTGTGTTAACCCCCACCATGTGTGCAAGTGGTGAGAGGTGTGAATGTCTCCAGGACTGTTCTGCTGTGTTAGCAACATGTTTTGATCCTGGCTGGGGCTGCAGAAAACAGTGCACTGTAATAGCAATCATCACTGTTCTAGATGCCCAGATGGGATAGTGCAGGGTGCTGCAGAAGCCCCTAACTAAAGATGAAATTTGATTAAACACACTCGCAGCAAACTGGCTTGGTTGTGCCAATTAACTTGGAAATGCAGCAGTGTTTTATTGCTTTAGGAATGAATGGTACTTATTGGCTTCTTATATAACAGTTTGACATCCTCATCCAGTCAGAAAATTGAGCATCTGTCAGGCCATCAACCCATAAATGTCTTCATTAGATCTGATAAACAGACCATGGCAAGCCAGAAAGTTGGAAGGTCCCACCCTTCTGCCTGGGGGGCTGGACTCACTTAACAGGCTTAAAAGGAGGGATCTATGTAAAAGAGGGAGAAAAACGCTCTGGGTGAGCCAGAGAGGAGCTGCTCTGAGACGTGCCCAGGTGCAGCACTGAAATAACCTCTCTCAGGGCCATTGGGACTCTTCCCCATCGCTGTTACCAAACAAACAGAACCTTGGCAAGTACCCGGCTCAGGAAGCTGTCCCCAGACAAATTGCTGGGTGTGATCCCAATAAAGCTGGGCTGCAGCCTGCTGCCAGCTGAGATCCCTCTGGAAAGCCACCAGGGCTGTCACTGATGTGAAGGAGCTCTGTGACCCACAGCCTGTGTTTTGTACCAGAGCAGTGGTGTTTTCTGGAGCTCCTGCTGAGCCCTCCTGATGCTTTGACTCCAAATATTCTCCTCCTGCTTTTGTGGTGCTGCACAAAGAGTCGGCATCACAAGCCAGGGGCATCACCCACAAAATGTTGCTTCTCCTGGCTAAGTTTTGGGACTATTAGAGCAGCCTCAGCTTGGGTGGTTGTGCAGCCTTTCTGCCTGACCTCGGTGCAATAAGGCCCGTGGCATTGGCAGCAGAGATGTTGACAACATCACAGTAGAAGGTGGAAGTCCTTTATCACACAGGGCTGAGTGGATGTTTTGTTATTTCCACTCGTAAGAATGGAGAAGGCACAGGCAGATGAGCCTTTAAATGCTGTTCCTCTGAGTCTTCCTTCAAAGCCAGAAATTCTTTTTTATCTCCCACAAACTCCTACCTTGCTCTGAGCTCTGACAAATCTGTCCCTTTAAGTGAAGCTGCTGCTCTTGCACAACCTTTGGTCTTGCAAAATGCAAAGCCATCTGTTACAACCTCAATTACAGGTTAGAGGAGACAGAAACTCATTTGATGGACTGCAAGAGCAGGATTTACCTTCTCTGAGTGTCTGAGGGAAAAGACCAACCTTTATGACAGAGGCCAGGTCAAGAATGAGGAGTTTTGTCTATCAAAGTAAATTGAAAAGGGGGAAAACTCTAAAAGGCAGATTGAGTTCATACTGAACTTTGAAATGAAATCTAAATCTCTCTGTGTGTATAGTGGTGTGTATAACCCTTTTTTAAAAATTCCCCCCCAATTTTGCAAATATTCCTGAATTGCTGCTCTGCATTTTAAGAATCCATACACTCATGAAGAAAAACTCAAAGCAGTGATACAAGTAGAAATTCAAGTGAGTATGTTGTTATTGAGCCAAATGAATTTAGTTTCTGTTGAATGTATTCGTTGCAAGCTCAACCTAAGCAAAAGAAAAATCGGTGCATATGAGATAAAGTTGACAAGCTCTTGATTTTTATTTTGACTGGGAGATTAATATTTTAGAGATTTTAGTCTTTGTAAAGCTGTAATCACCTGCTTTTCTATTTTTTTTTTTTTTACTTAGAAGTTTATAAATGTAGTAGCAGGAAGAAGTCAAACTAAGTATATGGGGAAAGCCTCTAAGAAACTTCAAAGCTTAAAAATAGATCCTCTTTGTTTTCATTTCCCTGTGGGTAATTCATGGATTCCCAGAATGTACAATCAAGCTTTATTTTTGATGCTCGGGGGTGTCATTAATGAAGCAGTCACTCCACCAATTAAACCACAGCCGTTCAAATACAGATATTTTATATTTTTTCTTCTCACTCTGTTGCGATTCCCTTGGGAATAGGAAGCCCAGGTGCCCATCTTGGGTGAATATTTGGCTGCAAGACTTTTTGCTCCCATGGAGCACATTGGCTGGGCTCTGTGCCTGTCCCAACCCTGGGATTCTCCTCCCCTTCAAGGTGAGACAGAACCAAAGCTCAGATCACCAGTAAAGTTTCCCTTCCCCCTCCTGTCCAGCAGGGTTTGATTTATCTCTGCCCCAGTCTGGTGACTGCTGTGCACAAGGAAAGAATCTGAGACAAACCTGAATGTGCTGAGTTTAAGAAAAATAAAGAAGTAGGTGAAAGCAGTAAATATGGCAACTATGCCCGTCCTTCCTACTCTGCTTTTCTGCTGCATTCTTGTTATACAATGGTGAGAGCTGCAGCAGGGAGCCCTGCTGAAAGATGGGGGATTTAAGAGAGCTGTGATGGCTCTGTTGGATGGCTGCCTATATTTGGACTGTATTTATTATTCTCCTTCTATTAAGGTGCTTAAGCATTCAGAGTTGGGTTTAGACAAGAAATAAATATCTGAGCAGCTGTGACTACATGTCTGCTGGTGATTAGTCATCACTACAGCTCTTCAGAGTTGGATTTACCAGCAAATTGTTAAAATTCCCCCAAATGGAGAGCGGCATGGTGGAGAAAATTGAGGTTTATTTTGTTGTGTTTGGCTGGGAGTTTAACCTGAAGCAATCCAACGGGCCAGGAGAGGAGAGAGCCTGACCTGGCACAGGAGAATGAGCTATTTTGGATTTTCCTTCCTTGCAGGTGCTGTTTTCTGTAGCTCACCTGCCAGGATCTGTGGGAAATGCAGAGAGCAGGAAGAGATTTATCAATGCTGGTGAAAGCAAAGAGAATTGTTAAACTCTGGGGCAGGGGGAACCTGATTCCACCTGCACTGCACCGATGGAGCCTCCAGGTGTTCAGCATCCCGTGGTTTGGCTCTGCTGGGAGAGGCAAGGAAGGGACTGAACACTGATTCCAACCTTAGGGAGGCTTCTGCATATTCTGGTTTATTTTTCTGAATATACTGAGAGAAAGAATCTCTGTTCTATGTTTCTGACTGATGTAGTACACCACAGCAACTGCAACTTCTGTCATCTGCCTTGGGTTTGGTTTGTTTTTAAAAGAATGAAACCTCACCATTTTCCCCCTCTTCTAAACTGAAGGAAGGATGATTACAGTTAAAGTAGAAAAAAATGCCTCCTTGTTTTGGTCCCAAAAAAGGAGTTTGGATAGAAAGCAAAAGAACTTGCATCTCTCCTGACCATGTTGAAGGAGAGAAGAGGATTATTTTTTTCCTCTAACAAATCCTGCAGCAAGTTTGTGCTTTAGTTCAGGACAACGTTGCTCATTGGGTGGGGACAGAGGGAATAAAACTGCAGTTTTGGAAAGCCATCCCTGCTCAGCAAAGACTCCCTGCAAACAGCTTGGCGAGGGAAGGCCCATCCACCTTGGAAAATGCTGATTGGGAGCGTGGGGAAATTGGGATTTGGTTTCCTGCCTTGCCTCACACAAGCTGGGTAACCTGGAGCATTTTGCTTGCAGGTGGGGCTATTCCTGTCCTGTAAGTGCCCCAAATTTAATCCTGAAATGGGTAAACTCAGTCATCTCTTGAAAAGATCCTGTGGAGAAGTTTAACAGTTGATGCCTTTGTAATTTTTAGCTGGGATGGTGGTACCAACTAATTTAGACTATTTCATGTTAGGAATAATTTTGACTGCAATTCTTATCCCTCATCAGGACTTACTGAATGTTTGTAGGGGGAAGAGTTACTGCTAAAGCCCCACAATTTCTAATGCCAGATGACTGTAAATGATAAATCACATCTTTCATCAATAGCTGAATGTGTGATAATCTGGTTTATGTGTTGGGGAGAGCAAATTGTAAGACATACATTCCTTGGTCCAGTTAATCTAGTTTCTGATGACATTGTGAAAATTAGGGAACAATATCTGGCCAAATCTTCCACGGCTCATAATTTTGGTAGGATTAGGATGAGTTTCCCATACTGCCTATCTCCCCTTCTTGTTCAATCCAGAAAAATTTGCTTCTGGCTGCCTCACTTGAGGGCTTGGCTTCTCACTTGGGAGTTATTGTGCACCCATGGCTCTGAGAGAAGCCTAGGGAATTACTCATTGGCTATATTACATGCCATAAAAATACTGAATGCACTTTTGAGTCAAGTGGGGTTTGGGTGTTTCCAGCACAAGTAGTTAATCCTTGAAAATTTTATTTTTTTTCTTGGTATTTCAACTACTATAAGAAAAAACCCAAAAGACCCCAGAATAACAACAGGAAAAAGAAACCCAAACCCCAGAAGATCCAAAAAGAGCTCATCTTATGAAGGTGTAGTAAAGATAAATCTGTTGGAATCTATTTTGCCAATGTTTTATTTGCCACATTCCCAGGTATGGGGAGGATTCCTGTTCCACAAGAGCTGTCTGCTCTGAGCAGTGAGGTCCCATGGGGACAAAATAACAGTCCTCAAGTGGTGGTGGGCTGAATTTCCTCACTCAAGCTTTTTAAAATTCAAGAATGTGTTAATTCAAGCATCTCCAAGCTTCAGGAGTACCGGTTATGCAAGCAGTGAACATATTTTTCCCCCTCTTTCAACAAATAGCTGAATATTTGCACTGTGGCGAGGCTGAGGAGGCACAAGCTGTGTTCCAAAGGCAAAGCAAGGTGCAGTTCCTGCCCTGACTTGTAGGTGTTTTTCTAATTAAACCCTTTGCTAATGATAAGACTTTTGCGTTCACTTCGTTATTTTTGGTTTTCTGATCCATTTTAATAGAATTAATACAATTAAGAAAAAAAAAAAAAGAGTGGATCTTTGCAACAATGGCTCAGGGAAAGGGAGCCCTCAGTTCTGGCTGTATCCTGAGTGGTTCCAGGCAGAGGTGCAGGTGATTTAACTGCTCCCAGCAGAATTCCAGCCTGGCCTCCCTGCAAGGAGCACCACAGACTGCATTTGAAGTGTTTGTGCCCCCTGAGCTGGTTTGTCAGAGTGCAGTTCTGTGCTGAGATGTCTCAAGTGGTTCACTTGTCTAAAGGCAGAGAATGCAGCTCAAGTTTGAAACATTAACTGCCAAATACCCTGTGATTCTGCAGGAATGGCTCCAGCAGTCCAAACACACTCCTCCAACCCCTGAACTGTGCAGTCCCATGTTGGTTTGTTCCCTCTGCTGCCTGGGGTGGCTGTGAGAGGGTGTGGGGGAAGGCAGCAGCCCCTGGTATCACTCCATCACCCAAAGCCTGTGCTATCACCCCATCANAACATTAACTGCCAACTACCCTGTGATTCTGCAGGAATGGCTCCAGCAGTCCAAACACACTCCTCCAACCCCTGAACTGTGCAGTCCCATGTTGGTTTGTTCCCTCTGCTGCCTGGGGTGGCTGTGAGAGGGTGTGGGGGAAGGCAGCAGCCCCTGGTATCACTCCATCACCCAAAGCCTGTGCTATCACCCCATCACACCCTGGCAAGGCAGCACCACATCAGCTCATCCTGCACCTCCACGGGTTCTCCCAGGCTGAGCAACACTGAACCTTGTGCAGTCCTCCTGCTGATCCGTGCATGGAGACACCCCTGGGCTTTGCACAGCACCCGCTGGGCACTGGGCATGGAACGGGCACAGAATGGGCACAGGTCCCTTCCTGCTGGCACACAGGGTCACCCTGCAGTGACACCCTGCTGGATGTGCCATGCAGAGACCTTAATCCATGGTGTCCCTTGTTTGTCACCTTCCCAAAGCTCTGCTCTCCATCTTCTACCCCAACTCAAAGAGAATTTCATAGGAAGAAACATGAGCGTGGGGCATGAGAGGGGTATGAAATATTTATTTGAACTTTGCAGACCTGAGAACAAATTGGGGATTCAGCTGATTCTTCCCAACTCAGAATCTTTCCATTGACCCCCGTTGAGGAGCTGGAATAAGGTGTCACCATTACATTGCCTCGATTTTTATTTTTCCTCTTTCTGGTCAAAATTCATAGTGTTTGTAAATCCCTATGAAGGGCGTAAAAGTGGTGGCAGAAGTCTAAAGGGGATGGATTTTCTTGAAGTGAAATTTTCAGGATCCTTTAGTAACTAATACAAAACTACACAAAAGAGAAGGGGAGTTGGAGCTTTTAGCTCTTTATTTATTTTCTCTTTATATAAAATGAATCATAACAAATATTAAGAGTTACAATTAAATTGGTTGGGTTACCATGGGTCCAAATAAGTGTACAGCCCTGAGCTTTCAAGTGCACAACATTTAAGGCCTACACAGGATTTTTTTGAGTTGTTCAGCATTTTAATGCCTGAACAGATTCTCAGATCTGAAAGAAGAGCCACATCCCATATTTTCATTGATTTAGAAAAATCTCTGAATGTTTAAAAACTCTCTGGCTTGAAACAATTGCAGTTAGTTTCTTGCTGAGATGGGACAAAACTGAAAGAGCAGGAAAGTGCTTTTTGACAAGGTGTTCCAACACAGGTGTGTCATTTCTGTCTTTGTTGGCTTTTTGTTTGTATCAGTTTATGACACCTGGAGTACAGAAATTTAGCACATTTTTCAGTGTTTTGGGTACATGGCAGTACTGTGAGGTGTCCTTGTGTGTAGCCAGGGCTGGGGTTTGTGGGTGGAGGGATCCAGGAGTGTTTTGATCAGCAGCTGAACTGGTCTGGCAGTTCCTGTAGAGGTTCAACTTTGAGGTGCATTTGCTGAATGCTGCAAAGGGAGGATTTAAAATCAGATTTTTAATGTTTTTTTTATTTTCCCCCCAGTCCTGCCCATTAAATACAGAGTTTGGTAGTCCATGGGCAAGTTTTGCCTTAGAATTTCTTTATTTATATAAAAAAGCCCTCAATTTAAGAGACCTTCCTCTCCTATAAGTCCAGCAAGCAAAAACATTTTTTTGCAGCATCCTCTGTGAAGCAAATGAACTTTCAGAAGCCTGCATGACCGTAGGCTATGCAGAAGGTATATGTACAACCCCGAGAAAGGAATTTGTGAACGTTGTGGGCAGCTGAAAAGCCTGGTAGACATTGGGCATCATGTAGGATCGTGGCAAAGCAATGGCAGGGCGGTCGGGTTTGACAACTAACAACATTGCAGGGCTTTGACAGAATAAGAACTTACATGTGGTGTCAATCATTCTCCACATGCCACTTCCCATTTGTCTCGCCGGGAGAGGACAGCCGTCCCCAGTGGCGTCTGAAATGCAGCTGCCAATGTCACAGCACCAAGGACACCGAGAGCAGAGCGTGGGGTGCTGCACTGGGGGCTGGGTGCTGCACTCACTCAGGGTTTGGTGCTGCCCTGGGGGTTTGGTGCTGCCCTGGGGGTTTGGTGCCACACGTGGGGCTGGGTGTTGTGTTGGATTACATTATGTGGTGATAGAA
>VWZT01000882.1:12500-64621 GCA_013397055.1 Pachycephala philippinensis
GGGTATTTAGGGAATTCGGGCTGCACAATAAAGGACTTTGCACCTCCAGCCTGTGTGCGGAGTTATTGCCCATGAGTGAACATTGCAGTGCCGCACTCGGGGCTGGGTGCCGCACTCGGGGCTCTTGGTGCCGCACTGGGGGCTCTTGGTGCTGCTCTTGGTGCTGCATTTGGGGCTGCGTGCTGCTCTTGGTGCCGCACTCGGGGCTCTTGGTGCCGCACTGGGGGCTCTTGGTGCTGCTCTTGGTGCTGCATTTGGGGCTGGGTGCTGCTCTTGGTGCTGCTCTGGGGGCTCTTGATGCTGCACTCAGGGCTGGGTGCCACACTCGGGGTTTGGTGCTGCACTCAGGGCTGGGTGCTGCCAGTGGAAAGCAGGGACAGGTGGCTCTGAGGTGTCCTCCCCTCCGAACAACAATCTTCACAGAGTGGACTAAGGGTGGGAGAGCTGTAGGTAGGAGAGAGGCCAAGCCGTGGCTTCAGATGTTCTTTCAAGCCAGTGAAGAGCAGGAGTGAGTTTGCAGCGCTAAGAACACTTGGAATGGGCTTGAGTTCATATTGGTGTTGCTGATTGGGCTGTTCTACCCTGCTTCTAGCTTAGATCTAAGGGGATGAATATTTCCTCCTTCTAAGCTTAATTGAATTTTCACTGTCTTAAGAAGAGGATAAATATATTTTACTTCATTTTTTTTAAGCTGCAGAGGGTGCAGCATGAAAGTCTCAATATTTTCCTGCTTCCATTTTCATGTCTTTTTCTACAAATCAATACTGGAGCCAGATAGAAACTTTATTTTCCTTTTTAGAAACAAGTATCTCCGTGCCACTTATGGAGCTTGGCTTTTACAGGAGGCCTGTGGCTGCTGGGCTTTAGCATTGGACAAAGTGCAAGGTCTCTCACTGAGAGCTGATGCTCTCTTGGGATAGAACATGTATCAGTTGTTGATTTTCTGATGCCTTTTAAAGTGTAAGCTTGCACTTTGATTGTCTCTCTGAGTCAGTTTAACTCGCTCAGGAGATTGAAATGCTGTTGAGGCAGCAAGGGGAGCTCACACGTGCACCCCGTGTGTTCCCCAGCCTGGCTTCTATGTGAAATCAGACTGAAAGCAAGGCAGACACACCAGTCACAGCTGGGCTGGCAGATCCACTCTCCTCCTATCCCGCCCTCATCCAGACAGATATGGGAAAGAAGGGTCTGGATGAGCCCAGAATCCCCTGCACAGAGGCTGGGAGGGAGCTTTGCTGCTCTGCTCAGGAACCCTGGGAGCCACTGAGGGATGGAGCAGAGTTGTGTTGCCAAACCTGCTTGAGACACCAGAATAAGAGCAGAGCTGCACTCCTCAGTCTGGGGCTGCTGTGGCTGTGTCCCCCCAGCTGCAGTGAGCTGCTTCCTTCACTTGTTTGCACAATTTTCTTCAGTGCCCCAAGTCCCATCCAGAGCGAGCTCCGTGCAGGAGCTGCAGCACCGCAGTTTGAGTTGTGTGTCTGCACAGATATTCCTTGTTTTGATTAAAAGGCTGCACACGGGAGGGAAGGAGGGCTGTTTTTGCAAGTCTGCCTATGCTATGGTTGGATTTCATCTCTGTTTTAATCTTCTGAGAAGCACACACATCGATACCCAAATGCCAGTGCAGTCCAGACGAGTTCTTCATCCTCTCGCTCCGCCCACTGCTGTGGGTGTTGTGTTTATCATATCTGCATTGGGGGTACCCGGGTTGGTCTGTGCCTGCTCTGGCTGCCTCTGTTAGAGGTAAAATAGTTCCACCGTGCTCTGGGGCAGTGTCTGAGTGCGTGGTGGTGACAGCTCTTGGTGGCAAGAGTGACTTGACTCTGTGTGTGCACATGGGGCTGGCACAGCAGGACCACGAGGGAGGCTCTGCTTCCACAGGACTCTCATACAGAGTGAGTGACCAGAGAAATGAGGGGGGAATTCACAGGTCAGAACTGTAAATAAATGCCACATGGATTTTGAGTGCTGTAGGAAAGAAGCCTTTGCCACTGATTGATGCTCTCCTGACTCTTTTAAAATGTTCTGTTACAGATTTATGGCCCTGTTTGGGGAGAGAAATAAATAAGAGCAGCACCTATAAAACTGTGACAATATTCGATACGACTTTAATGAACTAGAGAAAAGTGGGTGTAACAGTGTAAGGCTACTCCAAACTGCAAATCTCTAGTGCATCCTCAGAGTTTCCTGTTTGTTATTTACCCTCAGCCATGTGAACAGCAGTAGTAAAAAACATGTGCAAGCTGTGTCATCTTTGTGTAGGGATAAGCACAAGTGCAAATTCATAGCTGTGAAAATCTGCTATTTTGATTCTTTCTGCTTTATTTCGAATGCTGAGCGATGTGCCCAGAACCCTGCTGCTGCACAGGCAGAGCTCCAAAGAATGGTGGGATTGCCTCCTGCTTTTATTTGGAGTTTTACAAACTGTAATAAAAGAGCACCCAGACAATGCTCTGGGCACTGCAGATGATCTTATTTAAAAAATACACTTGTAAACAAATGGCTTCATCAAGCACCTCGGATCAGATCAAATAAAACTTGCTGTATTCATTCTGTTGCTGAGTTAGGAGCCATCTGTTGCTCTCTATTAACAGATTATTTACATACATGCAGATCCCAAATGCTCTGCTAACAGGAATTGTCTTTCCTCTAGGAATCCCACAGCGTTTAGCAGTGCGGTCTGGAGCTAGGTTCTTACAGGGAAAGGGGAAAAGAGACTCTGTGGTGGGTTAGGAGGACTAAACCCCTGGTTTGCACTGACTTGTGGGCAGATATTCCAGAGGCTGGGAGCTCTGAGGAAGTTTGTTTGGAAATGGGGTTACCAGAGACCATGATGTGCTGGGCTGGAACAGATTGTGTTAAATCTCTGAATCTAATAATTTGATTTTTGTTTTGATTATGGAACAATAGAGTGCAAACACATATGAATTCTAGTATGAACAGGCATCTAAGAGTACAAAAGAGGAGCAAATTAAAATCAAGAACCAAAAGCTGTGTCTGTGAAATGATCACATCCAAGATTTTTCTCCAGATATGGTAAATCTGGGGGTAAGAGTGATCTGCCTTTTGATTTGATCCCTTCTTTTATATCATTGACTTCTAAATAGCTGTTTTTTCCAAGTGATGAGATATTGTTAGATAAGAGCTTCAGTGTCAAAAATGATGGTCTATTTTAAAGGAAAAGGTAATAATAAATAGGTTCTTATACTGAGCCCTGGAAATGAGGATGGAAACTTCCAAGGAACATGCTTGTCTACGTTTGGCTCAGGATTTCTCTCCATTTGGGTGATTGAGGAACAGTACCTTCTCAAGGAGTTGCTGGAGAGCCCTTGGGGCTGTTTGGCCAGGAGAAGCAGTGCAGCCTTTTGCTCTCACAGGAAGAGCTGCTGATGGAGCAGAGTTTGGGAATGGAAACCATGGAGTCACCTTTGCTTATGTTTCCATAAAGGTTGTTCCATCCTGGAGTCAAAATAGATGAAATTGCTTTCATTCTGGATGGCCAAAGAAGTCATATCTCTGAGAGTCCCTGTCCCCAGGAGAAGGGGACAATGGATGAAGCATTTTAGGGTGGACAATCACACAGAGGTGCCATGGGTCTGGAGCTCCTGGAGCTGCCCAGCAGCCCAAGGGTTTCAACAGTGCCCTTCTTTGCTTTTTTTCTTTTTTTTTCTTCTAAAATGTTTGCAAAATGTAGAAAAATGCAGCAGGTCCAGAAAAACTGGAACTGTTCGGTGCAATTATTCAGAGCAACCACTCAGCACAGACAAACTGTAGTAAACCCCTGCCTAGGAAGTGCTGCAAAGGCAGCAGTTGAGTAGTAAGGAAAAAAATATTTTTAATAACTGCAATCCTCCTTCAGGAGAAACCAGAGCTCAAATATAAGCCTGATTTATGGTAAGCATGGTATGAAGTTTCTTTGTGAGAACTGTAGGGACTCACAGAGAACAGTTCCATGGAATGCAGGGAAAGCAGAGGAGGTGAGCAAAGGGGGATGCTCCTCCTGGGTCATCTCTGGTGTCTGGAAAATTCATAATTGTGCATAATCCATGGCAGAGTGAAGTGTTTGTGTTATTACAGCACATCACATGGCAATGCAGAAGTGTGTTGTAACAGCTGTAGGAACACCAACAGTGTGACACCATCACTCTGAAATGGCCTAAAATTCTGGAATAACAGGGTTCCCAGCTTTTCCATCACTTTAGGATTGGTGACTTTCCTGGATGTTTTTATCCCAAAAGCATCATGCCTGATATTTGAAAAACTGGTCATACATAAGCAAAAATGCATGAAGTTTTTGTTGGTTTTGTGCAAGAGCCCTTAGACCACATGAAAATCTGCTCCTTGCACCTGCAGATGATCAGTCAGTGCCTCCTGCACTTGGGGGATGTTGGCAGCTCCGTGAGACACTTGGGAGATGCTTTGTCCTGCAAACTCAAGATTTCTCATCTCCTCCACAGCAGGACACAAACTGCGTTCTGTATCCTCCTCATCCCATGTGCAGCATTGGGGGAACTAATTATAATCCAGGATTTATTGCAGAAAACTGTGTGCATGTGTGTGTGTACTCTGTCAACAACCCTCACAACGTCTTTCAAGGCTCTCCTTAGCAAGGGCAACTGCTGCTGGCATTTTGGCTTTCCTTCAAACCAGTCTTGTCAGCAAGAAAAACCATATGAACTTGGAGATTGAAATCAGTTGCCCCAGGGTACCAGGTCCGGTTTCATTTTAACAATAAAAGAATCTGATGCCTTTTAGCAGGCAGGTAGTTATTGCCTAGATGAAGGAAGAGTTGTAATAGTAAATCTAGAATTGCATTCAGATGTGACATCAGCTGATATATAAGTACTGCATGTCTTGCCATATCCACCCACTCTTTCTATATGCAGGGAAATCCGAACCGAGGGAAAAGTCAAATGTTGGGCTGGCTCCCCCAACTCCACAATTATGTGCCAGTGATCCTGAACTTCCTCTCCATTTGCAGCTTAGCTAGAGGGGCCTGAATCCTAATGCTGTGCTCAATTCCATGCACTGTTTACATTAACCTACAAAAGCTTGAGCGTGTCTGTGTCTCCAGACACAGAAGACTCGGGGACACAATAAATGTTTGAAAGTCCCTGGAAAATTATTGTTATGGAAAGGCTCTCCTTTGTAGACTGAGTTGTAGCTGTTTTGCACTGATCTCCCGTGGTCGAGGTGCTCACTGGAGCCAAATATTTGGTTGACTGATTCCTGCTAAATTTGGGGATGGGAGGCGTTCATCAGTGGGGTGCACACCTCTCACTATGGCAGAATAAGCCAGCTTTGCCCCAGCAAAGGGAGGAATCATGGGTTAGTTACTGCCTGAACCTCTTGTTAATGTCAAGTATCCCACAACAGGTGTAATGACTTGGAGTTCTATCCACTACATCCAGACAGTTCCTTAACGTTGTCCCCACCACAAAACTTTTGCCAGCTCCCAGCAGGGATAAACCAAGGCAAAGGTGACATTGTTCTCCTTGAAGAGAGATTCCCAATTAACTTTTTTACCAAGTACACTATTGTTTTACTGCATCTTATCTCCGAGGCTGTGGAAATGAGCCTTTCTGAGTGGCTCGTGGCTGGTTGCTGTGGCAGGGCTGTTGGTGGTGAGTTAATTGCAATCCCAGAGCCGGTTCCGTGCCCAGCAGGACGGTGCCTCTCAAAGGCACCGAGCAGCTGCTGATGGGGGCTGTAATTGCTGCCCTGCTCCATTGATCGAGTGGAGCAGGGGGGAAAGCCCTGCTGGGCTTCAGCCTCACAGCTCCCCTTATGAATAACCTTCCCGAAGGTGCCACTCATTCTTTTGCTCAAACACGGTGGAATTAATCTCACCCATGTGGCTTAATCAGCAAGAAATGCATTTGGCACGTTGTGGGGAAGGAAACTGCTCTCTGCCACTGAGCTCAGGCTGGGCTGTAGCTGCCAAGATAAACAGGGTTGTAGATGAAGACGTCCTGAGTTTCTGTCGGTATCCACAGTTTAGCATCAGAAAGAAATGGAATTTTTGCTTGTTGGTCATCTCCCAACTCCAAAATGCGGCGTGTCTCGGTTTGCAACCAAGCTGAAACTCAGGGCACAGGTTCTTGCAGTGGCTGCCCGTGGGAAAGCTTCCTGCTTTCCTGGGAGGTTCTTACAGGTGTCTGGTGTTCCCTTCCACGGGCACAAAGGTGAACCAGCAGAGCTCGTGCCTGCCTGCAGTGTCCGTGCACCACCAAAGCGGGGAAAGCTGGGCAGGATGATTAAATTAGGTGCTTTTTCTGGGTTTGGTTGGGGGGAAAAGTGGGAAATGTGAATTGTTGTAAGTTAAAAACAAAACCCCTGAAAGCAATTAAATTAAAATGCTTTATGGTGTTGTTTCAAATTCAGCTGTTCAAAACTCAAACTTCAGAAAGACGATCTGTTACCAAAAGAAAAAGCCATAAAAATTTAAGCCTGGAAATGACAAATGGTACAACTTAATATTTTCACTGGGGGGAAAAAAAGCTGTCCAAATTCACCAAGAGACTTCATTTTACAGGCAATCTACCACTTTGATGAAGTAGTTTTATCAACATATCTCGAAGCAGTTTCACTATCTATCTCTTATCTATGTGGGTTAATTTTTCTTGATGGAATTGCTTTGTCTTTCTTGTGTCTTCAAATTGATAGCAAGCTGATCCTTTACTCAGCCTCCTCCCTTTTGATCTGATGCTCCATTTGTCTCAGTCATAGAAAATGTTGCTCAACAGGATATCAGTGCCTTTGACCTTTTCCTGGGATACACAGTCCCATGCAATGCCCCACCACACGTGCCTTAAAGGAGTTTGCAATCTCTGCAGATTGAGCAAGGTAGAACTGGGCTGCTTTAATCTTTGTACAGCTTTAAGCAATCCACAGAGGACATTGTTTCAGTTGCATGCGTTTGCCTCACTGTGGTTGGTAGGATCCACTCAAACAATGTCAGGTATGTTCAGTGGAAAACCTTCAAAAGGCAAAATACATTAAAAAAAAAAAACAAAACCCCAACGGTGTTGTTGTCTCTGATGACAGAAGAAAATAATTTTGCATCCAAATAAATCAATCAATCACCTGGCACTTGTCAATTGAAAAATGAGGTAGCAGGAAGAGGGGGGAAATGCCATTATTTTGTTTATTCTTCCAGTAGCTAATTTTCTTTGCCTTTGGGAGCTCTCTTATAAAGAGTACATAAAAGATTTGTTCTGTTTGCTTGGGGATTGGGGAAGATGGAGCCACCAGATCTTCCTGATATTTGTGCCAGGCTCACGGAAAGAGAAGCAACTTGCAGCAGTCTCTGTCCACCTCTAAGTTTGCCAGTAATTTCACATGATCAAAACTTTTAATTGCTCTCAGCATAATAATGAATATTGTAATATATCCATGTTTATCAAGTTCTTTAGGTTAAATTATTGTCTCCTCAGTTGGCATTAAACTGCTTTGACGCAGAGGATCTTCCACTGTGACCCACAAACTCAAACATTTGATATCCAACCAGCCTTGGCAATTTTGGAGGAATCTTCTCAGAGGTGCTTCAAACATCCCCTCTTGGTGCAGTTTCAGCTGGCTGCAGGAAACAATTTAGTATGGGATAGGTAAAAGTGCAGGCTGGTAGCACCATGTAATCTCCCTGACAGCTTTTTTTCACTTGCTCATTTATCAACCTAAAAGCTAAAGCAAATAGGGATGCAACCTGTAAAGCTGTTGAATAATTTTAGTCAGCTTAACCACATGTTTAGCCTGAGGAAGAAAAAGTAGTTAATTTTATATCTAAATTTTTATTTTTTTTTATCCAAAGCAAAGGACCCTCCTTTTTCCTGAAGGCAATTTCAAGCTGTTATTCAAGAATGAAAATTGATAATTGTTATATCTGTACTCAGTTGATCTTAATTTTAGTGGAGCTCCGGGCTAGCAAATATGAAAATATCATCTTGCTGGCTGATAAACTGGTTAAATGCATCGGTGCAGGATTTTGATGAAGTAGCAATAGTTAATATTTGTTGCTTAGCAAAGAGCAGTTATAATCCTGGCTTTGGAGTAAATCCAAATAGGGAGGGAGAAAGGAGTCATTCAGCAGCATGAAGTGGTTTTTTTATCTCTGCAGACACACACAAACATTGTTAGACAGCATAAAGTGCTCTCGGAGCAGATTGTTTGCTCTCCCTGCTGCTGGGATGAAGCTCCTCGAGCACAAGGAGGTTCCAGTGCCTGTGCCCAGACCTTGTCCAACTCAAACCCTGGATCCAAGAGCTTCCAGGGAATAGACTTTTTACCCCATGTCAATTTTATAATACAGAAATGTGTGCAGCAGATGCCTTTCTCTCACCTCTACGAGGGGCAGGAGGCTTTTTGGGAAAGCCCTTAAAGGTGGTGAGCTGCCCTACAAACAGGGCCTTGAACCAACGTGGTCATGAAAAAATGCCCTGTCTCTAAAACCTGGTGTTGGTGCCTGCCTGCACAGCAGGGTGTTACAGATCACTGTTCACACCCGTAAAAAATAGTGTATTCTTTTCTCTGGATGTACTTACAGAAATGCAGGTTGTGGAACCAGCTTGGACAGTGAGAGTCCTTTCAGTCCATGTATTAATTAATTTGTAATTATTAATGTCTTGTCTTGAGAAATACCTTTCTCTTGCTTTCTCCCTTTCATACTTTCTGTAGCCAGAACTGTGTTCCTTGGGATACCTCCACTACTGGGTTTAGATTGACTAAAGGCAGTGTTGATTTCAGCTTTAGGCATCAAAAAGACACTTTCCTGCTTTTCATTAATTTCATTAATTTTTCATTAATTGTCATGTCTGCTACTTCATTGTGTCCAGTCCTCTGATCTTAAAAGGTGCAGCACCCCATGGATTTTCCCTAGAAAATGTTATTTTAAAATGAATTAGTACTTTTTTTTTTCTTTCCTCCAAACGGCCTTTCAATACTTCCACCAGAAGCAGAGGTGAGGCATTCTGCCTCATCACAGGATTAGGAGAATTGGCCAAATGGATGTGGAAAAGTTGGAGTAATGTCTTCTGAAACTGAGTGAAGCAGAGCACTGGATCCTTTGCAGCAGTATTTAACCATAAATGTTATTTCTGCAGTGCATGTGCTCAGGAGGCAGTACAGCTTTGTGTGTGTAGCGTTGGTTCAGTGATAACTCCGTGTTAGAACAGAACTTTTTGCAATGTCACTTGCACTGGGATTTTAGGTCAGCTAGAATTAGGCTGGTTGAAGTCTAAAGTCTTCTTCCATTCCACAGGCAATTGGGGTTTTTTGGGTGTATACAAGTTTTTGTGGTTTAATAAGATGGGAGAAAAAAAGTCAGCAGCTGAGACTATTTCAGCAACTTGAATACTGCTGTGATGAAAGAAACCAGATATTACTGATTCATTCTGGGGCATGAAAATATTTATGAAGTATGAATTTATTAAAGGCC
Source organism: Pachycephala philippinensis (assembly GCA_013397055.1). Lineage (NCBI taxonomy): Eukaryota > Metazoa > Chordata > Aves > Passeriformes > Pachycephala > Pachycephala philippinensis. Next base: position 21,934 of record VWZT01000882.1, read on the forward strand.
TTAAAGTACTTAAAACAGCTGCTGTGCATCTTGCAGCTCTGCATGTAGGTTTTATTTGAATATATATAACACTATTCTAACAAAGATCGCAATCAGAGGTGAACCTTGCAGCGCAGTGTTCCCTAGGATAACAATATTCAGAGAGTAACTGGAGGGATATTAATTTAAAACATGTGCAGTCCACTGTCCCAGCTCAGCCTGCAGGAAGCAAAAGCAGAAAATTAGGGCCACGTTGAGATAAGGTGGTGATAGTGGTGATAACTTCACAGGGAGGCAGAGGTGCCAGTTCGGCAGCGTGTCACACGATGATTGCGATGAGGCACGATTATGCAAGCTCCCGAGAGGAGAAATCCTCCCTGGGCAGGTGAGGAGATAAAATAAGGCCCTTAGAGGCAAAGCAATCCAGGCTTCTGTCGATGATTTGTGATAAAGGAGCCGTGTCAGACACTGAGAGCAGGAGCTGAGACTTCTCATCATTCGGTTTTCAATCCCACCATTCCATTCCGTGCTGTTCTTTCTTCTGCAACTCTGAGATGTTTTTACTGCCCTCAGTGCTGGTCTCTAACTTGTACAAGCTCATCATTTTAACTGTAATTTTCCATAAAAACATTAAGGAAACAGAGAAGATAAGTGACTTGCCAAAGGCCAAACAAAGCACCTGAGGTGGAGTCAGGCACAGAACCCAGTTCTCCAGGCTCGTTTGTTTAACTGCTTTTCCTATTTTCCACCACTTTTCTGTTCCCTGTCAGTCCCTCTATTCTTGTTTGAAGTATAGGGGACTTTATAACCCCATATTTCTCACAACTGTTTGAAAGCTCTACAAGAGGGAAATGCTCCTGATTGTTTCTGTTCAAAGATGGGGGCGTTTCTGGACATGTCACATCTGAAAAGTGAATGACTTTTGGCACCTAGTGCTCAGTTTTCTGACATGAGCGACGCATGCAAGAAATATCAAATACATGGCTGAAGCCAGACTGTGCCTCTCAAAGCATACCATGCTTTTTTTCTATGCTGAAGGCCTAAAAAGAGAATTTTCTCTGCCTATCTAGACAGGGGAGCCCCTTTAAGTATTATCTGCTGTACAAATATTGGCCTACTCCTTAAAGCCACTTTCATAGAAAGTTGAAGGCAGTCTAAGAAGGAGAACGTATCCTTTTATATGTGTTGGATAAGGTAAATGATATCAAATAAAATGAAGGATTAAAGCATGCTTGAGCTTGAAGCAGTAGATATAAAAAGGACAGGAATTATTGTTTACTCACATTTTTCAGCTGGGTGTGTGCAATCAGTTTTGCTGAGGATTTATGTATCACATCAGTTAATTTACAGCCTGTGCCAAGTCCCAGAGCCAGCACCACAGCAGCAGCTCTGCCCTGAGCTGCCCAGCAGCCGTGGGCACCTGCCCAGGCCCCTGCCCACCTGATGCCACCTTCTCCTTACACTTTTCCTCTGAACACTTCCCTTTTCTCACCATTTCTTCTGATTACTTAAGCATGGATCACCAATGGCTTTGTAGTTAAGATCCACCCAGGGATGTTTTCTTCTTTCTTCTTTTTTTCCTCTTTCCCCCCTTTTTTGTTCTAAAATGTTGAGGTTTAGGAGCTTTGCTCTCTGGTTTATCACAATGTTTCAAAGCATAATAGTGCCAAGATGTCTCCTGGAAGTAGTGTAGAAAGAGCTGGGGCTTGCACCTTCAACAGAGAGTAAAATACACATTGCAGTGATTTATGTGATTTACACATCATGTTCTATACTCCATATGGTTAATGAGCACTGTGACAGAGTCAAAATCAGTCTGAGCAATATAGCAACAAAATTAATGAAGGAAAAGAATTCAGAGAGTCTTGAGACAAATCAATATAATTATACTTACTATAAAAAAATTAGAAATTGTGCATCAAAGTTAAAGCAGTAGGAGAGCAATGGAACAGAGGTAGTTACACAGTTGGAAATGCATATGTATTTACAACTGTTTAACCACAGCTATGTAAGAAATTCTATAAAGAGTTTAAACAAACAGAAAAGATTTCAGTCTATACACTCTGCTCTGAAGTGAGCTGGCCCGACAATGGAATTGTTCTCCAGCAATCAATCAAACCCTCACAAAGCATTTCATGTTTCTAATGGCCAATAAGTAGGAATAAGTCCAGCAACTCCAATTTCCCTCTGTTTCATCAATGAATCCAGCAGTTGGGTTTGGCTTCTCGAGTGTTTTGTGTGTGGTAGTTGGAGAGTTTAGGTGAGTTGCTGACGTAGCAGGGATTACATTCAGGTTTCCATAGAGAATTCAGACCTCAGTGCTTTGTTCTTCAGAGCCCTTTTCAATTCCTGCAGCAGCTGTGAGGCAGAGGTTGGGCTGGAGGTGGGATTAAGGGTCCGGTTGGGATGTGGGCAGGGGTCCAGAGGAACTGGGATGGAGAGTGGTGATCTCTGGGAACCCTTGGCTGCTCTCAGGCTGGGATTGCCTGCTGGTAGCTGAAGTGTGGCACTCTGAGTGCACAGAGGCTGATTGGTGATTATTAAAACTACAGCTGAGGCTTTCTGAGACATCACAATGTGAAAAGAAACATCCAAAAGTAATTTCTCCACCTCATTTCAGCTTTGAGCCTTAAAACAAGGGCTTGCTTTAGAAATGCTTTCTGAAGTTTTGAAAAGCATCAGCAGCAGATCTGCATCTCCTCCCCGCTTTGCACCATGGCTGCAGCAGTGACCCACAGCCTCAGGAGAGAGTTTCCCTCCAGGTTCAAGCGGGGAGAAGGATGGATCTCACAGCTCCTGGGGGAGGGAAGCAGAGCTGAGCTGTGGCCAAACACGAGGTGTGTTGGGCTCTGCTGTCCCAATAACTGTGTGGGGAGGCTTTATAGTGCAGGACAGCCAAGCGTGGGTGGAGAGGGGCCACAGGGCTGCTTCTTGGTCCATCATTTTTCACTGGAGAGGTGTAACTCCTCTTGATCCAGCTGGCTTTGCCTTGAATTGACCTTTCCAGAAAAGCAAACCCAACTAATGGCAGCTGACAAGCACGTGTAGGTGAACCCCTGGGGTTCATCCAGGGTTTTCTCCATGACTTTGGAGCTGCCTCAACCCTCCTGTCCTGCACTCAGGGCACGTGAGGAGGCTGCAGGAGGAGCAGATGCCCCTGGAGCACTCGGTGGTGGGAGCAACAACATGGAAGCCCAGAAGTCAAGGCTCACTCAGAGCATTTATTTTGCTTTGTTTCACACTCAGTGTTCCTCCTCTTAACCAGATCAGACTTTACCAGGCATTATGCAGAGGGCTGATCCACAGAAAAGTTCTTTCAGAATGAAAAATCTGTTTGCTGGTGGGGAAAGAGTAACGTAGCAACTCTTGTGTGCTTTGGTGAAAAAGCAGAGCATAAAAGGTGACTCTCTTTATGTTTCCCTGGGTGATTCAGGCTGGCTGGGTGTGGCAGCCAGGGAAATTTGATCCACCAACTATTTACATAAACCAAAAACTGTTTGTCTAAGCACCAGGAGACAAGGGCTAAGCTGGATGAAGTGCTGTAAAGAATTCTTTTTGCAGAAGGATCCCTATTTGCCATCCAAAGAGGCAGGCAGATGCTTATATAGTAGGATATAAATTTTTGAGGAGTAGTTAAAATCCTTTCTCTCTAACAGCATGGTCAAGTTTTGTCCTCTGCCCGCTTGAGAGCTGAGTGTCTGGATGGAGAAAGAATGGTGGAGGAGTTCCTTCCAAAACTCTCTCTTCAAGCCTTCAAAAAATAGAGAGAACAAACACTCTACAAAGCTAAAAAAATGTTGCAAAAATAATTTCCATTTTGTACAATGTTTACCAGAGCCACTGCAGAAATTTCATAATCACGTAATTAACCATTCTGCCTGTCAAGTGGGTCTAGTTTCAGCTAATACTAACCATGTAAAGCTCTAATATGCAAATGAACTGGCAGAAAGGAGTTCAGAATTTAACATTAGGTGCTGATTTCACTAGTGATAAATTGCTTTGATCCATTGAGTCATGCCTTGTTGTCCTTCCAAATGAATGCAAGCACCTTCTCCTGCAAGTGAGTCACCCCTGGAGATGGGGGCCAGGCTGACCTCGCTGCTGTCCATGTGACACCCAAGTGGTTTAACACATGTTTATCCTCATGGTTTTATTGTGAGGTCAAGAAATGCTGTTCTTTCCACTTTACAGCAATGGGGCTGAGGTGTGAACTTTTGAAATGTGTTGAAGCAGCAAAGTCTTGAAATTAGTAGGAGCTGCAACACCCGACAGCTCACTCTCATGTCTGTGGGAGATAGATGATTTCCCCAAGATAACGCAGGAAAACTGGAGCAGACTGCGGAGTTAATCCAGCTCTGGGTTCTGGGCAGCAAATTTTCTTGCTCTGATGGAGTGAAATTTTCTGTTACCCTTTGTTTTTCTAGAAATCAAATGGGAATGTATTTATGTTATGGAGTTTATGCTTTCTGCACATGAATTCAGTGCATTAGTAGAAGCCGAAGTTGCTGAAACAGGAAAAAGTAAAGCACAGTAGTGTAAAGTTTTGATGTTCACCTTGCATATGAACACCAGCTCCTCCTTGGCACTCCTCCTGCCTCTCTGTCCTTGGTGTGTGTGGCTCTGGGTGAGTGGAGCAAGGAGAAGGATGACTGCTCCTGCAGTAAAGTCAGGGTTATTTTTAGCAAGGGAGGATCCACTTCTGCAAGAGCAGTGAAATGTGCACTTGAGGCCTTCTGCTGTGATTGTGGTGATGGATCTTGGGCTACAACCATGAAACAGTTCATGTCTTGGTTGCTGCTTGCCCTCCAGAGGCAAAGCCAGATCTGAAAGTACAGCTTGCCTGTGAGACACTTCTGCTGCTGTTAGTACTTTCTGATGTTCAAATGCATAAAGGAAATACTTTAAAGGCACAGACAGTTGACAGAGCAGAGGTCCAGATGCAAGAGGACTGATTTGAAAGGCCTGTGTGTTCAATACAGCTGTACATGCCTTCCCACAGGTGAGTCTGGGAAAGGGTATAGCACATTTTCCCCAGGACAGCTCCATGCATTTTCTATTCCTGATCAAGATCTATTCATTGGGCAAGTGCTGTTTAATCAAGCAGCAGGAAAAGGGTGTGTGCTGTCTTCAGAAGTACAAAGAAATCTCATTCAAAGACAGTCCCGTTCTTAAAAGGCTGGTGTTTAAATTAGACCTGCCCAGACAGGTCTGGCATGTTCAGTGTGACCCCCTTTTACTGTGGATGTTCCGGTTATAACCATCTTACTGCTTCCAGTGAAAATCAAAACACAACTGCCACGGAAAACATGGAGCAGACCAAGCTCCCAACATTTGCCAGCCCCTGTTTCATGATAAATTGCTGCTACTGGAAAGTAGCTACAAGCCAAAATGTTAGAAAAGTACATAGAGGATGAAATTCAGTCAAGAAGCTTAGAAGATAGTGTGCAAATTAGCAAGGGCAGCAGGGGAGAAATGATGTGTTTTCGGTTCATTCCAGTATTTGGGCTTCATGGGTTTTGATGCTGTTTGGACCTAAATGTGTTGAAGGCTCTGTGGCTGCCTTTGTTCCAACAAACCAAGCAGAGTGTGTCCTTCTGAGCTGCATTAGCAGGAGAAGCTGCAAATCCTCTTTGATAGTCAGAACAATGGTGGTGTTGGCTTTTTTCCTCTTCTTGGTGTTTATGCTCTACTCTTCCAATGCTACATATGATGATAGTGAGTCTTTGAGGTCACCAAGGCTTATTTTAGTCAGGTTGCCTTGATATTCTATAGCTTTATAAAGAAATTACAGTGTGCTGTGAGATGTGCAGCTTTTCTGGTGCCAGAGCAGATCAACCTGGCCTCTCCTCGAGCCCATATGTTCAGGTTTTTCCCTGTTAAGTCCCTCGGTGTGTTACAGCCTGCCTCTGTCTTCTCCAGTCTGCTGGCAGAGGTGGCAGATGCTCAGCCCAGGTCTGCAGTGAGTCATGTGTGGAGAATGAACGATCCATCTGCAAACTCAATGCGTGTTGGGAGAGACTCCCTGGGAACCACTCCCAGGCTGTGCTGCTCGTGGGGATCTGTGCAAGTCCAGCACTGCCTTGTTTCACCAGGTGTTCACTGCTCCCCTTCAGCCCTGTGCTGCTGAAGTGGCTGCAGAGAGGAGAAAGGTGATAGAGAAAGGAGAAGGTATCATGGGGTACCCCTTGAGGCAGCCTTAGGCCTCCCTTTCTCCTCGTTAGGTTGATGAAGCCTAGGAAGATGTCATGTACAAAAGCACCTTATCCCTGCTCACCCAGCACAGGAGTAAAGGTGACTTTTCTTTTGCTTGATGTGAGATGGAGCAGGGCAGAAATATGGGTGTCATCCTTAAGCTGTGCTTTCCATCCTGGATTATCACCTCACAAGGAGCTTGGGCCATTTTCCAGGATTCATTACAACTAACTTTAAGTCTGGACACAAACAGGCAACAAGATGAGTTGTTGCAGGCAAGAGAAATCATGAATGCTCCAAAATAGCAATCTCACAGGCAGGAAAGAGCAGAGACTGCTTTATTGATCAAGGAATGAGGGAGGTTTTGCCCAGTTGCTGAGGGGAATGAATCCTGGTGAGATAACCAGGATGATAAGGGTTCAACCATCACCCTTTCCTGTGGATAAAAATGAAACAGGATCCTGTGCGTGTGAGGTACTGCAGCGTGCAAGTGAAATCCCATATTTATCAAAGAGGATCTGCCATCCCATCTGGAGATTTCAGTACAGACCCATTGCAAAGGACAGGAGCTCAAAGATTTGTCTTCCCTCACTGACGTGAGCTCGGTGTTGAAATCTTCCACCGAGTGCAGGAATTGCTGCCTTGTGGTTAGATTTTTCCAGATTGCCCCACTGTAGTCGCAATGTTTAATCCCCCACCTTATTGCTGGGGAAGATCTTTGTCATCATCTTGCCTTTGTGCCAATTCCTGCCAACTTTGGGAGGCACAAAGGAAGTGGGAGGTCTGTGGGATCCTGGAGAGCTGCAGCTCTCTGGAGCCATGGTGCTTTCAGCAGAAAGGCCCAAAGGAGCAATTTAGGAAGAATTGCGTAGTCTATAGTAATTTGGAGATTTACCACTATAACTCCTTCCTTATAATCCTCTCTAAAATCTGGATTTGAAGTAGATCAGATCCAAGACAAGGCAGTTTCTGTAAATATTGCAGCTTTCTTAAAGTTGCGTGTGGTACTTTGTTGAACATAAAAATGTGACGTAAAAATCACGCCCTTCTGTCTGACATCCTCAGGTAGCAAAAGCTTCTCTTGTAGATGTGAATTTACACACAGGACCCTGTTGTAGGCTTTTTTTTTTTTTTTTTTTTTTTTTTTTTTACTAGATTTGACAAAATTTGATGCACAGTTGTAATTCTTCACCCAAGCTGAGTTCAGTGTAGGGGTCCCACATCATCTCTCAATCAGATCAGTCCTCTGAAGGCAGCAGTGATACTGCTCAGAGATCAAACCTGAGTCCAAGAACTAAGTTAGACCTTGGTAAAATTCCTTTTTTCTTACTTTGTTTTTTCTAATCCTATTTTTTTTTATTTGTCCATCTTTTACATTTTGTAAATATGTACAGAGATTGCAGTTTTTCCATACCACAGCTGGGGTGGGGATGTTTGCTAAGCAGAGTCCCAGGTGCTGGAAATGCTGGGATACTTTCTTGTTCCAACATCTGAAGCACTTGCCTGCCTGTTTCCACTTCTGTGTTGCTGTCAGCAGTGCAGTTCATCAGGCTTCCAAGGAAAAACTCTTGTCAGAGTGGGAAAAGACCCAATTGTACCCGTGTAGGGAATCTCAGAAATTGCATAAACGCATCCAAATGTTACCTTGAGATTCTGAGGCATCGCGGAGCATGAAAGAATTACTTAACATCATGAAACAGCTAGCTGGGTTCTGTTTTGCCTAAAAATGTGTTAGGAATATTTCTGATGCTGAGTCTTGTTCATTTCGTAGGGAGCTGTAGAACAGATACATTTACAAGTATGAGTAATGGGAAACAGAAAATTTCTGCACAATGCAGACAATCCTTTCATGTTACATCATTCAAAGCAGGGTATTCACATGGGGATATATTCAGGCAAAACTCCCCAGCCAGAAGACCAGGCTCCTCTGCTTGGCTGTGCTTTTAATGTAGGAAACTTTTGGTTAAGATTTGTGGGTATCTTTCACACAATGCATCAAAGAGCTGAAAAGTTGAGGATAATCATTCCCACACATGGATCTACGTGCGCTGCAGTGTGAGCCCTTCTCTGCTTCCTGCACTTCAAACATTATCCCTGCGTTTGCTCTTGGAGGTCCCCACCAGTGCAGACAGTTCAAGAGACACTTCTGAGCTCACTGAGCTATCAATCCAGTGAAAAACAGTAATATTTAAAAAATTGGAGAAATAAATGTAGTACAGAAGCGTGTTAAGAACTACGTTTATTTCCGATGGGTAAATTTCTTCATAAGGCAGAAGTCAAAATTTGCTTTTGGAATACACATTTCAAAGCAAGGGGAATCAGTGGGAATAGCCAGCTTTGCTGTGTTGGAATGTCTAAGGTGTCAGGAAGAGCAGTTCAGACTTTGTATTATGATAAATGTTGTGGTGGAGGTGAAGTGAAGAAAAAAATGCAGACTTCATACCTTTTTTAAATTTTTTTTTTACAATTGTGTGCTGTTTCCAATGAGGTGCCTAGTTCTGAAATGTTAACAAGTCCTTGGATTCCACAGCGAGATCCCAAATCCCTTAGAGTCAGGAACTCGAGTTTTCAGAAAACACGAAGCACCATGTGAATATACAAAAACCTGGCAGCACAAACGAATGTGTAAATGTACCTAAGGCTCGCAGTCAGCCATGCAAACACCGAGCTGCAGCCCGGCCTGGGCACCGTGTGTAGGCTGAGGCAAACGTGACACAGCCCTGTGCCTATCTCTGCCCCGGCTGCTGGCAGGGTGTCTCCATCCTGACACACAACAATCTTCGCATTCCTGTCCAACCTGAAGCCAGGGTGAATTTAATTAGGAAAAGCTGATGCTAAACTGTCCTGCCTCAGCCAGGCCTGCTGAGAGCGAGCTGCGCCGGGCGAGGCGCTGGGCACAGCACAGACGTGTTTATGGGGGAGTGTGTTTGGACAAAATCCTCTCTTTGTCCTCTTCCCCTTTGAGAATGAAAGGTTGAGCAGTGAGAGAGGATTTTTGGTGGCTGTTAGAGATGGACTGACCCACCAGAGCCTCACAGAGGTCAGGCCAGGCCCCCCCGCGAGGAGCCAGCCATGGAACCAGATGCCACTGCTGGCAATGCTGAGGAGGAACAGCATCCAGGCTCTTGGCACTTGACTCTTGCATCTGCCAAGCTTTTCCCCCATAAACGGCCCCGTGTGCCACTCCATGGCTGTGCTGAGGGGATGGGGCCAAGGGGAATGAGTTCCATGGGGAATGAGCTCTGTGCACCAAGAGGAGGAGGCTGCCTGCTGTGCCCGAAACTGCCCTGCCTCACTGGGCTCTCTTTCCAACCCCACTAGAGTTCAGGGGTTCCTGGTTTGACACCCCTTTTGGCTGAGTGTTTAAAAGCATAATTGTTTGGAGAAATGGAGCAGTGATATGATTTCGATGTGCTCAGTGCTCTGCTGACACCTGGGCCCCGACTTGGTGCAGCCCTGCAGCCATCTGGGGCAGGCAGCCCTTACTGCCAACGCTGCCTGACCCGGCTGCCCAGCCTGGTACAGGGGCTGACAGCCCTGCCAATCTGCTTGGCAATCCATTCTCTAGCAAAAAAAATTACATTTCAGGGGTTTTTTAGAGGTGGTGATCTTTTCCACAGCAAGAGAAAAAAATAATTCAGCTACACTTTCTCTATAAACTTAATCTGCACGCACCTAATCCTGGTTAGAGTATTGCCAGTATTGAATTTCACGTTTAGTTATGAACAAATGCTCCTTTGCAATGCTATGAGTTACCTGAATTAATATGAGCTATCGAGAGGCTGTGTGTTGAATTTTGGGTTTTCTGTGTTGGCCCAAATCTGTATCACAGTATTGTCTCTGGCCAGGATTGACATTTACACTGAATGTTTAAAATAACAGATGCTTGCCCAGGCCTTCAAGGGTGAGTCTGGTGGTACCTACCTGACATTTCCCTCATCCTTCAGTCAGTGTTTGCTGTATTTGCCTCAGTGTCTGTCACATCAGGGAACTGCTGCTGTGGGGAGCAGGGCACCTGTGGAGAAGAGTTTGCCAAGTTTTGTGGGGTGCTCACGTGCTGGAGGGAAGGGAAGGAGCACTTCTGCAACGAAACCAGGCTGAGATGGGATTGTTCAGCCTGGAGAAGAAAAGGGTGACCTTATAGCACCTTCCAGTACCTAAAGGGGCCACGAGAGAGATGGGGAGGGACTTTTGACAGGGGTGTGTAGTGACAGGACAAGGGGGAATGGCCTTGAGCTGACAAAGAGCAGGGTTAGATGGGATATTGGGAAGAAATTGTTCCCTGTGGGGTGGGAGGCCCTGGCACAGGGTGCCCAGAGAAGCTGTGGCTGCCCCTGGATCCCTGGCAGTGCCCAAGGCCAGGTCGGATGGGGCTTGGAGCAGCCTGGGACAGTGGAAGCTGTCCCTGCCCATGGATAATCTTGAAAGTCCCCTCTGACCCAAAGCATTCCATGGTTCTGTGACTTGCAGTAGTGTATTTTCAGACATATAAAGACACCTCAGGGCGCTACAAATTGCTTCCTTTTACCCCTTCTTGGCAAAAGATTTATAATTAGAAATATGTGGAACATAAGTCTGGTTTTGCTGAAAACTTATTGGAAGAATCTGATTGAAGAAATGGGATGCCAGAACTTTAACAAAGGCTTTTTTTTCTTCCCCCATCTGTTTAATCAGGTGTCTTGGTATAGAAGGTGTTTTAACAAAAGGTTGTGCAGATGGTAGGGAAAACATTCAACTGTTTGACTAAAAATCATTTCCTCTCTCAAAGAGGGAGTGCTTTCACAGATCTCATTAGTTCAACTGTTATAACTTCCAGGAGTTGCCACAGGGTACAAAATGCCTGGATTCGGTGGCACAAATTTACAAGCAAGAAAAAAAATCAGTGAAAGAAAAAAATAAGTGAATGCTTAGATAGCTTTAATTTTGGCGTACACATCCAAAGGAATTACCTGCTTCCGCTTTTGTTCTATAAATATGATTCCTTTGCCACACCATATTAACTCCAATATTGCTTTGCCACCTCTGTGGTGCGGGCTGGGTGTTAATTGTGGCTGGTGTGGCAATGCACGGAGCCAGTGCTGATTCACAGGGCCCTGAACTGAGGGCTCCTCTCATTACCTCCTTATTTTGCTGCAGTGGGATCAGCTCTGTGTGGTGCTGTGCAAGCAGAAGGAGAGTCTGGAGGAGTCTGGAGGAGTGTGCAGTCTCAGCCAGCCTGGGTGCCTTACTCCAAGCTGTAAGGTCTGTCTGATTCTGCTCAGTGAGTCACGGTTTTGTTTTGCCATATTCAGATGACACCTCCTCCTCTCAGTGCAAACACGCTGGAACAGCCTGGCAGCAGAACCAACCAACAAAAGAGTGCTGCTGATGGCTGACAGCTCTGACAGGTGCATTTTAAACCGGAGTCAGTTTTGTCATCGTGCACAGAAAGGAGCGTTGACGCTGGAAAAATAAGTAGATTTTTGAAATGTAATTTTGTAACTCTGCCAAACGTAGTTTCATTAAGAACTCCAAACATTGCGATCTTCCAGGCGGGGTTTTTCAGATGCAGATTTGTTTGTTTTGTGAGGGCACTTAAATATTTCATTCTCTAGAGGAGTTAGCAGGGAATTTGACGAGGCTGCTGGGGGAAGATTTGCCCGTTCTGGTTTGAGGAGAGCAGGATGACTCTGGGGTTCTTCAGCGCTCCGAGCGCGCTTCTCTTCCGGCCCTGTAATTCTTCATCACAAATTGCCTTGACTGGTTCAATGATTTTTGTCATTGTACAGGTCACTAACGTTCAGTCATAATCTGAAGCACAATTCTTGTGTTAGCCTTTTGCAGACTTTGAGTTCATCGTGTTTGTGCTTTGGGAGGAAAAGAGGAACCAAAAGCTCTGCTAAAAGCAAATGCCTTAGATGAAAGTTGGTTTATTTTTTTTTTCCTTTTACCATAATCTCTCCTTCTAAAGGTGACCACATGAGAGAAATTTAGGAATTCTAAATGATTAGGACTTTTGTTTTACCTGTAATCTATATTCAGCTGTCTGGAAAGATCTGGTTTTTGAGGGAAAACTTACAGGAACTTTAAGATCATAAGGTTGCTTGACTTGAGATACAGATGAACCAAGGAGAGACCATCTTTAAACAAATGTGGTAAAACAAATGGAAGAAAACAGATTTAGTGTGTTTCTGGTGTAATTCTGAGGTACTGGGTGAATTTAGGACAAGCACTGACTACAGAAGGGTCTGTCTCGAATTCTTCATGTGCTGAGAAAACATTAAAGCATTTTGGGTAGAAAAAGTATGATGTTAGTTTGATAATGGTTTGATAGATTGATAATTTGTGTTCTTCCCATAATCAGACATACAAGTCTTAGGTGCTATAAACTGGGGTTTATAAAGGGTTATAAACACTTAAATTTCTAATATTGGTAGTTTTCCATTAAAAGAGTAAATTAACAGCATTAGCACCAATATGAAGCTTTGGTTGTCATTTTAGGGTGCTCATTTCAAGCATGCTCCCCCCTTCCTTGGAAGATACAGCCCTCCCTTTCTGGGTGTGAAATGGTAGAATTTTACATGTATAAAATTAATTAATTTTTTTTACCCATAAGTGTGAATATCTTCTGAGCATGCAAACTAGTCAGCTAAATTAAGGTAGGGACCATAGCATTTTTGTTTGGAAAATTACATCTAGTTCTTTGTAACGTTGGCTCCATGTTTAAAGAAGTCTCAGTGTATATTTTTACATGCACAATTCACAGCTGCAGACAGGCCTAACTAGCGTTTGGACTTGACTTTCTTCTTGAAAAAAATCTGACTCTCAAATGCATTCTTTTCTTGTGAGGCTTAGGAATATTGATTTAATTTTTTTTTTTTCCTGGTGACTTACGTGTCAGACCACCCTTCATTTCTAGTACTGAAATGAAGTGACAGTCTGTGGATGGCTATGGAATAAGTGATGTCTTGGTCATGGCCCAACACAGATTTCAGGCGCAGCACTTCTGCCTCCCTTGCCAGCCTCTGAGGCTAAAAGTCTGCCTCTGTCCCAGTATCTCATCTGCTTTCTCACTTGGACTCGAAAAAGGGTCAGCCCTTGACTTTACAGGTCAGCGCCACGAGTGGCAACAAACCACGCTGAGGAGGGGGAAGAAAAAAGCCCTTAAATTTGTGTGTTGGGGTCAAAGCCAGGCAGGACACGAGGGTTGTGCTCTGTTATTCCAGCACGGGGTGAGTTCCTCTCCCTGCTCTCCACGCTGTCAGGTGCTAGGGGCCTTTTGCTCCCAAATTCTTCAGCACAACCCGTTCCCAGTGACTTGTCTAAGCATCCATTGCCCGAGAGCCTCCCCCATGGAGCCGCAGTGTGACAAGGGGCTGCAAAGAGGGATTTGGGAACAGAACTTTCTCGTCTAATGAAATGTGTTATTTAAAGGCCTAGACACCGCTTTCATCATTTGCTTTATGAAAGTTCTGTGTTGCTGTTTTATCTTTATTACCATTTGCTTAAAATTCTCCTACCTGGAGCTCTGAACACATATGTACCTGTATAAATATTAAATATATATATATATACACACACACACACACTATGTCAACATACAAAACTCTCATTTCTGCATTTTAAACTCTGCCAAAAAAAGCAGTTTAAAACTGAACACAGACAAATTCTTCATCTGAGCCCAGAAGCAAGTGCAGACTCTGTGATTACACCTCTCATTCTGCTCAGTAAAATGAGGCACAGCTTGGCTAAAGATGTGCTGAAGGTCCTAAACAAGTCTGGCAGTGCTGAGAATCCCGTGGAGGTGTTTTGCTTCTCGGTACATTCATGTGACAAACTGTTGACTGTGGTGCTTTGAGCTGAGGAAGAGCTTTACAAACAAACAAGGAATGCTAAGGGAACAAACCCAACATTTTAAGGAATGCTATGCAAAGGTGTAGCACAAAAAAATCAGTTTGAGAAAGGATATGGTGTTTCTGATATTTCTCTGGGGAGCAGTTCAGAAACCTTTAGTATTCCCTTCAAAATTGGGTTTATCATCTGATTAACATGGAATTAAACAGAGAAAAAAATGTCAGATAAGTGGGGCGAAAAAGATCAAATGTTGCCTGAGATGTAAGGAAATGGCTAAAATGATGTAGGGCATTGCTATATTCTTCTAGTTTGAATATTATGCCTCCCAAAAATAAAAGCAGAGGGAAGCAGGTGTGAAAAGCACCATGTGATGATTGTCCCATCCTGTTGGGCAACTAATGGAGACTCAGCTGTTTGCTGCTATCCAGCCCTGGGACTAGGGAATAAACATGTCTGGGATTTAGCATAAGCAGAGAAGGGCTGGTTCCCATGCTCGGGGATGGGTGTGCAGCTCCTTGCTCTGGGTTGTTACCTGTGAGTAGGGAATGGGGTAAATAATCCCTGTCCTGTCCCCTTGGGTACAGCACTGGGAACCACAGCAGGGGATGGAGGGGACACTCAAAAAATCCAAGTTACTGCCTAAAATACTACAGAAAAACCCACTAAATATCAGTTCTCTGTAGTTATTTATCTGCTGGCTGTGCACCTGAGTTCTCAGCACAGTTTCACACTGGGGTGCTGCTCCAAGGGGATCTTTGCAATGTCGCTGTACAGTGAGGAGAATTGATTTAAGTGGTTTGTCCCCAAGGAAGCTGCACCATTCCCTAAATGCTGGCTGTAGTTGTGGTAGAAGGTGCTTCACAACAAAGGTAAAATAGGATTGTGCTGCCTGTTTGGGATAAAAAACCCCCACAATTCTCTTTTTAGTTAATCCTAGAGCAGAATGAATCTAGTGGGGAAATGAGTTACTAGAGGATTTTCCCTAAAATATAAGAGGAACTTGAGGAAGGGGAATTCACTTAAAATATCAAGGAAAATGGGGAAGTGAAGGATACCAGGAGTTATGGTTGTCATGTTACTGCTGAGCCAATTTCAATTTCAATCCCACCAGGGTCAGATACCAGAAACCTGATTCGTCTTCACTTCCTGGGAGTTAATTTATATTTTGGTGGAGTTCAAGGAGGACTTGTAGGACAAGCAAAGCAGCTCTCAATGAAGCTTATGAAAACCTGTGATGTATTTTGTAACATCCACACACTGGATCCAAATCTCAGCTATCCCATCAATTATAAATTTTTGCAATGAAGGCAGCCTGCAGTGACCTGCACAGGGGCAAGATGTTCCAGGAATTACTTAGCCACAGATGAAATTTGGAAAAGGAATTGGATGCACAACCAGGCTTTCTTCTTAGTAAAGTGTCTAAATCCTGAAATTTTAAGGAAATCAGAAATCTGCATGGAATATAGGTTTGGGAGATAATTTATCCTCCAGAATAAGGGAAGGAGTGGTGAATACTGAAGTGCTTTCTTTTTTAAATTAAAGTTATTGATTTTCATTCCAGAATGACAGTTTTCTTTGTTAAGTAATTGTCATAATTCAAAGACATATTTCCTTTTGAGTAAAAAAAGAATGTTTCTGTTTGAATCAATTATAGAGCCTGTGTGTGTACAAATTTTTCTTTCACTATGCAAAAATTGCAATAATTAGAGAGCTTGTTCAGGAGGCTGTGATTCACATATAAAAGAAGGTCTTAAAAGTAGCAATGTTTGGCCTTTTTGCATATGTTTATTCTTGCTATTTAGAACCTGATAACAGGAGAATAAATACATTTTCTGGAAAAAGAGAAAATTGCTTATGGGAAAACAATGGAGATTTCTTTTTTCTTTTCTTGTATCCATCGGGCAAATATGCAGATTTTCTTCTACCTCTTGTTTGCTTTCTTGCCCCAAATATCTACAGAATGAGTAAACTGTAGGATTTTTCTTTTCCTCTTATGCAAATTACATGCAAGCACATAATTACCTGTTACAGTAATTGCTTGGTTCCTACACAGAGGTAGCAACTATATGCAAATAAAGCACACAAATACCTGAATATTTTGGTATTTGTTTCATGTGCATGAAAATATGCGTCACAGTTTCTGTGTAAAGATGATCATCTCATTTCTAGTGAAATGCAAACGAGTTCTGAGCAGCATATCTCAAGATCTAAATTCAATTAGGCTCATGTAATGATCTGTCAAGAGGGTATTACAGGCAAGGTTTTCTAGATATCAAACCCCTTCTATCTTGTATCAAACACTTGAACAAAATAATTGTGAATTAGGAGTATTAAGTACAGTCTGCCTCAGGATCGTGAGATTTCCTCTCAAGGATGCTCCCACAGGTCTCACAAAAGAACAGAGTATTTATCATTTTCCCAGTGATTCCTTCCCCACGTAAGGATTAGACAAGGACAGGCTTAAAATTCACCTTTGGCAAAAGTCGGCGCTTGGATCGGCTTCTCTTGATCTGGGTTATTCCAAGTGCTCTGTAATGAAAATGTGCCTTTTGCTGTATTTCTTGAAGTCTCCCTAAATCTTCTCACCTCTTACACCCCAGACAGTTGCAAATTTTCATATATTTTATGGTGTTTGGTCCAGATTAAATGAGACAGAGACCTCGGCCTGATTGGTGCCGTTGGAAGTGATGGGTGCTTGGGATGGTTCCCTTTTCCCTGAAAAAACTGAAGTCTCCCCAAGATGGCTCCAGTGTGGAGGGATTCCACATGGCTGATTCAGTCTAGATTGTTTATCTCTTGGACACCATTAACCACAAATTAGCTGGTCTTCTGTGGCCATTAATTAATAGACTCCATTAGTGAATACTCAATTACAGGAAGATTATTTTTCCCTTCCACCTTGTGTCCTTGGCTCTTTGCATCCGTGCTTTCCTTTTGTCCACAAGGCAGAGCAGGGGATGCAGCCAGCCCAGATCCCAGGTGGGACTGACCCCGTTGCTGCTCACCTGTCCTCACTTTTCTGGTGCTTTTGATGTCATCACTCAGCTCCTACTTCCTAAAAATCTCTACAGTTTTGCTTTCCGTGCCTTTGCTCTCACAATCGTTGCATTGCTCACCCTGTGTGTGTTTCCTTGTAGATGTCTCCAGTTATCTCTGAAAGTCACCTGCTCTGTGATGAAAAAATGAACCATGGCATTGGTTTTATTCTTTCAATTTTTTATTCTTTGAAAGGGTTGGTATTGAACATGCAAATGAAAAGACGGCAAGAAGCCTTCTGCAAAGATAGTATCTTACATCTTGTGAAAAGATGGGAAAAATCCTTTCATTTAGATGAAAAGATAAACAGATTTTTAGATGTAGCAAATTCTGTGCTTTCAGCCATTCGTTTCAGTATCTGGATAGCTGAATTGTGGCAAGCTGGCCCAACACGTCCTGGGAATTTATGGGAACGATGCAGAACGGGGGCAATGCAGGTGAAGGAGGAGTTTCTCGCAGGCTCCCAGTGCAAACTGGTCCAACGGGAGGCAGGGGTGCTTTTCAGACACCCTGTTTCTGGGAGGAGCAGTCCCCTAAAGCACCTGTGCTCAGCAGTGCCTTTGAAGAATGCTTTGCAATCTGTGAGCACAATCTCCCTCCTGTTAAACTGCAGATTAAACCCAGGCCCGAGATTGGTGGTGTGGTGGCAGCCTTTAAAAGAAATGATTTATAAACACAAACTGTAGCTAAATTTTGCAGGGAACTGGATCTGCAGACATCAATGGCACGATTAGAAACACCGTGGGGAGTACATGCATAAAGCTTCTTTTAATTCTGGGCTTTTCAAGCATTTAATAGCTTGACAGCAACATTTTAATAACAGCCGACTAGGCCCAGTTTTGGCATTCACCGCACACGGAAACAGCTCCTGGAACTTGTCCATGGAACAGTGAATTCCGTTTCTGCAGGCTAGAGCTCATGTGGAGATAGAGCCGAGATAGAGCACTTGGAATTCAGGACACTTTTCCATCGCTGGGTGCTTGGGAACGTTGCACGTTCCTGTCCCAAAGCCTTGCCCCCCCTCCGCAGGGGGCTGCGCTCCATGAATTTTTCAGCACACATTTTCCTCCTGAGCTGACTTCCCCAAGCAGTGCTGAACACAGTTGTCGTGCGGGGATGTAGTTTTTTGGTTGTGGAATTTTGTGGCGTGCTCCGAGCCCCTGTCAGTGACAAGGCAGAATGGGGCCCACGCCTGGAAACCCTTTGGAAGGACTCCAGAATACCACGGCTCCTGTCAGTAGTTACTGCCTTGAAAAAAAGAAAAAAGCTTGACCCTTCAGAACCTTGGTTTTAACCTTAAGAAGGGAAAGTGCTTTAAGAAGAAGAAAAAAAGGCATTTTAAACTCAATTGAGTTTCAAAGGTCTCAAAAAAATCCTATTTCCTGATAGTACTGTATCTTTGATCCTCTCTTTCATTGCATCTTGTGCCGTGCTTATAGCTCTGAAGGAAAAATGTAAATATGCTTATAGTTATTCAAAGTGATGCTGGTTGCTACAGGAACAGGACGTACCAATAAATAGTTTATCCAAAGAAAATGAAAATTAAGAATATTTAGACTATTAAAATGGAACTGCTACTTAGGCTCTTGCGTGCAAGAAGACTTCAGTCTTCCATCAGAGCCTAGATGTAGGCTTAGACCAAAACAATTGTCTGTTTTCTACTTTAGTTGTTGTTCTTTGGTTTCTCTTTGTGGGATGTTGCATACCTAAAAAGAGAAAAGAGGAAACCGAGTTTAAAACACATATTTCTATTGAAAGAAATTTCCAGGGCTTTTTCGCTTTTATAAATTCAAAGTCTTGATCAAACTTGATATTCAAACACTGCAGTGGGAATGAGATTCACAAGGTGTTTCTCAGGGCTGTGTGTTTTTCCATTTTAAGGTGTAAGAGAAATAAACGACTTTGATTCATCGCGTTTGCATCTCACCACAGCAGAAATTGCTCACCACTCGCCCAAATGCACCCACTGACCTTGTTAAATGTACGTGTGGGCTTCTGCAGGCGAGCGGCCTAAATATAGCAGCAAATTGCAAATGTTGTTTGACCAAATGGCCTTACATTGGCCGGGCAGTTCTGCACATGCAGGCTGCAGCAAATGCTGGGAAATTAATTACTTTACCTGTCACCGAGCTGCTAACGGGGGGCAACACAGGCAAGCGGGGATAGCCAAACACAGAGCGTCAAGGGCTTCGAGTTTGGTCTGACCTGTGCTTTTTTTTTGTGTACTTTAAATTTTGCTCTGTGGAGGTTTCTCCTTCTCTTGGCTGGTTTCCTCCTGTGCCTGAGCCCTGGTCACAGCTCATCTGTGTGCCAGGGCAGCTCTGGCTCGGGGCTGTTCTGGCTCGGGGCTGGAGCAGCTGCCGCGGGCACTGCTGCACCCTGGCAGCCAAATCCCAGGGACGCGGCGTGGCATCTCCTCACCAGGGTCAGGCCTCTCCTCATCTGAAAACATCAGCAAGGGCAGCTGGAGATGGAGATCTGCGCCACCCCTTTAACCCTCTTTAAGCAAGTCAAACCAATTGGTTGAGGAACATAAAAAATTGTGGATGTCGTGAAGAATTGTGAGGAAAAATGGCAGCGCAGAAGGGGAGGTTCCTTTAATTTCAATTATGAGGTTTTTGAGCTCAATTTTGAAGGGAAATATTCCCCGACACTGGGTTCCTCTATTAATGAAGAGTAGAGGACAGGGTCCCCCTGGATTCCTGTGCAAGTAATCAAACACAATATTTTCAATACTAAAAAATTTCAAAGCTGCTGTCATTTATGCATATGCTTATTTTTAAGCAGGAGAATGATCCCATTGCCATCAAATATAAGTCTCCTTTGCAGGTGCCTGACTGGGTTTAGATTTCCAATAGAAACTGGAAAAATTCAGGTGTCAAAACTTAGCTTTTTCTGACATTATTCTGGCCAAAATAAGCCATACAACACAAAATGTGTTGAAGTCCAAGTGAACTGACTGAAAACTTCTGGAACTCTGACTTCAAAACCCATGTAAAAAGTGGGAGCACCTTTAGTTCAGAGGATGTTATTGCTGTATGTGCTGACTCCTAATATCAGCAATGATTTCAGGATCATTTATTAATTAATTTCCACTGTTCCATGTGCAGGACATCCATTAATGTTGGTGGCAGCTCCAGGTTGGGGTCATTCCCCTCCTGTGCCAGACTGGGCCCTTGGGGTACAGCCCTTCGCTTGGTTGTCTTCCACTGAGTGGAAGCTGCACAAAAGCATTCAAAATGTGCAAAACATAAGGACTACACTTGAAAAAAGATGGTTTTTTTATTTCTAGATGATAAAGGAGCATTAACATCCTCACAAAAAACCCTTGCCTTGCGTTGGCAACAATATATTTTAAGATACAGACGGTTTTAAAGGTATTTTTCAACCTTTCCATCTGGATTTCTCCCAGGATTAAGTCGCTACACTGATGATTGCAGTGGTTAAATTAGTGATTTAGGTGACTGGGTTTGAGGTACATAAAAGCAGGTTTTAGATGTTTATTACATTTCACTGCTCCTTTTAAGGCAGTAAAGCCCCACATTTCAATGCAAAGATGTTTAGTGCAGAAAAATCAGGACCAGAATAAACAGTTAAGATTTGAACAAACCTGATCACTCAACAGCACTTATATCATCCATAGACTTTAATCCCCCTTACTAGGGAATCTTCCCTGAGCTCAGTGGCATTGTTTGTTTTAGTTCCCTAAAAAATGAACATGATGGGAAGAGGTATGTTGATAATAATGTGCTGTGAATAGCATGAAGGCATTCTGTGCACAGCGTATCATATCATCCATCATTAAGTTTTTCTTCTCCCTCTCTCTTGCTAATGGCAGCGAATCAAATATTTAAATGCATTTGTTAGTCCTACGTGCAACCGTACGAGTATGTGGAGCGGGAAAGAAGCAGATTGTGTAGCACAAAATTAGGCTATAAAGTGCATTTTAAAGTGGAGATTTGGTAATGGACACAGAGCAAATGAACTCAGAGAATTAACATTAGAATTTGCACTTTAAATGCTTCCTAATTGGCACCTCTTGGGATCCGTTTTGAACTCACCCAACGCAATTTTTTCTTTTTACTGAAAACAGTCAGTTTGGGCTGACAGCACCTGGGTCATGGTGAATGAGAGATGATGATGTATTTGGCAGCTTTTCTAGTTGAGCACTGACAAGTCTTGTTCTCTAAAGAAAAAAATCAAAACATATCAATCCACATGCTCACTGTACTGAGGAACTTCGTTGTCATATCTTTCAAATTGTTTTAATGTTTCAGCACTGCAGAAGTGAAGGCATAACAGAAGGAGACAACTATATGCAGTTTCACTTTGTTGAAAACAACTACATAAGGAAAGCAGAACATAACTAGCAGAGTCCTGATAAGGTCATGTCAAACAAATTAATAGGAGATGGAAAAGAAAAGCTTAAAAATCATTCTTTTAAGATGATAGTCTTGCTAGATGGAAAACTAGTTGGGCCAGCCCATCCAGTCCTTCTCTTGGCTTCCTGCCTTTTGTGTGCCCAGGATTCTGGGCTGTCTGGATGGGAGGGTATTGACTAATCCTTTTCTGGAGTGTTTGTGTGTGTGCTGACCCCATCTGCCACCCAGGCCTCATTAGAGCTGTTCCCTGATGCCATCCAAAAGCCACCTCCTGCCCTCTCTCCCCGATGACACAAAGACAAGACAAGGTGACGTCAGCCTGGCTTTGGGTTATTCCTGAGTGCAGAGCTCCTGGCTTTTCAGAGCGTGCACCACTTCCAGTGGCTCTGCAGCTGGAAACCCTCCTCCCTGTGGGCTGGGTTTGTGAGACATCAAACAGCCCAGGGCTGATTTTTGGTGGTAGTTTGTGCATCACAGTGCTGGATCACTGCTCAGTCACTGACCAGCCCTGCAGCCTCTAGTGGGCTCCTGTGGTGCCAGCACAGGGTGACCCAAGCCCCCAGGGAGAAGAGCAGGGAATGTGCAGCAGGGAATCTCATCCTTCCTTTGGGAGAAGGGTTGATTCCAGCCTCAGCAGGGGGATAAATGCTAAGAATATGTGACAATTTTCAGGGAAAGGTCCCTTGTCGTCTCCTTGCCTTTTGGTCTGCACCAACCAAACAGAGATAATTTCCAGCCTCACCTGAATGCTGCAGATCCAGGCAGTTCCTTTAATTCTAGGTTCTGGATGGATCACCATACAGGAATTCTGTATTTTTCTCACAACAGAACTTTACAATTTTATTTATAAATCCTTAAATTCTTGGTTACAATGAGGAAAAATAGTTTTGAATGCAAATATGTAGTGGGCTTCTTTTATTCTTTCAACACAAGGGGCCAAATCTGCACAACGTATTCATTAATATGGCTGAGCTTTATTGAAGGACTTCATTAACTAAAGAATAGGATAAATATATAATATATTCTCTTTTTTACCTTACCACCTTTGTCATGAAGAAATCAAAAATTAAGGGGAAAAAGAGGATAGAACAGTGAAAGGATAACCTGACAAAAAAGTTGCAACAATAGTATCTGTGACCTTGAATTTGTTCATTCTGCCTCGTTTTATTAAGCTGCCCAAGGATTGCTCATTTTAGGAATCAGGGGTTTTCTCTGCATTGAAAATAATCGAGTCAATAGGTTTGTGTTTAAATATAGCTTTGTTTGCTTCCCTGTAACCTGTTGCTTAGTTCAACTGACTAAATGTCCCGAGGCACAGTCTTCTCATCCTTTTGTCAGTGGAATCTACTTAATTATTCACCTTAGAGCAAAGATGTTACAATTATAGCCTTCCCTTTGTGTAAGTAACCAAGCATCTCTTTGACTGTTATGTTAACTGTTTAAGAATTAAAATATCTGCCTATAAATCTGGCCCCTTTATTCATGTGAATTCATGGGGCCGTGTTACTTAGCTGAGAAGTTTGGGGTTTAATCTGATAACCACTCTTTCACAGATCACATCGATGAATCTAAAATTCCGATTAAAGGAGTGTGGGAAAGCATCTATGCATTTATTTTAGTTGCTTTGGGTTTTTTTTCCAAGGGATTTCTGTGGGCTTGGGACCTGGCGCTCTCTTTTTCTTCTGTAATCATTTACAATTATCTCCCTTCTACCCTCAATATACGTGTGAAAGGAGCTGCCACTTCTAATAATTCCCAGTCCTGAAACCTTCCTGTAAATTTCCCTGTGTCTCCTAAACTTCTTCCTTCTAGCAAAGAAGGAACCTGGATTGTATTTGTGTTGTTAGCAGCAAATGTTTATTAATATATATACTATCATTGATTCCTGTTTGCTCAGGGTGGGAGGGGGCACTGCAGAGACCCTGCTCACACACATCTCTAATCAACCCCACTTGAGTAAATCAGTGATAAAATTTTTACTGTGTTTCCACTGAAGTTTTGGCAGTCTGTTTTCGTGTGCGTGGCTGCAGAAAAACAAAGTTTTGAAGGTTTTCCTGTAAGAGGCTCATAAGTGTGACAAAACATCTTAAGCTGGAAACTCTCAAAGCGAGCGGTCTCCAAGCCACTGAGGGTTTTAAATGCCTCATTTTCCATTTTTAATTGGGACAAGCACTTCCCAGGCACCGCAAACTCCAGCTTGGGACCTGCAGGAAATGAGGACTCAGCACCTTGGGAGGACTGGTCCCTGATCAAACAGCGCTGGGCTCATTGAAATCGTTCTCTCTGCTCATGACATCATGCCATGCTTTTCAATCCCAAGGTTGTTTTTTGTATTTAGTAGAAAGGTCATGTTAGGATTAAAAACAATGAGCAGCTCACAGCGTGTCCAGTGACCCTGTGAGAGAAATGGTAACGCGTTTCACAGTCAAATCTGCGTGTGCTGAGCACGGAGCTGTGGCCAAGAAGTGGAATTTTCTAATTACGTAGTCATTTTGAGAAGGAATGTGCTTGTTAGAAGCAGGCCAGGTGTGCACTTGTGCTGGGAGTGGGGAAGGCTGTGTAATTACACACCTTGCATAATATAAAGTTTACAATAGCCATGCAATTGATGCAGCAAGATGTAAATACAGCAAGTTAAAGTGTCTGAAAGGACACCTGTAATCTAGCCTACAGCTAGTGCAATTACGTTTGAAACAGTCTCACATTAAGATTTATTAGTGTGTTAGAGTTGCCACTATTCTAAAACAAAAAAAAAAAAGAGATACGTCACAAAATTAGTTAAACAATACATTTTCGATGGCAAATGAAAGTTATTTGAGGAATCTTCCTGCAGTTTCCTGAAAAGTCCCATTGAAGTCACATTTCTTCAAATATTCTTCAATTCAATAATTATGCAGTAGTTTCCAGTAAATTGGTTTTACGTTTGTGAAGGACTTGCAAGGTGTGTGTCTGCCCAAAAGATTCACCAAAATTTTTGCCACATTGCAACAAATTAAAAATATCAGAGCAGATTTAAAGAAAGAGAGAGGAGGGGGGAAAGCAAAATATTTCTACATTAGATTGTGCTGGGATTGTGGCAGTTTCCAAAGTACTCCATTTGCAGGGTGTAGAGATTTAAGGTGAAAGAGATCAGCAAGATTTCTCCAGTATTAGTGAAAAAGGCTTCTTGTAAAGGTGTTGTTCCCTGCCTGGTACTGCTGTCACCCAGGGACACACAGGGACAGTGTGAGAGCCTCGCTGGGTGTTCTGCACCATTCCTGTCACGAGGTGCCCGTGCCCAGCTGGGATGTGATGCCAGGGGGGTCCTGGTATCACCCCTTTTGCCTGATGCTCCTGCCCCAACATCAGTTCCCTAAGCATTTTTGATAAATAAAACTCTGGCATTTTCTGAGGCTTTTTGTATCATCATTCAGGGAGTGATCCAGTTAATCAGCAGTCCCACTTTTATTAATCTTACATGCATTCTGTCAGCTGGAGTACTGTCATTTATAATTTGTCATTTCCTGTTGTGGAGGTAGAAATAATGCATCCCTGACTACACTTTCATATCAGGTTCTAAGTACATTCAAGACTTTTTTTTGCTCTTTTTTCAGTGTCACCTCTTAACCATTGTAATAAAAAGAATCAAAGCTGCCCAGTGCAGCCCCTTCCCTGCAGTGTGCTGGTGCCATCCTGGGCACCAGGGCTGCCAGGGCTCCTCAGATGTGCCCATCCCAGGCACCAGGAGCTCCTCAGACGTGCCCATCCAAGGCACCAGGGCTGCTGAATCTCCTCAGCCGTGCCCATCCCGGGCACCAGGGCTGCCAGGGCTCCTCAGACATGCCCTGCACCAAGGCTCTGTGTGAGGAGGTGACTCAGAGTGTCCCGGTGCCAGGCAGGGCCCAGGGAGGTGCTGCTGGCACAAGCAGAGGGGCTGGGAGTGCCCGGAGTGCCCGCTGTGCCCCTTGACTGCCCGGGCAGCTCAGCCCTGCTCTGGGCCACCCCACACCTAGAAATGACACACCTCACTGTGTGTGCAGGTGTGTGATGCATATCCATGAGGGCTCTTTGCATCAGCATGCAGCACCTTGGGAGAGGCTCCCAGGGCAGTGCTGGGATCATTTCTGTGCTCTGTCTTTGTCACTGCAAGCCTTGGGTCTGCATCAAGGACCTCCTGTTAAAGGTCTCTTGGTTTACTGACCCTGCTCTCGCCCTCCTCCCATCACACCACATTCACTGTGCCACTCAGTTTGGTTTAGGATGTGCAGCCCCCACCTGCCCCGCTTCAGCCATAAAATTGGGTGTGCTAATAATAAAAAAGGGAAAAAATGAGTCTATTTGTCTGATGGAGGTGGGAGGTGACTGCTCAGTTTTCCTCATTTATTTGCTGCTGCTCTGTGAAGAGCAGAACAAGCCTCCAGGACAGGAACTCAGACCGAGCGATGCTCACAGCGTTATTTCCTTCCCTGGCTGCTTGAACCACCCACCAGCTTTCCATGCCTCGAGGTAGGAAAATTGTGCTGGTGACCGAAATTCCTCACGCTGCCATCGCAGGCAGGTACCGGTGACAACACCAAGGGCTCGGGAGGGGAAGGTGTGTGCCAGAGGGGTGAAGTAATCCCAATAAAGGCTCTGAGCCTTACAGGCAGTGCTGACAGGCACCAGCTGGTTTGCAGAAAAGAAAAAGGCTGTAGCCATGCTCAGCATCCTGAAATACAGCACGGAGAGGAGGTGGGAGGTGGTGCTAGGTGTCTCCTGCTTGCAGACACTGAGTGACCTGCATTTATCACCGAGCTGCTCCTTCCCCCAGGCATTGGGGAGCGATTCAGCAGCAGCAGTGGGAAGGGAGAGCAGCAGAGCCCGGCAGGGTGTGATGCCCAGGTGCCCTCAGAGTCCCGTTACAGGGGCATTTCCCCGGCAGGGTGCGATGCCCAGGAGGTTTGGGAAGCCCAGGTGCCCTGGGTCCCGTTACAGGGGCATTTCCCCGGCAGGGTGCGATGCCCAGGAGGTTTGGGAAGCCCAGGTGCCCTCAGAGTCCCGTTATAGGGGCATTTCCCCCGCTCCAGGAGATCACGCTGCCGTGAGCAGGGGGTGGGAACTTGGCTGCGCTGTTTGATCCCGATCCATATCCAGCAAAGCGGAAAAACGACGAACAAAGGGATCCTTTTTGCTCATAATTTAGAAGGAAGTGTAAAATCTGGTGTGACAAGTTTAGTAAAATAAAGGCACAGGAAAGAGCCCGTTCAGGGCTCGCATGCATTCCATAAAGAGGAGCAGCTCATCTTGGCTCTGACCACCGCCTTGTAAATTTAGGAAAATAGCTATTTTGCAAACAAGTAATTCTTTGAATCTTCCTTATTATCACAATAAATTAACTTATCTTTCCTCTCTTTTTATTTGAACACAGTTTTTGAGTTGAATGTGACTGACATGTAGGCAAATAACCTTCAAGAAACGGCAAAGATTTGTTGGGAAAGGTGAAAGGAGAGAAACATGAGAGAGAAATTAGGACTTTGTAGTGGAAATACGGAAACCTGGATGAGAAGGGAGCTGGCAGGAAGGTGCCTTGCAGGGGATTTGTGCAAAGCTTTGTGAACAATCCTTGCTCTTTTGACCTGCACTAAACACTTCTTCTCATCAATGCTCATTGTCATTTTGGCTCCGTTTTACAAAAATGAGATGGAAAATTTAAAATTGAGAATAAACACTGTGTGACTACCACTGGAGGTAGATTGCAGTAGTGATGTGCAAAATGGCAAATTTCCCCCCACCAGCTGAACCCACGTTAAAATCGTGGCTGCTTTTTGTGTAAATGAACTTCTTTGCCTGCAAAGAAGGGACCTTCATTGTGCCAGAGCATGGAGAGTAGAGCAAAGACAAATTAATGTTTTAGTTTGGTTTTTTTTGGAAGAAGAGCGAAAATCTCACGAATACTGCTGCATTTGTGAAGAACATTCCTTGCTGTGAGAACTGAAGGGCTCAGTCCGTTAAGGTTTTTGAGAAGGGAGGTGACCTGGTTGCATGCATAAGTGCCTCCAGGGCAAGGTATGCAATATATGTTTCTAATCTGGTGAAGAAAGACATGGGAAGAACCAAAGACTGGAGGAGAAACCCGTTAAGTTCACCTTAGAGGTAAAGAATCAAGTAACAGGGCACTGAGCCTTGAGGGGAAAAAAATTATGAAGTGAAATAACAGTTTCTCATCTCAGTCAAGATGTTATTCTAAAAGAAGAGTTTTATTCAAACAGAGATGATTGGATTTAAAACAGAATATAACAGATAAGGGGAAGATCTGCAAATTCAGGGGTGGCCTGATGGCCCAGTGTGGCTCTCTGTGGCTTTCCTAAGTTGGTTATGGTCTTAAATAAATTAGAGACATGTCAGGTTGGAATAGCAGAGCTCTGACTCTCTTCCTTTGCCCACTCTGACTCATACAATCTCTGTAAAGATATCTCTATTTTCAGGGTGGGAAGAGAGTCCTGGGCCTTTAGTTTACCAAACCTGTCACACTGTATTTTACACTCTCCTGTATATTATAAGAAATCTACATCTTACAGTTGTGGCCAGATTCCAGTCCCTTTACATCATTTAGGTGGATAATTTGTTCCACTGTGTTTTTCTTTCTTCTCAGCTGTACTTTCCCTTTGAAGCCTCCAGCTACTGGATTGGGGAGGTAAATTACAGTCTGTTTTAGGCCTGAATTGTGCCTCTTGTTTCAATTTTTGGAACTCACATAATGGATTCATCCCAGGATTGCTTGCATTCAGAGGATTAAATAACTGGGACCCCTTTTCACAGAAGCTGCTGTGTGAAAATTGTTATGATACTTAAAAATGATCTTTTAGTACTTCCTTTCTCGGGGCTATAGGAGAAACAATGTTTTCTCTGTGTCATTAAGTGCAAAAAAAAAAAAAAGGTACTTGCTCAGTTTTCAACATCTGCACCCTTTGGCTTGATGTTGCTTCTTTGGTGCATGTGCAGGTTCATAAGGGTCATTTTTGCTCTCTGTAGTGACAGAAAGAGACACCTGTGTGAGAATTTGGCTCTAAACACTCATCAGAGAATCACAGATATCTGAGTTTATCAGGGAAATGTGCTGGTGACAATGTCTATGGTCATAGCAAGGCTGTAGTGAGATGTTTAAAGGGAATTCCTTTAAGGATTTTTTGGATATGTTTTTTTTGTTTTATCATATATGCAGTCAAATCTCACTCACTTTTGAAGCACCTGGAATCTAACAAAGATTGGTGAAACTGTAATGGAGGGAAAAAAAGCAGGTTTGAGAAATAATGGGCACTTTCAGTCCCTGAACTGCCCTGGTTTCCATAGGCAGTTCAGCCTCATTCCCTGCCACTTTCCTGTTTTAGAAAGTTTTCAACCCATCAGATACCTCTGAGGGACCCATCAAAAATGGAGAAGATGAAAACTGATCCTTCTGATATTTTAGGAGAGGAAAACCAAGGCAAATTCTTCCCCTTTTTAGAACTGGAAGGGTAAAACCCTGTCAGGCATTTTTCTTTTAAAAGGACATGACTTGCACAGCTCTCCCTCACATCAGCCCTGGGAACTGCAGAGTGCCTTTATCATCAGCTTGGTGTGAACATCTCTTTAATGCTAATTAATGCCTGGTTGTGATGGACACCTGAGATCCAGTGGCTGGATTTTGTAACTGCATCATCTTGTTCTCCATGTGTATATCTGAGGAGCTGCTCTGGACAGATTTATACCATTAATGCTTTTTTTTTTTTTTGTCTTGCACATATTTAGATCCTCTCTGTCCTAAACACAGACATATTTAGAAGAAATAAAAATGTAAATGAAGAACTGGTTTGTGTTTGCTTAACGAACAGAGCAGGAAGTGGGGATGTGCAAATGCCCAGCGGGCTCAGGGGTTAAACCTCCTCCCTTTAATTTTTACAATGGGTTCTCAACATCCAGTATAAACAAAACTCAGCAAATTATTCCTTGTGCTGTGCTCGGTTGTCCAATCACATCCTCCTTTATTTCTTATTATATACATACTGCTTGAAAAGTAATTGAGGCAAGTGGGAAAGTGCTGTGTGAGATGCAGAGGAAGTCTTAACCACCAGGAATTAAAATGTTAAGCTCCACAGAATACGAGTCACATAAGCAGGAAGTTATTATTTTAATCAATTCTTTAAAGTGTCCCAGACCTGGAGGAGAAAGTTAATGTAAAAAGTTATAGGAGAAGCCTCTCACAATCATTATTGGGAGTGAAACAAGAAATGATTTGTTACCTATTTAATCTGTGGTGGAACTTGGTGTGTAGAGAGTCTTAAATATTGATCATATTGTGGTGGCTCCTGCACATGAGACAGGAGATGGGATGAGATGAGATCCCACTGAAGAATTTCTTAATGACATTTTGTCTTGGCTGTATAGAGCTTGGAGTTTAAATTCTGTGTTAAGTTTTCAGAAGAAAAATCATTATAGAAGAGGACAAAATACAAAATCTCTCTGCAGAGTTGGAGATTATTTAACTGTGGTGGACTTTGGGTGGGTTAGTGGCAGGTGTGGTAAATGATTCCAGAGGGAAAGGAGGGAAAGGTGTTGGATGGGGTCAGATTCTCAGTACAAATATTCTGCTCTATTGCAAACACAGATATCTGGTGTCCCTCAGCCCCACCACAGTCACCCCCCATGTGTCTGATTTGAGGGCAAGAAGTTGCTAAATATCAAAATTTTGCACGTAGGAAATCTATTTGGGAAGCCCTGGTTTAGTCCTGCCACATTCCTACGACTCCAGCAGCTCAGCCTGGACCAGGAAGATGCAAAATTCACCCTGGAGCATCTCAGGGAAGGAAGGAACAATGTGATCCAGCAGTGACAGGTTGGCCCTGCAGAGCAGATGGTCTTTGAGGTGGCCCAGAGTCGTGCTTCCAGTCTCACCAGTGAGCAAAACCAGGAGCTTCTTGAAGGGACGGGTTCCTGGGGTGGGGTGGGAAAAATCACAAGAAAAGAAAATAAAAATTTAAAAATCCCTGCTGTGGATTTGGCAGGCAACAAAGAAAAGCAAACTGGATGATGGAAAACTTTTGTCAAAAGAATTTTCTGCACAAAAGCATGGTGTAAACCAAACCTTGGGATGGTCCAAATGACTTCCCCCCTGCTCCCTTACAAAATAGTAATGGTCTTGATGAAATTTTATTCAAAGAAATTAAGAGTGATACATTTTAAATTTCAGAGCAGCTTTTTCCTTAGAAAATTTGTATTAAAGAAGGGTAAAACAGTCAACATAATACTGAGACACTCCTTCTCCACTGAAACAAAATACTTTGATTGACTAAATTGAAATTTTACTCTGAAATATTTCACTTCAAGTTCTGTTGCTGTTGATATTTTGTCTTTGTCCTGATCCGAGATTACTATTATTTCCTTTAACTTACATGTTTTAATTTATAAAAAGTTATTTATCAACAAGCTCTGTTCAGAAACTGATTTAGTCCAGCAGAGTTGAGGCGCTACACGGCACCAGTGTGCACAGAAGATTGTTCTTGGATTTACTCTCATTTTCACAAATCTCTCAGCACAGCAGCTTCAAAATGTGCGTTTCTGAAAGCATCCACAATGGGATTGAAAGGCCACCAGAAATCAGTTTAATGTGGTTTTTGGGGGAGGGATCCTGGGGGCTGCAGTGGGTGCTGTGGCAGAGCTGCATCGCAGCTGCACTTTCTGCAGGTGCCGTAACACAGGACTGAAATTTAACACTCAATCCCATCCACCAGCTGTAAGCAGCTGTATTTAGTTGCACTTTCCATGGGATTTCCTCCTTCCCCCTCCTCCAGCTCAGCATTATTGGGCTCTCACTCCCCCAGCCAAGTCACTGTAAGCCCAGGCTTACTCGAGCACGTAACGCGCAGCAGAGATGTCAGACTTGTGCCATCACCTGCAATCAGCCACAGCTCCTTCCAAAGGGGCTGCAGCTACACTAAAACTGGCGTGGAGAGCACGTGTGATGCAAACACCTTCTGTGCATTTAATAAAGGATTCTCTGGGTTTGAAAAGCACCTTCAAATCAAGGGTTTTCAACAAGCTCCTCCTCGCTGTGTCTATCGATTCCTTTGCGCAAAAGGAACGTGTAGTTCTTGCCCATTCAAGAGAAAAAACACACCAAACATCAGCATCTCCCCGGGATTTTGAGGCATCTTCTGCTTATTTCTCAAGTTAATGTTTCTGTGATAGGTTGGGATGTTGTGGTTATCCATGTCAGAGGCCAGACACAACCCTCAAAGCCTTCAGGGAAGGGTGACGGGCATCAAAGTAGGTCTGCAAGGACCTCATGCAACCCCTGGGCGACTCGCTGTGCATCCATGCTTTAACAGGAAGCTCTCTTTGTTCCAAGATTTACATTTTGTTTTCTGCAGCAGGCTTTGTTTCTGCTTGAAGAATTCTTCTTCTCCGTGGTTAAAAAGTCTCTTCTTGCTTGCTGCTGGCTGTGCAATGCCCGGTGAATGAGTTTTGATAATTTCTGTTGGGATTAATTAATTAATTGCAAATGTCTTCAGGCTAAATTGTGAGTTTGCATGTCAGGATGCTGTACATAATCAACAAAATCACTCAGGGGCTTGACATTATGGAGGTTACATGGAGATTGTGAGAGGAGCACATTCATTCCACATTAGTCAAAACTTTCTGTATGTTATTTATAGAACAGTTCCTCTTTTATGAATTCTCAGAGTCAGAAGCAGAGATTTAAGATGAAATGCTAGCATAATAACAGAAGCAGGGAGATAATTCCACTGATTGATCCTATTTCATGAAGTTGCAAAATTTTTTAATAGGACGAGTTACAATTTTAATGGGAAGTAGGACTGTGGCATAAATAAAGATCCATAATAACATTTCAGGTTAGATGGAACACTGCTCTCCCAAATGAATGAGCACTAATGAAGCGTTGTATGAACTTCTAGAGTCTGGGTACACCAGCCAAGTGAAGGGCACAGGATGCATTATAAAGTCAGAGAAAACTCTTTAATTTGGATGTTATCACCACCAACTGACCCATGAGAATAAACAGTGCATGAGGCACGTAAAAAGCATTTCTTAAATCCATAAACCTGAACGTTTTGGCTTCTGTCCTGATCCTAGATTATTGGGTTGTGCTTTTCTTCTTTTTTTTTAATTTAACTGACATCTCCTGCCTTATAAAAAGCCTATTCAGAAGCTACACTGAGTCCAGCAAACTTGAGGCAAACCCAGCTACACAAAGGCTTTATGGTTTTTGATGAAACAGGAGGCAGAATGTCTTACATTTTTATTTTGAAATCATCAGTTTAAATCCCCTTGGCAGTGAAAGCATTGGGGCTTCTGCTGCATTCACCACTTTTCATGCACTTGGTAAAGCTCTCTGATCTTGTTGGTTCGAGTAAGTGCTTATGGTTTTGGTCCATAACACATGGAATTTTTGGGGGGTTTTGCCTATTAATGAGCATAACTCATTGGCCTTTAGTCTGCAACAGTTCTAGACCCAGTATGCTCCCAGTCAGTCACCAGTTTTCCCCTGAAGGGCCTGGGAATACCCACCTGGGAATACCCACCAGGCTGGCTGCCCTTCCCTGATTTATTTTAAGCATTCATCAAAGCAGATTCTGAACTTCCACTTTGAATGCTCAACGATGCAGCCTAAGACTTTGCAGACTTTGTGTTATTTACGTTTCTGGCTGGATATTTTGGTTGCATAACCAGGTGCACATGGAAATCTGGCATGCAGCAAAATGCTCCAAGCACGCGTGAAAACACAGCATCCGCTCGCTGAGGTGGGGCAGTGCTTAGAGGTTGTCTTTGCTGTCAACTTTTTGAGATTTTTAAGGATGTTGCTGTAATAACAGCAAAAACAAAACTCTGCCTGGTTGAGTTGAAAACTGTGCTCCAAGAGAAGAGTTTTGTCTTGGCCTTTGATAACCAGGTTTTGTTAAGAAGGGATGTAAAATAGTAATGTGAAAGTGGGTTTTAGTCAGCCTGTGGATGTTCTTTCCTTCCATGCATTTGACGACAGACTTTCCTAAGAATTATGGATTGGTGGGAAAAATGCAGCTGTGTGTGGTGTTCACTAGAATTGGCCAGTTGTGCCTGCATTTATTTGATTTGTATGTACAATTATCTCTTATGCATGTGGAAATTAGACGTGTACTAAGAGTGTGTTGGAGCATATATCTCACTAAACCAAAAGAAGTTTATGTCAATAGATGCTACAGTAAAATTTGCAGTTAAAATCCAGGGTAGAGATGACATTCCTGGATATTCTCCAGAGGTATTAGAGCTCCAAAATGCAGCAGCACAGCTTGATCTCCCTTTTAGCTCTCTAGAACTTGTTTTTCAACAATCAGGACAAGCAGAAACGGAAGGAAAGAGCTTGTGATGTAAAAGGGCTGGAGTAGCATAAGGGATTCCCAGGAATGGGAGGATGCTTCCAACCCAAATAATGCAAAAGGTGGCCATAAAACTGCCTCCAGAAGGCTTGGGTTATACATTGTCTGTGGGATAGGCATCCCTGGAGCATCCTTTGGAATCAGTGTCATCCTGATAAACGCTGATTCCCAATGGAGTTTTGGGATTGCTCTCTACTTTTTTACTGACTTAGAGTTTTGGGAGTATAATCTTTTATTCTTCCCGATCTTTCATATTTTCACTTGGCCCACAGTACCATAGAGGAGTTGAGAGGTAACCTGCCTCTTCCTGGTGCAGGTCTGGATCACACTCATGGTTGGGCCCTCACTCTTTAATCAATTCCTCTTTGCAAAATCCCATCTTTACAGTATTCCACAGGGTGGCTTGGTTTTTTGTTGTTTGTTTTGTTTTACTGTTTTGGTTTTTTTTATTTATCGTTGGACTTCATCTGGTACAAAGGTTTAAACTACAGAAGTAATTTAAAATATTGCGGCATTTCCTTTCTTAATTAATCCCAACTGCTTTCCTTGGTAGTACAGAAAGTATCAGTATTTGATGAGGGCGTTATGCCTTCATCACTGGGGCGGTGGATTCTTCCTGCCGAGTCTGTAAACAGCAGACAAGCCGGAGTTCAGCCTTCGTGTTCTGGTTTTCATTAAGCCCAGACTAGAGGAGCACCCAGCTGTGTCTTCCTGTAAGGTCTGTCAGTCTTCCAAAGCTTGTTAACATGCTAATATAAAAGGAAATAGGGCTGACTTCAAGGAATTTACAACTAGTCTTAAACTTCAAAGAGCAGAGCTACATCTCTTCAATTCAACAACAACAACACCACCACAAAAAAAAATCCTATAATAAAAGTTCTGTTAGCCACGAGAATAGATCTGTGTGCACTGAACACTTCAGCCATCCTGCAGGATGCCACATTTTTGGTTGCAAGTTGCAACACAAAGCCTCCTGCAGTTGTGAAACTTTGTTCATAGCTGGTAGGTTTGATCAGAGACAAGATAAATTGCTGTCCAGCCCACAATTAGGATATCAGCAGTGAAGTTGTCAATCTCTGCTTCCCTGAACCTGTTTTCCATGTAAATGTTTGCAGAGGGATGGTGGATCGGGTTTGAACAGTAGGCAGCATTCTCAGGTGGCAGGAATTGGAAGAACTCCTATGACTTCAAGGGGAATTTCTCCTGTCCTGAACATCTGAGCAGTTGGCCCAGGCTGAGGAAACAGCTGCAACGTTGTCTGAAGGTGTTCAAACAAGGTGGGACACATTCTGTGGGTTTTCATGGAAAAAGAGAGCACTGTTGTGTGGAAGCCAGGGGGAGGCACCTCTTCAAACTGGAGAGTGATTCAGTGCTCTCACTCGGGGCTGGAAAATGGATGTGCAGGAGGGGTCACAGAAATGGGGCAAACAGTGATGCTTCCCCAGTCTCAGGTCATTTGAGGATCAGGGACTTCCTGAATCAGAATCAATATCGTTTATATCAAGAAACAATCCATGATTTTTTTTCCCCCCTAATTTTCTTACTACATTGCTTCTTTACTTAAATGGAAAACAGGAAAGATTCACTGCAAATGCCTCTTTCCCCCCTTGGAGTGCTCTCTGCTCCTGGTGGAGCCCATGGGAGCTTTCAGGTCTTGCAGGAACACGGCGGGATGAGGTTCTGCATCCCTGAAGTTCTCCGATGGGGACAGTTCATCAGTCGTGAGAGTAAATTGCTGTTTTTATCACCTGTGGATCAGATCTCCAATAAAACACCTCAGACATTCAATAATATACCATTATTTTGATGTTTGAAAAAGATTTCCATTAAAATTCTCCTGGAGAAAGCTGAAGGATTTGGATGCATAGGAATAAGGGTTGCTGCACAGCTGAGATAATTATATATTGAATGGCTTTGGCAGGGACCCTGAGCAATAAATGTGTCAGATGACACATCCCAGAGTCATTTGAGGAGATTTCTTCATGGGGTTATTGTTTTTTATCAAGATTGAACTCTTTGTGTCAAGGAACTATAAGAATTTCTGTGTATTCACTTGACCTCAAAATTGGTTGCTTTGGTCACCCAGAAATATTAAAAGCAACTCAATGCAGGAATTAAAAAAAAAGGCAAAGTAGCATATTAAACTCAGCTGTTATTCACACTATTCCTTCTCTGACAGCTTGTTAAAAATGTTGGGAGAATAGGTGCTGCTGTTATACTTTCGTTATTTGGTGCTAATTAGAACAAACTTACACAGAATCAAGAGCAGTTTCTAAAGGGAGCTGATGGTTTAATAGGAATTAATTGAAAATCCAGCCCCAGCGGTGCAGGAGGCCACGGGGAGCAGTGGCACCCGTTTAGATTCACTTACCAATGTGTCTTGTGCTCCTTGTGAAGGGGGCTGTGACTGCATCCACACTGGGAAAGTGCAGGGAGGAAAAGGATTGTACACCTGGGTGGCTGGGCTGGTACCAGAACCAAGCACAGCTCTGTCCAAGTTCCATTTTCCAGCTTCCTTTCACCTTGGAAAATGCACAGATGTGGATGGCAACAGGCTGTGTATCAACCCTGCTGCTGTATCCAGAAATAGGGTTTGCAAAGTGACAGCAACTGGCCAGGCATCCCATAAACTAAATTTTACAGTTGTTTCCCTTGTGTATTTGTACCGCTTATGGCTGCAGTTTGCATCCTCAGTTCAGCTGGGAGTTCTCCCATGTGTAGGAATTTCTGTTCTTTTTACTGGCTCGTGTTGGTCTAACAAGGGTCATTGGAAAATAAAACCCCTCAAAGCACAAATAAGAGTTCTTACGTAAAGAAACAAACTGCCCCATAAAGCCTTTGTTCCTTTGGCAGCAAAGCTGGGCATTTAGGCAGTGATGTGCCATTTTTTTCAATGTTCTTGAAAATCCCATTTTAAGAGGAAGAAAAAATGGTAGGAAAGGCTGCATCAGTCTTGTTAAATTCCTGGGGATGGAGCTAAATATGATATGGTGTGTATCTATTGCCTTCTGCCAAAAGCACCTCAATTTTGTCAGAGAAAAATGGTAGGAGACACTGTGCCATAAGCTGATAAGGTCATATTAAATCAGCTGTCCGTTGAGTCTCACATATTTTATATATAGACATCCCCTGAGGGGGTTGTGTTCAGACCCTGGGACAGCCAGCACATAGGTGATGGCTGACAAGCACAGCAAATCAGCTAGAAGGAAACCACACTTTTTTTCTTTTTTTGAGGGGGAAAGTGTGCAAATTAAACAAAAAACACGAGATGGCATCATTTGGAATGATGATTATGTGACATTACGAGCGTTTGTAGCAACAACAGAGAACTTTGCAGTGCAGCCTTTGAGGTGAGGGATCCGTAGCCCAGCTGAGACACTGGAACATGACAGGAGTTTGGGAACAGCCCCCTTCCCTGCAGGAGTGGTAATGAGCAACAGCAGGAAAACAGGGAATTAATGTTAAAAAGGAAATCAAGTTCCGCAGTGAAGTTATTAAAATTATCATAGAATTTGCTTTGGAAAAAAATTGTTGCTTAATATAGCCTTAAGAATCTGGCACATTCTCGATGATGTTAATCCATCTGCTGACATTTCATCTTCCTCTTATTGGTTTTGTTTCCAGTTTTTTGATACCTCCAGCATTTTAGATGTTATGTTATTGAAGTCGTGGGTCTTGTAGAAAACAAATTACTCCATAGACTTAATTGCACCCATCTCACTCTTTATCTTGTTGAGGTGAACTTCTTATCTGCATTTCATTGTGGAAAAAAAAAAATCTGTGATAGGAAATAAACATACAAAAAGGGAGCGGGAGTTGATCACCTCTTGCCGTTTTCCCAAGAGCAAAATTAACAAGATAAGCTGTTATTACCTGTCAGGTATTATCTAAAGCCCAAATATTCTGGGCCCTGGGTAGACCTGAGGAAACCTTGCACTTCTGCTGCAAACTATGAAAAAAAATAATTCTTATTTGTATTATTTAGAGAGTTAAGTTTGAGATCTTTTTCTCTCTGGGAAACTTCCTTGTCAGAGAAAGTTGGTATTGGAGGGAGCTTGGTGCATTTTTCATGCTGAAATGTGGAGCTAGAGAAGGAATACGTTTGGAACTGATCACCTAAAATTCCAGTTTCACTCTTGTGATTTCCAATTTTGACTGAAAGCACCTTGGTTTTCCAGACTGATCCCTTTTCCCTTACTGTCACTCCTGTGCTAGAATTCCTACAGAATTTCCAGGTTTATTTTACCAGTGCAATACTTTCAGTGTTGTGGTTTTGTGTTTTTTGATTCTTTTGGATTGGGTTTTTCTGTAGCTGCTGCACTATTTCAGATGGAATAATTCAAGGAGGCAGCAGATGAATGGAACGTGTTGTACACATTTCCCAAGGTGTTCCAGATCCCTCTTTAAACAAGCATGTGCTTGTGTGCAGTCGTGCTCGTGGAGCTTTGTGGTTGGTGTCTGTAAGTTATCCCACTTGATTGTGAAGGTATGGATTCACTGCTGGAATTAGCGGAGTGTGTGGATCGGGGAAGTCAAGGCAGGAGGGGAATCTGCGGGGAAAACCCAATTGAGTGGCTTACCCGAGACTTCTGAAGTAAGTTCCTTAATTTCTTTGTGTTTTCTCTCTTGCTGCAAGGTTTTTCTTTGTTTGTACGTGTTTAATTAGTATCTCAAAAGCATATGCAAACGAGCTGTCTGGCTAAAGGTTTTGGAGCACACGGGAGTGGATGAAAGTGGTTGAGGAATACAAAGGAGCACCTACAGGGAAAACGTGCTTCTACCTCCTGTCCCTCGGTTGCCAACAAGCCAAACTCCAACCTGCCTCTGCTGAAGCCAAATCTAAAACTTCACTCTTTGTGGCCAGGCTTTCACCTGAGGTTAAAATAGGTATTTGACAGAGGTCCAACTCTTCAGTTGGTTGTAGAGTGTCCCACAAGGATTGCTGAGCAGCTTGGTGGGATGTGTCCACAGCCTAAATTCTACTGTGGGATCACTCCCAGTAGTAGGACGGCCAGGAGGCACTGCTAAATCTGGCACTTAGGAAAACTGACACCCCTCATGTTCCACAAAGGTTCTCCCACTCCCTTAATGTCAGAAAATGCTGAATTAGAAAGCTGCTACAAGATTCAGCTTTGTTACGGAAACATACTCAGATAACGAGGAATTCAGGGATTTATTCACCGGATGATAGTGGATGAATGGTGTCTGTTTTCTGTGCATGAATTGTAATTGACTTTATTATGAAGTTCTCAATGTATTCGTTATTTGAGCTGATTTCCTGATTCATTCTTTGTCAGTGGATTGGCTGCCAGCACTTCATTGTGGGTTTCCAACATTTAAAATTTCAGCTCTTTGTAATGAGTATCCAAGTCACATGGTGTTCCCCTTTTCCAAGCAGGAAAGAGAAGTCGATGCAAGTACTAAAAATAAAGGTGAATTTAAAATTCACTTTTTAAAACACCTTTAACGTACGTTATTTTTAGGCAAAACTCGTCTCAGTGCAACAATCTCAAAACCTGTTCCTTTTCCTTGTCCTGATCAAGCAACACACCAAAGTCTGGAGTGGCACGCAGGTTTTTGCTCTGGTATTTGCACAGATTGATGTGTAGGAGCTCACTTGAAGAATCAGGTTGGAAAACAACTTGAATGCAGTGAAACAGAATATTCACAGGCTTATTTGCAGCTTTCTCTC
This sequence comes from Pachycephala philippinensis, assembly GCA_013397055.1. Taxonomy (NCBI): domain Eukaryota; kingdom Metazoa; phylum Chordata; class Aves; order Passeriformes; genus Pachycephala; species Pachycephala philippinensis. The sequence continues at coordinate 61,416 of VWZT01000882.1, forward strand.
ACTTCTAATAATAAGTGTAAGTGTGGATCACTTGAGCTGTCTCACTCTCTTTCCAGCTTTCTGCAAGTTCTTCAAGGAGTTATTTCCCTCTCTCCCCAGGGCTGCCTGTTGGAAACCAGGACCCTCTCAGGCTAAATTCACCTTGCACACGTACAGTGTTGATCTCTTAATCAAGTTGTGGCTCAAGACCAGCTGCCACCTATGCTCCACTTATTTGACCCTCTGGGTCAAATGCCTCGCTCCGAGCAGCAGAGTTCTGTGGGCTGGCAGTGTGCTAGGTGTTCTCAGGACATCCTCTTTGCCTCAGGTTTCTCTTCTCTTTGCTGTAGATTTATGCACAGGTAGAATTTTTAGGCAGAAAGCATATAATGCAAAAGTGGAATGGAAGCTGATCTCTTTGGTGCTTGTATCAGCATCCTGAGATGTGAGTTCATCCTAATTTTCCTATTCCTCCTTTATGGGCTGATCAGCTGCTGAATCCACAAGTTCATGGCTGTAGAGGAAGACCTTGGGATCTGAAACACTTCAGGATAAATTGCTATATTCCCCTAGTCCTTCATCCCTCCATTTCTGGGTCAGGAATAATGTGGAAGTGGTGTTTTGTGAAGTAGGATGCATAAAGCTTTGTCTAGCTCCTGATTTTGGCATAGAAATTGAAATGCAATGAACCCTTAATAGAATTAAAGAGTTGGTAATGTTTTTCTGCTGCATGTAAGTAATTGGCAGTTGAGCTGGATGGAGAGTTTTGATTTTCAGAGCCATAGAACCTGTAGTTTGAGCATTTCCAACTCCAATCAGTAACAGAGGCAAGTTGACTGAAGAAGCAAGTTCATCCATCTGTGCCTCACCTTCTTGTCGGGGTCGTGGTACTTTGGGAAACTCTGAGGCAGAGAAGAACAGGTTGAGGCTCTGAAGATGACTGTGATAGTCAGTGATGCTGTGAAGCACAATATTAATGCCCTGGGCATTGCTCATTCACGTTAATTCTGGGATCTCCTGCCCCATTAGTGATTAGTGGAATGTCAGCATGTCCTGGGAGGCAGGTAATAACCCCACGTCCAGATAGAGCCATGACTGAATATAGCAAACCTTTTGTGTGTGCACTTCGTGAGGAGTCAGCCACTGACCATTTTCATTAACAGGCAAATTTTTTCCATCAGCAAGGGTTAACCAAGCAAGTTTTGATTAGCAAAATCATCAGAGGATGAAAATAATAAAGTAGTTTAGAATATATGTTCACGATGGTTTCTTTGACATGTCAGAACAATCATTGCTGTTTTTTTTCTTGGTATTCAAAATGTTGGAGAAGAAAGGAAGAGGTGAGGAGACAAAGCCTCTCAGGAGAGTTTCACACCCTAAGTGTAGATATTATTATCAATCTCAGTTTTAAGAGGTTTTCCTGAGTCCTTGTTTCTGAAGGAGGCAGGATTAGAGCCTATCTCCAGTAATCTCTGTCCTTGCAACACCCTAATAATATGATTTATTTATTCCATATACAGCTACACAGTGTGAGAGTTCAGGGAGATTTCAAATTCCCTCCTGCATAAGCTCTCACTGTTATGATGAGAGTCTCAGTTTCAGAGTAGTCCCAGGTGCAGGATCCTCTCTCCTTGGAAGATTTTCTTCTCTTCCTACTGTAACTGGTCCTGCTTGTATTAGTCTAAATATTCAACTGAACTCTTCCTATAAATGAAGGAAAGAAATCCATGACAAAGCTCTCTCAGCACCTTTTTTTTTTTAATAACAATATGGTTAATTATCTTTAAAATCTGCTGAACAATTAAAGACATTCCCATAAACAGCCCAGGCACTGCTCCAGCCCCCGTGCATTAACAGCATCGTGCAGCACCTTACGTGAGCAACACAGCTCCCAAAAAATGTGCAGTTTGGCCCAACAGATGAGTTGGTAAAAATCCTACATTCCTCTTCTTGCTGAAAATGGCTTTCTGAGCAATTTCAGAGTAGATCATTTGCTCAAACAGCTTATGAATTGGCTCTCAGAGAGGAGAAAATCTTTACATTTGCTAGATAACGCAGGGACTGATTGAACCGGCCGTGTCCACTTTGCAAATCGAGAAAATTAGGTATAAAAGGACTTTTTCTTCAAGCTCCAGCAGTGAGCTGGTGGCAGAGGAGGGAGGGAAACCAAGGTGCAGGGGCTGGGAGCCTCCAGCCTCTCCTGGGTGCTCCAACTGCAACATTTCGCTTCAGCCAGGAATTGTTGGTCCTACAATGCCACATTTTATAATATATATAGAAAATGTGTTTATTTATATATATATATATAACTTAAAAGGTAGGTGGATTTTTTTCCATGTTAAATTTATAGGTAATTTACATAACTAATTTGTAAGCCAAAGTGTAAATGATGCTCAGCTGAAGTGACCATTTTGACAAGCAAGTGCAAACATTGTCAGAACATTGGCAGATCTGCTTTGGACAAGACTGAGCTTGACAGCTTTTTCTGTGTTCATCTGGATTTTCTGGGGGGGCAGCAAGGGGGGGAGTGTGTTTTGTTTTCTTTCAAGAGCTACTTAAGATTATGGCATTATAATGGTCTGGGTTTTTAATTTTTCCATCAAGCGATGTCATTTAAGATATTAAAAAATCTGGCATGAAAACCAGAAAGACTTTTTTTGGTTTTGTTTTTTTTTTCCTGTGCTTTTTGTGCCCAATACTGTTTAAACAAAACTATTGTGAAACGTGGAAGGCTCTCAACCATCTGACATAATAATTCAGCTCTGGTTAAAGATGATGACTTAAAGAAAGCTTGCAAGACCCCTTATACCCGTGTTAGAGAGGGTTTATACGGATTGGGAGTGGGGAGATCAACCTTTTAAAATCCAAGAAATAAGCGGGATAATTTTGGGGTTTTTGTAAATCTCAGAATACTAAAATTGAAGATTTGAACGGCTTTATATTTTGGAAATTTTAAAAGCCTGCAACTTGACATAAAGCTTGTGGAAACTCATGGGATTGTTAATTTTTATTTTTTTTCTTACGCCAATGGTTCTGTTTCTTCATTTGCATCCCTCTCAGTGCAAAGTCTGGACAAAGTCTCTTCCTGTCTTTACCTCTCATCCAGCCCAGTTCTCCCAGGACATGGTGGGAATCTCTCCTGCAGCTTTGAAGCGAAATTTGGGCTTTCAAAATGTGGATCCCACACACGCCAGCTTACACTGACATATAACAAACACCAGAAGAAA
>VWZT01000882.1:64648-158970 GCA_013397055.1 Pachycephala philippinensis
TTCTTGCCTTGCCCAACTAGTGTGATGTCTTTAGGTCTAGTGGCTTTTTAACTCCAAAATATACAAAAGGACAGATTATAATTTTGCCTGTGGACCATTATTTATCATTGCTCTTTTTAATGATCTGCATCTGCTTTAATAAAAAGAATATTTAAGAAACCATAAAGAAAGCTAACCCAATTCTCTTTTAATGCAGCGTGTAATTAAATCTTTATTGAGATTTGAGAGCTGCACAACCACAAAAGAAAAGAAAAACAAAACAAAAAACGAGGAGTGACCGTGTCTTTATATCCAGACACATATTGGGAAAAATCTGTGCAAGAAAACGTTCTGTTTAAGGTCAGGTAAAAGATTCTGAATATTCCACAAGTCTGTCCTGCAGATATTAGGATTGCATGTGGCAGGATTATGGAAATGAACAGTTCCCTTATGGACAGTGGGATTTCTCTGCCCTGCACCTAAACACACATGCCTGCAAAAAGAATGCCTGGATATTCCCAGTCTCCTTTAGCCAGAGTGAGAATTAGAAAATTAACAGATCTAAATTCTGTGTGGGTATTTGCAGTGGACACGGCCTGTTCCCAGCTGGATGAGCTTTCCAACATATCCCTCTGTGGTGTATTTTGGGGGTGGCCAAGCTGTGGTTCGGGAGCTCATGAATGCTTCAGGCTGTGGCTGGAGCACGTGAGCAGCCGTGGGAGCCCCAGCTCCCTCTCCTTCCAACTCTCCACCAAAACTCCCACCCTGTGGAAATCCCAGCAAGTGCTTCCTGCTCAGAAAGCCCAGATTTCACATTTTACCCCTGTGTTTTGCTGGAATGCACACATGAACGTGCCCAACCAATTCAACCCATGCTTAAAACGTGTAAAATCTCACCACTGGCTCTGCTGATTTGCACCCAGCAATGGGGATTATTAATCCTCTTCACACTGAATAAGGTGCCCAGAACTGAAAAATCATTAGTTTTGCCACAGAGGTGTTATGGATGATAAATGTTTTGGATATTGGATCTATGTTTCACTACGTAGAGACAAACTCATGTTTTCAGTAATAATTTTTTAGTTATGAAGCTTGTAGAATAGAGATCTTCCCTTTTACTGCCCTAAGAGCTCACTGAGAAATGGGAGAAACCCCCCTCTCCAGAATACAAGTTATCTTGTATTTTTGCTAACATACATAATTACTGATGTGGGTGTTCCCACATCTTAGAATGGAAAAAGTGCTTGCCAAGATTGAAAAACCATAGTAAGCAATATAAATGATTTCTCTCACACACCACCATTTCTTGCTGAGACAAGTGAACTGGAACTGTGTTTAAAACCATATAATTATACTCCTATATATCATTTATTAAATCAGATTTCCCCCACCCTCTTTCCTTTCAAGTCACTTCTGAAAAACCTTGTATTCCAAGAGGTCTGAGAGCTGGGGTCCTCCCCTGGAAGAGCACTTTCTTAAAAACGGAACCCAACAAAAATGTGAACAGCATAACTGGACCCACGTGATGTCTTGTCCCTGTGCCATCACTGCTCTTTGCTTTGTCACAGCTTTGGTGTCACTGAAATCTGCTGGGCCCAGAGATGAGGTGTTTCTTGTCTGGGGACTGCCCCAGCCATCCATGGAGTTTTTGGTCACCCAGCCTGGTTTCCTTTGTGGCACAGGCCGTGTAATTCCAGCTCTCCATCCCTCCCTCATGCCCAGAACTGCCTGTTCAGGTAACCCACGGACTGTGGAGAGACGCTTGTGGATTTCCTTATTTCACACTCATTTCTATGCTGTTTAAAACACAAAGAAGCTGACCCAGTGTTTTCACACCCCTGAAACAGAAGGACTATTAAATGATTTTTTCCAGAGCACACAGATTGTATATGCAAAGGTCCAGTACGCAAATCCTGACTTGTTTATGCCTCGGGTTGTGCATACAAAAAGCTGTTTAACTTGGAGCCAATGTATCTCTCTTTCCAGCACCCACACCTCCCTCAACCCACCTCCTCTGAGAGAGCCTGGGGAAAAGACTTTATAGCACACTCCAAAGGGCTGGGGAGCACGGCTGTGTTGGACAAAGGGACCATCTGAATATGAATTGGTGCCTTTGCAATTCTAATCCAAGTAGAGGTCCCAGCTGCTGGCTCCGGAGCAGGGTCCTACCTTGGGAAGCTTTACTTGGTGTGAGGAGATATTGGGACTGTGGCTGTTGAGTTTGTGGGGTAGGTGGTGCCACTCAAGTCCTTAGACCTTTCCTCAGTTCATCCTGTAAATTGCAAATTAAGGTGTGGTGGCATCTTCTGGGAGTTACACTCTGTAGCTTGAGAGTTTAAGGACTACTCAGAATTGTTGTATTTGAGGCCCTTGCACTGCAGATCACAGAGTCTCAACAGGGGTTTTTCAGGTTTAAATGTTAATTCACATGAGCAAGAGTTGCAGTTGTGGTTTATTAGGCTCGTTTTTCCCTTTGGTCGTTCTGTTAGTAGCTGTCACTGAGGAAGGAAAGTTGGATATTAAGGGTTTGATATATCAGGGGAAGAAATTCTTTTGCCACTCACTGATCAGTGCATGTGATGAAGATGCATTGGATTTCAGTCTACATTTCCCATCAATCTTTTCTTTTTCTGTTGTTTCTCCTCTTCAATCTATCCTTCCCTCCTGTCCTAGGGTTGTTTGGGGTTTTTTTGCCACTCTTTGCTTTTACATCTTTTCTGTTCAATCCTTTTGAAGTCTTGTCAAGCAACGCTCCAGTTCTGCTTGAACTCTTTGGTCTTCCAGGAGGAGAACAGAGCTCCAGCAGTTCCCATGTGGTGCTGCTGTCTCCAAGATTCCTAAGTTCCAACTCATGTATTTAAGGAGATGTATGTTTTTTCTTGGGGCTTAATTAATTTATTTAACAGTTCTCCTTTTTTGTACTAGCCAATTTACCGTATGCTTCTACAAAATATAATATGCAATAGAGCGAAACACCATTATTTGAAGGAAGATGCTCAGAAGTATGAGAGTTATTTATGCTGATTGTTACTTAGTGGCTGCTTAAAAACTGTGATACTCAGGACTATCCTTGTTAAGGAAATATTAATTCTCATTAATAAAAGGTACAGACCACACAAAATATAAAGGAAACAAACCTGGCCATAAGAAAAACAAACATGCACTGGGTGTTCTGATCGTGACCTACCGTGAGCAGAAATCTGCTGAAATTACAGCTTTGTTTGTCATAGGAAAACTTATAACATATTGTCCTTTTATTGCGTTTTATGCCTTTTATTAGCTTGCAAATCTAATTAGGAAGCCAATTGGCACCCAGTCTGCAGTGACGGAAGCAGCACCACCTATTCTTGTGGCAGCTTTGGTTTGGCTTTATGGGTGGTCTTTGTTCCTAAAGGCTCATATGAATACCACATATTAGCCGAGCTGGTTCCCCCTTGATGTCTGTGTTGTATTGTACACATGTTGTCACTGTTTGACACTTAAACAATCCAGATTCTTACCCAGCCCATATTTAGTGCCATAATAAACTTCTGAGCATATGTTTTTGGGAGCAACAGTAACATCCATCACCGCAATGTGACAGATAAATAAGCACTACTGGAGAGTGTCCACGTCTTCAGAGGGCAGAGCTGGACTGCAAGGTGTGTGCCAAGGGGATGTGGTCATCTGCAGTGCCCTCACTGAGCTTTTTTCCTTCTCCTTGTTTCAGTAAATCGAAACAGTTCCTGAAGAGACCTAAAAAATCCACGCCGTACATGTGAAAAGCACGTTGTTACAAAACTCTTCCAGGGAAACATTTCCTGTTTGGGGCTTTTGGCTTGACACACAGTAGATGTGAGGCATAAAGCAATCCTCTTCCCTCTTCATCTCACTCTGTCTTCCAGCGAGGAGCTCGGTGGAGGCCTCTGGAGCCCTGGCAGATGTGTTGGGGATGTTCGAGCCCTTCCTGCTCCCGTGAGTCTCCTCTCCTTTGTGCAAAATTCCTGTACTCGAGTGGTTTCGTTCCAACAGACGTGGAGGGGTTTTTGTGGGTTTTGTTTGGTTGGTTTTGGTCGTTGCTGTTGTTTGGGATTTTTTTTTTTTTTTGAGGTGGTTTTTTGTAGAAAAGAAGAGGGAATCACACACGAGGAGCTTCAGGATTTGTGTTGTGCTCTCTGAGCAAGACCAGAGGCTGACAAAGACTAATGGCAGCACAATAGGTTTGAAGTGTGGTCATGTCTTGTCTTAGCTGGGTAAACACATGCAATGAGAGCTTTGTCTGAACAAGGACAGAGAAGTTGAGCCTTGAACAAGGAAATAATTTATGTAAGTTTTAATGAATATTTAATGTGGAATGTTAATTACAAAAAAGAGGGTATATATTTTGATGTCGTGCCTTTAAGTGTCAGATCATGTAGTGTCTCCCTGGCCTGAGGAGGACGATCAGCTTGCTAATTACAGATGGATATCAAACCAGTGAGAGTACCCTCCCACCACACCAATATCTCTTTAAAGAAAGAGGTGTTGTAGATGAAAAAGAGAAAATATCTTTAAAACTGAAATATAGAAGAACCATCTGCCTTTATTGCTTTCACTGAGTTTTCTATTGATCGATATTGCTAAATGCAAGATAGAATATAAACCAGAATATAAATAGAATATAAACCAGAAATTCCTTGGTGCCAGTTGTTTGTAATATAAACGTAATTATTAAGATTATATGGTAATGTGTAAATATAAAAAGTTCTTTGGGCTGAAGTAGTATTTTTCTGAAGATAAGTGGCATTTCTGAGGTAGCCTTTTTGTTCTGTACATCATTCTACCCTCTAAGACCCCTGGAATCTATTCACACCTCCCATGAGGGTCCAGTGGGGTGGCTCTGCAGGCAAGGGGCAGCAGAAGCAGCTGAGGCTTCTACCATAGTGAAAACGAAACAAATTAGTATTTTTTTGTCAGCGTGTTCCAGTGCTCAACAACAACTTGTGCTATGAACTGAAACAGAAATCAAGGTGAAGTTACCAGATGCTGTCACAATACTAAAAAGGCTGTTTTAAGACTGAATCTTTGAGTCTTATTACAAAATCCAAGTGTGCATCAGCAATGGGTTCTACTTGTAAAGGGACATTTGTTTATATCTGACCTTGGTTTGAAATTTACCCCGTCCTCATTAGGAAAATGAAGCCCAGCACCATTGACCCTTCTGTCTCCCCCAAAGCACAAAGATTTGAAGCTGCATCTAGGCCTGGGCTCTGCCCCGATTTCATGCTCTGCGTGTGTGTACAGTGAGTGAGAGAGCAGGGAACAGCCTGGGAATAAACCACATTAGCTCTCAAAGGGAGATTTTAAAGTTTTAATATTATGCTTGTCTAGTTTGATCTAGTATCTGGTCATTGAATTGTATCATTGCAAGAAACATGAGAACAGCAGCATGACCATGAGGTATATTGTGTTACAGAATGAGGTTACACAGCACCAAAGCACCACCATATTTCAGTAACAAATGCAGCTTCTGGGGAGTTTTGTTATCATTGCATAAGCTTCACTGCTCCCTAGAAGATGACACTGATTCAGACAGAAAACACTAATTCAGTTCTTGCCAGCAGAGCCAATTGTCTCTCTGATTACATTAGACTGACAACTGGTTTTCAATGTCATTGTCAGCCGCAGCTCCTCGTACGTGGTGCACTGGAGCATGAACTGGGCTCCCTTTATTTAATTATTTCTGCCCATTTCTGTATTTGTGAATAAGGCAAATGTGAATCTCCCATCTCACAGATAGAAAATGTCAGGTGTTTAGGTTACAAAACTCATGCTTCTGCAGTGGAGTCCAGTACCTTTTTAAGGCAGGTCCCAAATGTGTGTGTCACTCTAAAGAATTAATTTGAAACTATCATATCTTTTTTTGTGTGTTGGTTGCTTAGAAGTAGCCTAGGATTTCTGCATGAAATAATTGTTTCATTAAATAATTCACTGAATATGTTAATTTTTTTTTTCTTAATTAAGTGGTAACTGGAAGACTGCCTGTGAGCTGCCCGTTTGCAGGCACTTGCTATTTAAAATTTGCTGTGCACTGGTGGTGTTTTTGGGCACACAAGCCCTGTGTCCATTCTGGGTGGGGATGAGTGTGGAGCTCAGAGGCTGTCTGTCCATGCAGGACCTGACTGGGCTCTGTGCTGTCACCCCTGCCCTGAACTGAAGCAGGGAATGGTGCTGAGGGTTGGCAGTGGAGCTGTCACCTGGCAGGCAGGGCACAAATTTGGGCCTCAGCCTGTGCTTCTTTGGGCAGCACAAGCAGCACGTGGGGCTCTCTGTGAAGCAAAACCCCCTTGGTCCAACCAGCTGTGCTGTTTGACAGGGAGTGATGGCCTTTCCAGTGTCATGACAGCCATGGGCTGACACCAGCTCCCTGCGTTGTGAGCAGACCATGGCCAGCTGAGGTACAGCCTGGCCACGAGCCAGAAAACGTGTTCTGTCTCTCTGCTCTCGTGCCCAGGCTGTGGTTTGTTTGTTATCTGGAGCACAGGGCTCCCCATGGAGCTCTGAGCCCTTTTTTTCCATGTGTTTGTCCATGATCAGCCTCTTCCCCTCTCTCTGCCTCCCCCCGTGTGTCATTAATGGAAAGGGGATTAGGGAACCATGAGGTTGCTATGGGGGTTCAGCACCATCTCCAGAGATGTTGTTCTTCTGGGCAAGTTCTTTTCAACACCCTGCTGGTCCTTGCTGTTCCTGCTCAGCAGAAAAGGGATGAAGTATGGGGGCAACATTTTTACTTTGTAAAAATCATTTTCTCCACCTTTTCTTGAATAGACTTAGAATTTTTTTTTTTTTCCTTTTAATGTCTGCATCTCTATTAAGTTCATAAATGCATTTTAAAAAATAGAAAGCTGAAATTTTTCACAAGGTCTTTTTTCTAGAGGTGCTGTGTGTGTAAGAAAAGCAAGAGGTTGGCAATAAAATCAGGAGAGCAATGAAGGATGCTCTGCCAAACAAAATGCTGTTAAAATTGTATTTTTGCGTCAGTTTGCTATATTTTTATTAAAAATATCCCGGAACCTCTTAGAACTGTAGGCTGTCAAGGAGGAAGCTCCACAAGCAGTAGCCACATGAAATGAAGCCCCATAAAATTGTTGCTGCCAACTTTGTGATTCCTCCATGCCTGCAGAACAAGAGATTTATGCTCTTCAGAAACATGTCTCCTTCTATTCTTGAATTCCCTTCCACTGCTCCCGTTGCCCAAAAGTCAAACAAAGCTAACCTCCTCCAGGTCCCAGAGTGAAAAAATGCAAACACACTGCATTTAAAAGTAGATTTAGCAACTCCAAAGTGGGCGATTTGGTTCCACCCATCAAACCTGAGTTCTCTGATCTGAAGTCAGATGGGTGCTACTCCTAGCGAGATGTGTGCCAAATCTAATTAAGCTTTGCATAATGTGCATCTTGGGTGATTTGATTTATTAGCTTTGTTTGAAGAAAGTAATAATAAAAAAAGAAAATGGCTTTGGTAATAAGCTGTTTGAATTCCCTGTGCAAGTAGGCACAGTCCCTCCTGGATCTTCCTGAAATGCTCTCAAGGTGCATGAGTTGCCCATGGACTGATGCAACGCTGGGAGCTGGAGCAAAAACAGTGCCTGGAATGGGGTCCTGCCTCTGCTGCTGCCCTGGCTTTTGCCTCAGCACAGGTGTTTAAGGATTCCCCACTGGGCATAATAATTTCCATTCTCACAACCACCACAAAACCCTGGATGTTGTAATTTATCACCGTTGATACCAATAGGACCCAGTGCACAGAGATGGAGATGGCTGTGGTGTAGTGCAGCAGAAATTTGCATTTGCATCAAATGTTGGGATTTTAAACGGGAAAAATAATCCCAGACCCCGTGCTGGTGTAGCAGGAGATTCTTTTGATTCCTAGAATAGCTCTGTGTGTTTTCTCTGTTAATTTTTTAATTTAATAGTGTGCAGTGCAGGCGTGTCCTGTGGCAGAGACCCTCAAGATCTCAGGTCCTGTTGGTTCTGGTGGGCCAGGTTCTGGTGGTTGGCCATGGCATTGCCTCATATCCTGCAGCATTCCTGGAGCTGGGTTCTCATTCCATCCCAATATTTGCTGTTCTTCTTGTCCTTGATGCCTTGTGGGTTGCAGAGGAGGATTTCCTGCAGGGCTCCTGCTGAGCCTGGCTCTTCTCCTGCTAATGATAAGAGATCCTTTTTCTCCTCCATCCCTCAGAGCTCTGACTCAAAGATCCATTGCAGCGTGACCCAAGGTGAATCTCTGTTTGTAACCATCCCATCACTGCTGTTCATCACACAGCATGGAAAGATTTGGAAAAGTGGCACGTACTGAAAATTGTAGATGTGGCCTTAGTGGCTGCAATACTGCCCTGGGATCAGTGGGAAAGGCAATTCCCTCGGATCTGATCAGCAGCAATATTTTGGGATATTTTGTAAAATATATTTCTGGTAATCTGAATGTGAATAAGGGACAATAATCTGGGACCTGAATATCAGGGCATCTTTTCCCAGTCACGCTCCTGAGCTGCAGCAGGCACAAAACATGACCAAAGATTGGGCACCTGCAACTTCTAGTTCCAGGGAAAATGTCTGGAACTCGGACTTTGCATTTACAATGAGAACAGAGCCTTGAGAACCAGAAGTTTTGCTGTTGTGTTATTCTGGGGTTGAATAAGGACTTGAAGACATCCTATTGTGGGAATGCTCCTATTGGAACACGAAGGGGAATGTGAGTTTGTCTTCCCTCTTTTTGGGATGATCTCCCCTAAAAAAATCTTTCAGAGTTATTGCTGCTTGCAACTTGGAAAGGGAGAATTAGGTGCAAGATCAGATTTATTCTTAGTTGATGAAACATTTTTTTTTTGTTTTTATTTGTGTTAAACACATTTGAAAAATTTGGAGAACTGAAAAATTTTGGGGAATATCCATAGAGTAAAATTATTCAATGTAAATGATTCAATTTTTGCAGTTCAGTTTTTTTCTGTAAAGAAAGTATATGTGGTTATTTGGAAAAATCAAGCTTTGAGATGTTTTAGTAGCTTTAATGAGAATAAACTCTTTTATTCTTATTGCTAAAAAAGAAAGAAATAATTTTCTTTACACTGGAATAATGGAAGAATGAAGGAAAATACATGGATTAGCACCAGTTTTATGCGAGCTAGATTTAGCCAAAATTTGATTTGCCCCAAAATGCTTCCTGAGGTTTTAATCATGATACTTGCTTAGTTTTAGCTCTACTTTTCTGATCAAACAAACAGCTGAACCTTGTGGCAGAAATGTTCACTTAATAATATTAAGCAAATATCAGTAAATATCACCAAAAACATTGAATATATTGAATTGAATAATTTCTTACCAGAATCTGAGTCATAGCATTTCATTACAGCCAGGCAGCAGAAACAAGCTATGCAGCCTCTTGTGTGTGATCAACATGGTTTTGAATTTTGAATATTAAAATATTTAAAATTTACTTTACAGACCTTTAATATCTCCCGTAACTTATCTGGCAATTAATTTCAAATGCCACATCAGTGGCAGACAGGATTTAATATGTTTTGCCAGTAATTTGTTTTGATCAGAGGCAGATGTAAAATGGTTCACTATGAAAAATTCCCATTTCCATGCAGCTAGATATGAAATGGAAGATTGGAGAAGGAATGAAAAAGGTGTTTTCTGCTTCCCACAGTATCAGTGGTTTAGGACAGGGACCATTTACCCTCTCCAGCTGTGCAATGACTCTGGCGTTGTGGAAAAATCAACGAGGCAGCTCTGGGGAAAGCTTTCTGTGGTTGTGCTGAACAGAAGGGTCTCACCCTACCTGTCTTTGCAGCTATGGACCCTTCTTCATCCTTAAAAAACACAGCAACGAGGTGACAGCTCCTCATCCTGATTTAACCCTAGGACAGGGGCCGAGATGTTAGACGGCACCTGAGAGCGCGAGTGCTCCGCTGCCAATGAATTCTAATAAGTTTTGAGTGCTTGACTCCTTCAGGCTGCTCTGCAAAGCTCAGCCTTGGTTCCTGTGCCTGCTCAGGGCCTGGGCTCACACGGTTTAGGTTCCTGTGCCTGCTCAGGGCCTGGGCTCACACGCTTTAGGTTCCTGTGCCTGCTCAGGGCCTGGGCTCACACGGTTTAACCCAAGGGGCAAAAGCTCTTTGATGCCAGTCAGGCGCTCTCCCAAAAAGCCGCCTGCATGGCGGGAAACGGCAGCGCCGTGTGTGCACAGAGGGGCCTGTGGAGGGGCCGGGGGAAGAGGAGTTTATTTTTAAACTGGTTTGACTGACTTGCAGACACAATGCAGCTCAGCACCCGCCTCTGCTGACTCTGCACACTGCATCAGGCTCCGGCTCTCGGTGACTCAGAGGCAGCAAGAGCGCGATTACGGCTCCTGGCTCCGGCGCTGAGTCTGTTGGGAGGAGGAGAGTAATTCATTAATTTATTTGGGACAGTGGATGGTTTCCTCGCTGTCTGCAGCAACAGGGTGTGAGCAGCCCCAGCTCCAGCTGCTGGCAGACGGGTTTTGCAAAAGCCAGTGTTCCTCCCCAGCACCCACCAGCCGGAGCGGCCGAGCTGGGATGAGCCTCCCATGCCAACGTGGAGGGGTCAGGGGGGCTCCTAATTAAATTCTTACAATGCTCATGTGTTCAGTAATTAGAGATTCACTTTTTTCAAAGCCTTCTAGGGGAGTTTTCCATAGTGCTAAGTCTTCGTTTTCATTGGAAATTATAGGGCTGAAGTGTCAGAGCTGTTCGGTCGGGCAGGGATTTGCTCGGGAGAAAAGGAAACCAGGTGGTCATCCTTGGGGGGTTTGGCAGCCTTGGACTGAGCTGGTGAGAGTTGGTGTGGCCAGTGGAAGTGTCCCTGAGATTACCTATTAATTGATGAGTCAAATACCCCAGAAACCTGCAGGCTCACATTCCACCTTCGAGTGCAGACTGGGAGCTGTTCCTCTAAAGGGCACGCTGTGGGATTATTGCAGAGTGGCGCGGGTGGCACAAGAAAAGATCACTGTGATTTCTTTTTCACTGTGTAATAAAACACTAAAATAATGTAAAAATTCCCTCTCTGGTAGTTGCATTCCAGACAGATGATTCTCCATCCTGACAATAATCTTTGTACTTAAACTCCCAGGGAGCTGCATGGCTGTGAATGCAATGCCACAGGGGCAAAGGCCACCCCACAATTTTGTAAATGTAACTAAATTTCCTTATTTTGTGAGATGCAATTACCATAAATAGAAATGTACCAGCATGTGCATTATCTAAAAGTAAAGGGTCCCTATCCTGACTGGAAATTTTGTGTACTTCCATAATATAAATATTTATTAATTATAACACTAATAATATATGTCTTCTGTTTGTTTTCTGAATGTTTACATTAATAAAAAACTGTAAAATCCACATTCCTGTGCACTGTAAGGACTAAATAAGAAATATGCCTTCCAAACATTATATTTCTTAGCTAGCAAGCATGGAGTACTCGGAGTAACAAGCTCGAGTGTTAGGAGACATTATTTCCCAGGACATTTAGAGAGTTCATTTTGCCATCAGTCCTAATCTCTGCAGAATGTGGTAAAGAAGGTCGATTTTGGCAGTTTAATGCTTCCAAAGAAAAACACTTTGCAAAAAGACACGTTTCGAAACCCTTTTATTTACCAAAGACAATATTTTCAGGCACAGTTGATCTTGATGTGGTTGATGTGTGCCCATCACTGCACAGCCTCTTTCCCAATCCCTCAGCAGTCCCAGAGCAGCAGTTTGGGTCTCGTGGTGGTATTTTGGGTTCCAGAACAGCAGTTTGGGTCTCGGGGTGGTATTTTGGGTATGGTTGTGGATGGATCAGTGCAGTGCTGTGCTGCAGCAGGAAAACCAGCCAAAAAAAACGCAGATACAAAGATACGTCTTGGCTCCAAAGTCCATTTTTTAAGCTTGATTTCAAGAAGAACTGAAGGGAAAATCACTGCAGGGCTATGTATTTTAAATATCAAGTAGGATTTTTTAAAAGCATCTAAGTAGCTTCTGAACATAATTTCGCTTGCTTCTCAATGAGATTTGTCCTGAGAAATTTTAGGAGACTTTTCAAATCTACTTTCGGAGGTTAAAATAGCTGATTTTCATATCTTAAGGAATAAGATATTAAATGTTAAGTAGCTAGCATGAAGGATCAGTGATAATTGCTCCCCTTAATGGATGATTTTTAGCATTTAAGCAAAGCATTGGATTCTGTTATCCCGTTGTTCCATGGACCTACTTGAGGAACAAGCTCTTACTAAAGGCAGGTTCAAAACCCAGATTTAATTTGTGAGGCAGCTGGAATGGAGCCTGTCAGAGGCATTTGCTCTTCTGTGGGTGGCTGGAGCACCAGGTCTTTGGAGGTTTGAAACTGTATTAAGTTTCACCAGCTTCTTCCATGGCTGATTTTTGGGTCTAAAATATGGTAAAAACATAAACACAACCTGGCATCCCCTCCTGGCTTGGCTTGCACAAGACTTACGTAATTGTACTTTTTTTGCTCGGAGGAACTATTTTGAAGTGATAATGGTTTTCTTAAGGAGATGCTGTGAAGATAAGCATCAAGTATTTATTTCCATAAAAACATCCATTCTCAGCCTTGAGACGAACACCGCCTTCATTTATTAAAACCGAGAATTTCTTAATAACACGATTGACTAATGAGCTGTAGGACCCTGCAAAGGGGAGATGGCACCAATTCCATGACTGCTCTGTAATTACACTCTGGGGTGAGGGATTTGATCTTACAGCCATGCAAAGGGAAATGCTGTGTGTGTAATGAAGTGGAGCAGAAACAAGGATGATTTAAGTGAGCAGTAGGATGGCATTTTGCCTTTTTTTTAAACTATAACCTAGAATTTAACATCTCTAATCATAGACCCCAAACCTGTACATGGATATATGACTGGGGCAGGGCAAGAGTCTGGGTCTCCAATGATATTTTCCAGTGGTTCTTTAAATAACAGAGGCCTACAGATATATATTAGTTTATATTTTTTTACACCTTAACCATGACTCTTGTTCATATCTCAGAAAACCAGCACATTTCTGAGATGAAAAAGGGCCAGTGACTCCCTTCACCTTTCCCATCTCACGGCTTCTCTGTCCTTTCAAAAATGGTTGTATTGGACAATTTTAGCTATTCCCTGAAATCTAGGTGACACAATCTGTCCTTGGAAATTTAGTCTTGCAAGTGAGATATCCGTGTGTCTGACAATTAATCAATAACAATTCCACTTCCTAAAGTAAAATTCTGGCTACTAACACATTGAAACAATTTCTATGTTGTTATCTTTAAATAGTTACATCCTACTATTTATGATTGTTAAGGAGAAGGTCAAAACCCCACTGGGAAAACCATAAAAAACTCCCACACTTTTGAATGAGTTTTCCTCCGGATTGGTGATTTTTATCTTCTTCCAATGGGCTGAGTGAGCTTCTTTATTAAATATTTAAGCTTTCTTGTTATGGGCTTGGTTTTTGAAAGTGACTGATCCAAGTCCCTGCACTGCTTCAGGTCTGGAGACCCCAAGCTGAAGGTCACTTGGGACAGCACATCCCTAATTTTTGCACTCTGTATTTTCACCAGTTCTAGCTTCCAGGGGTTTGGAAATCTGATGAACTTCAGTGCCTTCATTGGGGAGATCCAAACCAGCTCACAGATCTTTGGCACTTGGGCTAGGAGGAAGCACCATATTTCACTTTTCTTTCAGAGCAAGAGAAATGTTTTCATTTCCAAAGATCAGTATCAGGGAAATTGTCTTCCAAAAATCCCTGTTCAGGACTCCAGCCACCTGAAAGATGTACTCCACTTAATGTAAAGCCACAACTCAGCAAAAACTAAAGAAATCATGACAATTTTTCCCTAACTTGAATTTTAAATGAGACCAAAGTTGCTTTTTCTTTTTTTTCCTAACTAATTGCAGGGTCTTTGACTGTACATTGACTTGTATTAATGGCTTCGCCTGGACAATTTTAAATTTAGGAAAACAATTAATCCTGGTAAAAAATATTTTAAAAATTTCTAAAATATTTTCAGCAACTGAAAAGTTATGGAAAAGCTAAAAGAAATGTTTGGCTTGGCCCAAAGTAAAACAATTTCTTTACTTTGAACACTTAACACTTATTTCTATGACACTGAGGGAAATACGAGAATGAATGACTGCTTAGAAAAAAAATCAATTATTTTAGCAAACGCTGAAATGAGACATTCTGGTTTTCGGGGAAGCTTTTCTGTTTGTTTTGGTCTCTGAAAGGAACGCTTGGCTGAAACCGGCACAAAGACACGGGAGGATCCAGGGCTGCTGAATTTGCAGTTTTAGGGCCGGGTGCTGTTTTCCAGCTCCTGGAGAGCCATGGAGAGCTCCGTGAGGTTTTCAGGGATGTTCATGCAAACCCTTTATCGCTTCAGTTTTGCCTGTCCCCCCAGAGAGAATCCTTTCACTCCCTCACCAAACCAACAGCATTTACACATCAAAACAATAATTCATTTTCAGATTCAGCCCTTCATTAAGAAGATGAGTAGGGCTTAATTGGCACCCAGTGCCTGTGTAGCTCCTCTGTGCTACAGCGGAGTTAAGTGGGGTTTCTCAGACAAGGGCCTTGGGCAAGCCCTCTGTCTGGGATGAATTTCTCCCCAATTAAACTCATTTGTTTTCACATTCACATAATGGCACCTGAGATATGGAACGTCTCAACCACTTCCTTCAGCTTTTTTTCTGAGGGTGGGGAATTGTTTAAATCCGAGCTGCAAACTTATTACAGTAGAATATACTGTGCAAATAAATGTCCAATGTGCTGGAGGATTATCTGATTAAAGAGGTTAAATTATCCTCTTATTGCTTTAATAGTTTATCTTTTCTGAGGTTCGGGTAGAATGATGTTTTATTGAAGACACGCCAAGGGGTGGAGTTTTACCTCGGATTATGTTTTGGATAGAAGGTGAGTTTGAAGCGGGATCAGGGGTGCCAGATCTTGTGACCTGTTCATGGCAGAGTTGGGGTTAGGGTGGTAGGAACTGGGGAAGATTTGCCTTCTCAGAGATTGTGAGAAATACTTCTTCTGCAGAGAGCTCTGCTGCACCTGGTTTGGAACTGGTGGTGCTCAGAGGAAGAAACCCAGAAAGTTTAGAACAGAATTCAGAGGGGTTTTGCTAAGCAGAACCTTCCTACTCAGCTATCTCACAGCAAGACCTAGAACCAAGCAAAACACAACTCTGTGATCTTCCCCAAAATTTTTAGCCTTTATCTTTTCTGTATTTCAATTCCTGTGATTAAAACTAAAGTGAGGAAAATCAGGCTGATCTATAGAGAATTCTCATTCTGATCTGTGGGACACCCAGGGCCACACCTTTAAAGGCCCATGACTTCCTCATGTCCACGGGCATTATTGTCCCGTTAGAAGCACAGTATTTTTGGAAATCCCGGGGAGAGATTGGTGTAGAAATCAAATTTGTTTTCAAGCTCTTTATTCTGCACTTACTTTTGAGCAGCTGCCTCCTTGCTGAGAAAGGCAGCATCCTCTGCTAAAAGCCAAGAACGACAGATCCTGGCTTTGCCTCTGTTGTGTCTCTGTGAAAGTCTGAGATTAGGCACAAAGTCCAGCTTTGGCTCTGTGGGAATGTGGACCAGCACCTGAGCACAGGCTTGAGACTGGAGCACACCAGAGGTTGGGGAGGAACTTCAACCTGCTTTATCCCTTCACAAGGGTCCAAAAATGTGGCTCCCATGGGCAGGGGTGGGATGCCAACTCCTGCTGCTCTGCTGGAAGTTGCACAGGCACCAAGGGTGCCAGGAACATCACCCCAGCCCCTCTCAACTGCTCAGTTTTCTTTCACCACAAAACCAAGGAGGATAATTCTGAGTCATTGTACTTTGAGACTTCTGGCTGGAAAAAAAAAAAATATAGAAGGATTTGTATTATTCTCCTCATGAAATACTGTGATGGGAGTCGTGATCTCCTTGCCCTCTTCTGTCGAAATCCAGCATCAGGAGGCGCAATACAAACCTCTGTCCTGATGGAATGAGAGAAATAATGGAATATACTCAAATGCTGTATCAAAAAGTTAATCTTTCTTCCAGTTTGGCATTCCTCTGGATGTTAATAACCACAAGAATTAGTGATCTAATGTTGCAAGAGCAGTAACATGGGAAGCTGTGGAAAATTATCTCTGCCTCCATCTGTAGCGAGGAGCAGGGAGGATGCAATGCAGCCAACGCCGAGCTGCAGTTTGGCCACCAGGGCAAATGCACAGCAGTGTTTCCTGTGCACCTCAGAGGGGTCCTGGTTGCACAGGAACAATGTGTTTAAAACCATGGTGCTGGACTCGTGTGGTTTGAATCTGTTCTCCAGCAAAGTGAACCAGGCAGGGTGTCCTCGCTGTGGCATTCCATCCACGGCGGCTGCAACTTAATGTATCACAACAAACTGCACCTTAATAAAAAAAAAATATTTAAAAGAGCAACAATGCAGGCAAGAAGAAGCATCTGCATTTGCTTTACTGGATCTTTTTGTCAGGCATTGTGATCAGGCTGACAGTTAGCCCTGAGGAAAGTTATAAATTCTGCGCTGAATTGCGGTACAATCTTTCACCATGGCATTTCTGCCCTCTGGCCACGCTCTGGTTATCCATAATTGTGGCAGATAATGGTTTTTTATGGCTGGAAACATTCTTTGCAGGCACAGGGACAATAACCAGGGCTGAAAATGTAATTAAAGTGAATGGATGAACTTTCTTAAAGAAACAGTGTAGATTATTACTGGAGCTTAACACCTACAAAGCCCGAGGCAAAATGGCAGCATCTGAAAAAACTTGTATAAATTTTAAATGTAGGGCGAGCTTGAAGGTGGATATTAGATTACAGAAGGAAAACTGAGACATTTGATGTAACAGATAACTAAGGGCTTAGATCATCTCCAGAAATATAAACTAATGTAACTTATCTCTCTCTGTCAGTTGGAATATGTTATTTGTGATCAGTGGCACCTCATCTTCGTGAATCTGTGGAGAAGTTTGTTGCAGATTTTGTCCACTCATGCAAAAAAGCATCTTCTTTAAATAATTAGAGTAAGAAAAAGATGGGATGTCTTCTATGTAATACCTATTTCTTATCATGGAATGAAACGGATTTAATCTTTTTCCATGCAGCACCGTTAAAGTTCTGGAAATCAGGTTTTATTGAACAGTTCCATAAAGGCACAAATGAATAGAAAACAGCAGATTTCTATTTATTACAGCACTTCTGTTGCATTACCTGTTTCTGGTTTAGTCTCCTCTTGGGGCAGTGCTAGTTACCTGCAGGCAGTTCCTTGCCCAGATGGAGATGCTTCCAAACTTCTGAAAAACGTCATTCTCCTGTATCTGCTGAAAACCAGAATGAAACAACACATTAATTGTTATTAACAAAGACATAATACTTCTGTTGGTATTAATGTAACCATTCATGAGCTGATAATGAGCAGTCTAAATGTCAGGCTTGGCTCTTATGCTTCCTCTCCTCTTGCATCTGGGCTGGATTTGGAGAACCTTCACAGTTTTGGGGCCAGCAAGGCACTATTTCAGAGCTACACAGCCTGGTGAGATGACATTTCTGAGCTGCTCTCTGTTTGCATGCAGGAGAACTGGTTGTAAAATTTAGAAGCCACTCGATTTTTTTTCCCTGTCCTATTTTTAGCACCCAGTGTTATTCCCACAGAACCATTCCTGCAGCACACCAGGACAGCAGCAGGAGCAGGCAGCCTGTCGTGGCACAGGTGGAACAGCTGACTGACTTCCCCACTGACTGCAAATTAACACAACTTTCTGTGTGGGATAAAATGAGAACTGGCAAAGCTGCTTTTCTGTGTTTTAAATAACCTTCACAGTTAAGGATAAATTATGCTAATCTGGAACCACCAGCAGTGCAGGCAGCTGGCTTTTGCACACCTTGGACCTGGTGAAGGAGCTTGGGCTTGGAGTTATGGCTTATTGTGATCAAGCTGAATTTTGGAGCATTGAGTATGTATTTGGGTTTTCTCAGCAAATTATCTGCTGTTTGAGTTCATTGTGAAAAAGTGAGTCCTGTGAAAACATCACTAACCAAAGGGACACAGGGGGCCAGTGTCACCAGAACAAATTAAAACTACTCTGTGCTGGAAGGAGCATAGGAAAGAGACCTCAAAAAGATTATCTGAAACTCTGCTAGAACACGTTATTGGCAGAAACCCCTGCCCAGTTGGATTTCCTGGTTACCAGCATGAGAGATCACTTTCTTTCCTCAAGAACAAAAGGAATCCACAGGGATTACAGAGCTCAGCTGTCACGGTGCCACGCACTTGTATCTCTGAGCTGAGAGATAAATACCCAAGAGTCCCGGTATAGAACTGGCTGCACGTGGCCAAATTCCATCATCAAATCCTTCAGCAGAGGGAGAAGGGTGTCAGAGGAAGCAGAATTTAGGCCCAGACCCTTCCTCAGGGTACAGCAAGGATTTCAGACACGGTTCTTTTGCCACCCATCATGGTTTGTGCTGCCAGGAATCCTATAACGTGTCAGGGACTCTGTAAATTTATTCATTTCTTTATCCTAGTCTTCAGGTGGAAGATGACCTCAGACACTGCTCCTCTTGTTGTGTTTTAATGACAGAATAGGAGAGGAAATCAGTCAGAGAAAGGAGACTCCACAAACAGAATTTTGAGTTTTCTGAGTTTTGTAGAAGAAAAATGTCATAGCACCAGCTGAGCCAAAAGAAAATGGTAGGAAAGTTCTCTTTCATTTTCATCTAATGGCTTTCCTATTACTGGTGCTCTGATCCACCCACACAAAGCACAGATCAGGAATTTGGGCTGGGTAGAAGGTTGTCTGTGATTTAGGCACTGCTCATAATTCAGACTTTTTTTCCTCTTGAAAAAGAAGGGAAGAAAAGGGGAAAAGTCAACGAAGATACTGCCAAAAAAATCTGTGTCCCTTTGCTGTATTAGTACAGTCAACTTATACATGGCTGATTCACGTTATGGCATAAATATCACTGACATGATCCCACCTGACAAGATCATGTGATGTGGCATATTAAACTTAAAGAAAAAGATCTTTTAGATCAGATGTCCTCCATCAATTTCAATTTCCAAGTAATACAGCTTAAAGAATTTGGCATATGAAAGAAATGCTGGTGTCTAGAGCAAAAAACTTCATGTGTTGTAGTTACTGCTGGGGGTAGGGATGAGAAAATTAATTTTTAAAAAATTGCAATTTTTCAATGGGGAGTTTTAAGAAACATTGGAGGTTTTTCAGTTTAATTTTTGTTAATAAATGCAAACCAACCCAACAGACACAGGAGAACAAGCAAAACGCTGGGCAGAACGTTTCTCTCAATTACCCATGCTGTTTATCTACACGTGTAGCGTGTTGCCACATGTTTTTGGTTAATACAAACACACAGCTCCTGGTATGAATTTGTGTGCATATGAAAGTGCTGTAGAAATCCACTCAGCTCATGAGAAAAAAAAGAAGGGTTTCAATAATTAGAAGATTTAAAAAATGACACAAGTTCCAGTTGTCTCCTCTGGTTGCTCCCTGTTCTGTTGACACTCCAGGTTTTACTCATGTCTGGGGCTGTGTTTGTTCACAAAGGTGGAACTTGTAACTGAAAAGCTCCATTTGTCTGTAAAATTTTCTCTTTTCTGAAAGATGTTTTTGAGGGTTGATGAGTTAATTTATGCAAGAAATATTTTTTTAAAAGAATTCTACTGGTTTTCCTTTTATTTGTGTTGATCATAGTCATCTGCTGACAATTGAACTCATAATTTTAAAGAAAAAATATTTGATGAACACCTACCTGCAACTTTATCTTTGCAAAAGAATTAAGATTATCTGTTGTGGGGAATTTGTGGTGGACATTTCCTGCTGTGATGGGAATGGCACCGTCTTTCCCACCATTACTCAAAGGAATAAAAACTCCTTCATCAAGGAGTGAAAAATCCAAGTCTGGCAAGGAAAAGACCACACTGGAATGGTCAAATAACTGAAACCACTGAAACAATTTTTTTCCTGCTGCTCCCATTTATGTTTTCATCTTTCCCAAAGCTGCTTCTCCAATGAGGAGATCGTTTGATGGGTGAGGAAGAGAAGGAAAGGGCAGTTTTGGTGAGTGAGTTCAGGACTGCCAGGTGGTTTGTGTGGAGCCATGGAAGAGTCCTGCCACCCCTGGAGTCCCCAAAACTCGACATGTGCTCATGGCTGGGGCACCCTCTCTGCTGAGGCTGCTCTGCTCCTGCAGCCCCAGGAGAGGCACCAAAACCAAGTGGCAGGCAAAGGGAATAGCAATGAAATTAATGGGAAGGAAAAGAACCCTCAGAGGTCCAAAGCAAGCACCTCTGAGGAGCACGTTCTCAGTGGGCTGTGGGCTGCCTGCTGCAGAGGCAGATCTGATCCAGCAGAGACACTCAGGAGGATTCATGGCTCTGAACACAGGCATTAACCACAAGTGGAATATAAACCCTTCATTTAGCTTGGGGTAAAGAAAGAAACAAAACTGTTTCTTGATGTCGTGTCAGAAGAGATCACGTCTGGTTCTGATGTGCTGCAAAAGAAATTTTGCATGTGATAGAGCCCACAGTTCCTCCATGTCCTTCATGCCTTTTAGGCACAGAGAGGGGCAGACAGTTGGATTCAGTGCTCTGATGATGCCAGACAAGGATGGGGAGAGGGGAAAGTTCTTTTGCTCTGGGCAGCTGGAAAGAAAACACAACTTTTGCACAGCCCTGCTGTGTGTGAGGCAGCTGGGGGATTGCTCAGGCGAGTTTATTTGTGCACAGAGCCCAGGAGATGGTTCAGGGCTCTCCATGGTCCAGAGACCAGACCAGGCTTTTCTAGGAAAAGAAAGCAATGTGTTCAGGGCTTTAGAAAATAAAATCCTTAAACCTGTCCATCTGTAGATATGGGACTGAAATCAGACTTGTTACAAAGAGCAGCAATTAAAGAGTTTTCTGCCTGTACTTTCAGCTGTTAGACCCCACTCAGCCAGGTTTGCTCACCCTGTTTAGGTACAGGGTTTGTATCCTGACTTCCCTTCCCATGGTTTAAACAGTAGCAGCTTCCCTGCCTCAGAAAGATGCTGCAAAACAGACCTTGGGAATTGTGAGAGGTTGTGCTTTAGGGGTGCTGAATAAGTAAAAAAAGCTTGGCACACATTTTTTGACCATGTTTCTATCTCCTCTGGCGCTTCCTTTTAGAGAGAGAAAGCTTGCAATCAAAAGAGTTAAACGAGTTAAATGTTGCAAGAAATGCCTATTTCAACTTTACGTGCCCTAATTTCACTGTTGAAAGTTTCTTTGATCTTTTTTTTTTCTTCAGTTTAGCCTTAATAGGAGAAACTTGTGCCTAACAACAACACTGCAATGTGGCCAAGTCTTCAGGTAATTTGTTCAAAGTAGAAAAGCAATGAGAAAGGACGTAGGAAAAACTTCAATAGGGTCTGATGCTACATCATGGAAAGGTTTCTCTTTGTTTAAGTTGGTTTTGGGGTTGTCAGTATGTAGATCTCAACCCAATCTTTCAAGGATTGTGCAGTTTGGGGGTGTTTCATCTGTAACAAGTGATGCCAAGTTTGTGGATAAGGTTTGTCTTGGTTTGTACAAAAGATGAGTGATTAATTTTAATAGCAGCAATCATAAATGAGTGGTCATTTAAAATTTAATGAAAATTTAAATGAAAATTTAAATGAAAAATTATTTTGAACTGGGCTTATTTTAATCAACCATCCTTTGGAAAAATAGTGGTGTTTTCCGCTAGCTATAAAATCCTTACAGTAATTTCTGGAAAAAAATCTCTAATATTTATTTTTAATGGTACGTAATAGTCTTTCTTTCAAGAGACTTGGTTGTTATGTTTGATAGATGAAGACTCTAACTTAGCAATATTTGCAACAAGAAACTTCTTCCTAGCAAATTCAAAACATTTCC
The DNA here is from genome assembly GCA_013397055.1 of Pachycephala philippinensis. Classification (NCBI taxonomy): domain Eukaryota; kingdom Metazoa; phylum Chordata; class Aves; order Passeriformes; genus Pachycephala; species Pachycephala philippinensis. Next base: position 86,562 of record VWZT01000882.1, read on the forward strand.
AAAGAAGAGAGAACCACTTGTGCTTGTCGGTGCTTCAGCCCTTTGTCGTTTTGATTTGTGGATTTTTGGGGAAGCTTGTAGGGGATGAGGATTTAAAGGAAAACGTCAGAAATGTTCCTGATACTTTTGTGTATCATTAGAAAAATTAACTGTCGCTCCCCAGCGCTTGGAGCCGGGCGCTCAGCTCCTGCTCTCTCGGCACTCAGAGATCCACACTAACGAGGCTGATGCATGCTGACATCTAGCAGACCTCATTCCTTCACTTCCAAAAATTCAAAGGGAAAAAGCTGCAGAAGTCCACAGGGAATTGCCACAGAATCACAATGTTTGGAAGGAAGGCGAGGAATATCCTCTATGGGATCCTGTAGTTCTGGATACCAAAGTCATACTCATGTTTCAGTGAATATCAAAAATCATTTGTGTCGTGTGTGCAGAGGCTTTGTGAGGCCTAACACCAGTAAAACTGGTGAAATGGGAGGTTTGTAAAGATATCTGATATTTTATTCTGCTTCTCCTTGCTAATTCCAACACTTTATTTGGATAGAGAGCAGATGCTGGGAGAAGCATCACTGTGTGCCTGCCCTACCCAAGGACTTTTTCTGGGCAGCTGTTCTGGGGCTGGGACAAGATACAAGGAGAGAAGTATCTTTGATAAGGAATATTATGATATGCATGCAACTGCGATTTTACTAATGAGATGGACTGTGCAATTTCCCATTTTTTTAATAAAGTCTGCAAAGCAGTTGTGAAAGGGTCCAGGGAAAAGGGAGGGAGTGTGTGAAAGCAGATTTTTTTCTAAAAGCAGAAAAAAAAGTCTTTAACATCTACGTAATTTATAAAGTCCTTAATTGGAAACTATTAAGTCAAAAACCTCAAGATTAAAATACTTCATTATTGTGATGATAACAGCAGGGATGGAAAGTAAGGGATGACAACACTGGGTCTGGGTTCGGTTTCTCCTGAGTAGTTTCTATATTTTCTGACTTAAAAAGATATAATACCTGTTTACCCTTTTTGGTAAAACTGCAGCTCAAAGTGATTTTGTCCCTTTATTATTTCTTAAACCTTATGCTGCAAAAATGAAAGTCTTTCTGGATGTGATTGTGCTTAAAGCCAGCTGCAATATTTAGGTGAAACAATCACAAATTCCAGTCACAGCTGTGTATATAATTACTTTTCTGAACTCGAGGGAGAGCTGGGAAGAAAATGGGTTGGTCTGAAATCACGTTTCATTTTTCTTGTGTTTCCTTCCCAAATATTTAATGCTTTGTTGTGTTTAGCATTGCAGTGCTTTTCCTGTTGCAACAAAACCAAAAACCCTGAAAGACAAAGTAGAAAAGAAAAAAAAAAAGAGAGAAAATGATATGTTGCAATGGATGAAAAACTCTAAGCTAAATGAAAGGCATTGTTGCATTATTGTTTCCAATCTCAGTCATAATTTGGTTAATTTTAAAATGAAAAAAAGATGGTATTGCCCTTCACTGTCACTGATTTCTCTGAAAATGAGAAGAGTCTGGTCATTGTAAAATGATCATTGAGTATCAAAGCACTTCATCATTGCTCAGTCAACCAGGAATTGTGTCTGCAGGTAAAACGATGTTGGATTAAATCTTAATTCTCTCAAGCCAGCTTCAGTGGGAGCTGGAGTTTGCTGGTGAAGGAAAAGGAAGAGGATTACACTGAAGCAATTTGAAGAGCTCAAACTCTTCCCTCCCTCGGCAAAGTTAAAAATCTCTTGAAAGATTTCTGGGCACTGAACAGAAAACTGTCAGCAGCCACAGAGGTTTCAGGCAGAGAAGGCTTCACCTGCAGTGCCCAAATACTGCATCAGCATAGCTGCTGCTGGAGAGCTGGGAAGGAGGAAAAAGCACTCTGATAAAAGCCAAGAGCTGCTTTTCTTGTTAGACTAGAGGAGACCTAAAAGTGCAGGGAAAAAAAACATTTAAAAGAGATAACTTTTTGCTTGTGATTATCTCAGGTGGTGTTCTTCTCTCCCAGGGAATTCCATGTCTCGTTAACAATATCTCCCTGCTGCTGGAGGTGGCCAACAATCTTATTTCCTGTGGGATGGGTGGGCACAACCCCCACCAGAGCAGGTCTGGGAGCAGGAGGAATTCCTGTGGCTGGAATTGGGTAGCTGTGGGTGGAAATGGAGCATCTCCCCTCTGCAGTGTGGGGCTCTGGCAGCTGCAGCCTCCTGCTCCCCTTGGGTCTGCTGGAGGTGGTTGCAGTTGTTGTACGAGGTGTGGCTTCGAGGATTTCTGTTTTCAGCCCTTTTATTGAAATCCACTGAACCATGCTGTCTCGTCTTCATTTATGTTTTTATTATGCTTACATGCAAGGTTTTGTCATAAAGTGTAGCTGCCAGGAGGCAAGTTGTGTATGAAAAATGCTCTGGTTGTTTTACTTGAATAGCAGAGCATGTGTAGGATTCCAGAGTGTAACAGGGTGCTGAGGAGTGTTTAGGTGAGTTTGGAGTGCTGTGAATGCTCCGGGCAAGGAGCTGTGCTGCTGGGTGAGCAGAGCCTCACACCGCGGTCCCAAGCTCTCCTGGAGCCTGGAAAAGCCCAGGGATGCAAAACCCAACCTCCCACTTGGGGGGTAAGGCCAGGGCTGGAGCTAACCAGAGAGCACGGGCAGGTTTGGGGTGTCAGAGCCCCGTGGGTCTGATTTTCCACAAAGCGTATCACAGGTACAGGTTTTGCAATGGAATTCTGCCTTCTCCATAAAAATCTAAATCTGGGCACAGGGACCAGCCCACAGCCCCCATCTCCCTCCTGCCCTGAACACAGCTCTGGCATTGACACTGGCAAATTGACCCACAAAAGATGGGCTCCGTTCTGCAGGGGAAGCTTGGCAAATTGATCTGGTACAAGTGAGCTGCCCTACAGAGCCATGGGGAGGCTCTGGAGTGGAGGCAGCTCTGCTCTGCTGAAGTTCTGCCTCTGAAATGGATTCAGCTCCAGTTTTTAGGTCAGTGCTGGTCCCCCTGCTGTGGGTCATGTACTCTGGTCTTCATTATTTTGTTTGGGAATTGTGACATCCACTTGGAAACCCCTTGGCAACACCAGCTGACAGCCAATTTGACTGATAAATTTGAGGGTGCGTTCAGACTGGGAGTCAGCTAGATAGCCAATGTAATTTCATGCATTAATTAATTATATACATTAATTCTGAGTCTGTAAACACCAAGAGCTAACAATGGTCTGATTTAAGCTTCTGGCCTGGGTCTATCTTCATTAAAACTTCTGCTTGTAAAGATCTTTGTGATGTCCGTGCAGCTTAGGGGCTATCAGGAGCCAAGGCTTCTTCCAGCATCAGCTTCCAAGAAAACCTGTTCTTTTTAGAGCTGAATTTTTGGAAATATATTTGAGGGAATAGGGAGGAGAACAATAGAGTTCTCTTTGAATGAAGTGGGGAACTCTGTAGCACATAAAGAAACTGGCAGGGGTCCATGAAAATTACCATCAGAGATAAAAGGGATCTAACCATTGCTATGCTGGGAGAGTACAGTGAAACCCTGATGTTGGGTTTTGGCAGGTCTAGGCATAAGACAAACGTTTACTGATGCATAGCCCAGGCAGAGCTGGCATCTCCTCCTCTGGAGCTGCCCTGCCAGCTGCCTCAGCCACGAACGGGATCCCACAAACGTGTACAGTCAAGGATGAACAATGGGAAAGGTGAAATCTGCTCCAGGGGTCCAGAAAGAAGAGTGGGACTGGGAAACGTTGCTTTTAATGCCATTTTGGCTTTTCTGCATCAGGGCCACAATGGAATGGGGGGAAAGAGAATGGTCTTGGCCATGTAGAAAATTGGACTTGCTGGATGTTGTCTGTCCATGCCATCAATGGGTAACCAATAAACTCATCTCAAATCACTCGCTCTGCCCAGGAGACCTGAGCTCAGGCTGGCTGCCAGGGAGTGTGGGGCTCCCTGGCTGTGTCTGCCTCACCAGAGAGACAATGAGGGACAGTGAAGGCTCACGTGAAGGTGCTGATGGTGCCCAGTGGGCACCTGGGGCTGTGCAGAGCTTGTGGTGCATTGGCTTGGCCTTAGAGGACTGGGGGGTGACCATAGGCAAGCACTTACCTTGATCCCTGAGTACTCACTAGTTATAAACTCAGAGGTGCTGTAAGGAGTAATTAATCCGAAATACCTCCAGGAACACTGTAAAGATGAAAAGTGTCACCTCAAATTTGTTGTAAAATGAGGTGACAAATCATTTGAGCAAATGTTGAGTACCTGTCATAAGACATCCTCTCATAAGAGTGAGAATCTTCTAATAATCATTAGCAGCTTATTTGCATGGAGTTTTCCTGCATTTGATGTGAAATCTTGTTTGGCTGGATGCAAGGAAGGCTAAGTATGTGCTGAAAGCCAGTAATTTGATTATCTACACTCTTTCTGTCTAGTTATATGATCCTTGCAAAGTCCTTTATTAAACTCCATTTAGAAAGAGTTGCTAAACCCTGGTGGAATGCCAACCATGCTAATACAATCTGGCCAGCGAAGGGTAGGTGCTTATTGAACAGAAAACTTTAATCTTGTTAAGACTGGATACAAGAGGAAACGGTAATAACTGGGTTGTGCTGAAACTGTCGCTCAGACAATGAAGGTGGCACCTCTGCTGCGGTGTGGACACACCTGTCCTTTTTCATACTGGAAAACTCCTCTTTCATGTAGGATAAGCCTAATGGATAGGATTCCAGGAGAGCTTTTCACAGGTCATAATTATCCTCCATGCCAGCAGCTCCTGAATAGGCATCTTGGTCACTTCATTTGCATGCTCTTGTAGCTACCATTTGTTTCTTCCAAGGAGAGGGATTCCTTTGAGGCAAGATTGGTTAGGAGTTTCTATCTTTCAAAAACAATTTTTAGAGCATCGATAGATGCTGTGGAAAGTCGTAGATAGCAATAAAATGATATCTAAAATAAGATGTGCTCTTGGCATTTTGTCTGTACGTGTTAGAGCGCAATTGAGGAGGCCGTGTAATTTGAAGGCATTAGTGGAAGCTGGGCAGTGAGCTGCCATAGCACACTGAAAAGAGTCCCCTGTAGGGAACCCTCAGTCCCAAATGTAAAAGGTATGGATGGGGACATGAATCTCCAGAGCTGGGCCACATTCCTTCCAGGGCCATAAACTGCTTATGGAAACGCTGGAGAGCTGCACTGAAATAGCCAGGCTGAGAGAGGCTGAAAGCTGTGCGTGCTTCCAGTGAAAGGCTTCATTGGGATGGGGAATTTGGGCCAAGTAACAGCACAACAATGCTGAGAGAAACTAGGAGATCTATTCTTCTGAGAGTTTTATTTAAAGACTGAGTCAGGGCAAACACTGCGGCCTGAAGTGGTGTGTGCAGGAGGGGACTCTGTGGATGAATGTCCAGCGTGGCACTCGCATACACCCAACTACAACAGCTCACTGAGTTTGGGTATCTAGTCTCTGTTATTGCCTTAACACGACCCTGGGAGCTGTTTGTGCCCAGCATTTGCACCATCAGGGTGTGAACTCACGGGAGTGAAGGGTCTCACCTCCCCACTCAGTGTGACACGTGGTCACGGGTGGGACAGAGGTGACCCCAGGGCATCCCTTGGCTTCAGCCAGCCTCCAGACTCACGTGGTTCATTCTGGTTTGGAAAACACCACAGTAAAGTTACAGCCCCCTGTGCACTTTTTGGGATGTGTGCGTTGCTCCTGTGTCCATCACAAGATCTCGTGACCTTATGAGCTGCTGTGGCTCTGCATTTTCTCTTCCCAGAAGGAGTGGCTGACATTCATGACAAGGTCATGTCTGAGCATAAACTGATTTATTCTCATAATTATTTTAAGCATTAATAGAGGTAAGGCTCTTATTTAGTGGTAAAAATGAGCTTTCTCCTTGGAATGAGGAAAGAATAAATACTCATAATTGTTTCTATATACCATTAAGCAGAATATTTGATAGAAACCCAGTTGTGAAATTAGACTCTATCAGTACCTTTTCAGGTCTCATTTTACAATTATGTGCATTGACATCTGTTATTGCTAATTACTTCTTCAAACTTCAGCAACGATCTCTTGCACTTCCTGTAAGAAATGCTGAAAGCTTTTAACAAACAAATTAATTATGTATAGTCTTTGATGCAAATTAGCCCAATTAGTTGTAGCATTGATACCTTCTTCATGTAAAAAGAAAAAAGAGAAAGAATGATCGTATACATATTTATAAGTACCTTTTTGACAGATTATGGTAAGTCAGGATGAGGAATTCATTTAGATTTATGGAATGACTTTTTAAAAATGACAAACCAAGGTAATGTTCTTGTGAAAATGTGTTGACTTCATAAAATATGTGGAATATTTAAAGACAGTTCTTGCTGGGAGAATCAGTGTAAAGTGATTGTCATTCTTCAGTCTCAGTGACACCTTAACTAAACAAAATAGTGTTGCGCTGTGTGAGACTAACTTGTAACGGATATTATTGAACAAATGTTATTTTTTTCAGCATTTCATCCTCAATGTATTTGAACTCCACCTGTTTTGGGGAAAATGGTCTACAATAGAAAGACTTGAAAAGTTGACTAACAAAATCTGTGATTTTGTTAGGAGAGGGGGGACTACCATGTCAGCCAAAAGGACACTTTATGGCCCCTCCAACACCAATCTGCCTGGCTTCTCCTTTCAGTAAATTGATCTTTTTTCCATGGACTAGATCAGCCCTTCCCAGGAAGAACACCTCTTCCATCCATACACGTTCCCATGGAGTTCAATCTCTCTCTTACAGCTCTCCCCTCTGAACACATGCAACTTATTGACTGAATCTGAAGATTTTTTTTTTCCCCCTTTGGACTGTTTCCTTTGTTTTGTTGCATGTTGAGGAATGTGAATGACAAATTTTCTGTGGTTGGCTTTTGAGGGTTGGTCATTGTCGAGAGCGGGTGTGGCGATAGTCACTGCTGGAATGTGTTGGGAACTTCATTCCCCTTCTGACTACTCTGCCCAGGTATTTCATTAATTCCTACCAGGGCAGCCTGTGGAGAGTTACAAAACTGGGACTGCAACCTCTGGGAAATGCCAATTCCAGGAAATAACTGGTTTGCTTTCAATCTGCAGCTCCCAAAAATTACAGCATCAACCAAGGGCTACAGAGGAGCACTCTTTGCATATATCATTTCTGAGATTGCATTTGCCTGCCATAGAGCTGTTTGAAATCAGCCATAACTTGTGTTTGAATATGTCAAAGAAAGAAAAAAAAAATCATGCTTTGTTTGAATGTTTTTTCCCTAATGGGACAGAGTCAAAAAAAATGTGTTTGCATGTTTTGTAACTCCAAGGCAAAACTCTTTCTCTAAGAGTGTTTCAGCAGAGGGATGGGAGAGAACAAATTGCACTCCACACTTCTGGTTTTCAAAACTTCAGTGTTTGAGGTTTTCTCACAACTGTAAATCAAAGGGCAGCTTTTGTGATTTCTGTGGAAAAATAGGAATTTCATTTGAAAAGCTACTTTTTATATTGAGATATTTCAGTGAGAGAAATGTCTGACAGAAATGCCTGGTTGGGGACAGTGTGAGCTTAACCACAGGGAGATGCTACAGAAACTGGCTGTGGTAATCTGGGGAAACAGCATTTTCTTCATGGTGTTCCTTACAAAGATGGGGCATTGCAAATTTTCCGCTCTCTAGAAGCAACAAAACAAAAGCTCATTGGGATGAATATCAATATTTGCTTTTTCACCCCACTGAGATATTGTGAAATTTTGTTTTCAGTTTTGTAACCAGCAAAACTTTGCTCTAATAAGCAGAAATGAGAAGTCAAGTCTAGTGTCAGGTATTTCAAAGAGACCAGTTTGGGAAGGGGCAGTTACAGGTTTGAACTTTTTTTATTAGGTTACCAAGCCCAATAAAATAAAATAAACCAAACTGAGTGGAGTAACCTGTGCCGTGCAGGTGTTCAGGCAGAGAATATGGGTCGTGCACATTTGGGCACCCACTGGGTTTGTGTGAGGGATCTGTGGATATGATAAGGGCTTTTTTAAACCAACAGGTGCTGGCTTTAAAATTCCCAGTGTTTCTACAAATAGGACTATTCAGGGACCTTCCTCCTGCAGCAGTTTTTGGCAGACCAAGGGGTGTGTGACACACCTGGGAACCAGAGCGAGCTCCAGCCTCTGCCTGTGGTTTGTCCTGCTCCAGACTCCATCCTGCCCTTTACTCAGAGCCTCTGTGAGTAAGTGACTGGGCATCCAGGACCTCGCAGACCAGGGACAGCCACAGAGCTCCCAGGTTCCCATCTGCAGGTGGTGGCTTTGCCATAAGTTTTTGCAGGAGCATCGCACCTTCTGCTGGGCAAATTTCTCAGGATTGAGGCATTTGCTAGGATTCGTAGGTCACGACTGGCACTCCTGTACTAATCACTACAAATACAGGCACTGAGGAGCTGAAAGGTGCTGGCAGGGGCAGCTGGAGGGAGGAGGGAGCTGAGCCTTGAGTTTTGGTCGTGTCCACCCTGAGTCCAGGTCCCAACAGAGAGCCCAAAGGCCCCAAGTCCTCAGCCTGTGCCCTAACTGCAAACGCAGTTTCTTTTCTCCCCAGTTGCATTGTTTTCCCTTGGAATTCTGCCTCATGTTTTCCTAATTATTCCACTGCAATACTCAACCCAATAGTTGCATGAGGAAGCCGATCATAACGATTTAAACACTTCTACAAAAGACAGATTAGCAGATTAGTGACTGCTCTGGAAAATGTGCAGCAGTGCTTGAAAATTAATCCTGCTCTTAATGCAGGGAAAAAACAAGCAGGCCTGTTATTAGTGTTTCCTATTTAAAATAGACTTCAATTTCTGATTTTAAAATTGCAAATGCTATAAGAATATGGTGAAGTATGTGTTCTGAAGAAACCTCTTGAGGTTTCCTTTAGCTAATTATTTACAGTATGAAGATCTGGCATAACAGGTACAGGCATCCTGGCGATTATGTATGAACATAATCATGGCCTGTCAGATGTTTTTAATTAAGCTTTCCCTAGTCTGAGTGCTCTGAATGGTGATGAGCATTAACATCCTTCAGCAGAGCAGTGCACAACTTCCTTGCAGACTGTGACCATGTGCTGTGCTCAGTGTTAAGCTTGGAAGTGTGGATTTAGCTTGAAACTGGGTGAAGTGAGGTCCTGTATTCGTGCCTTGGTGATTCCTGCTCGCAGCTCTGAGCTTCTATCTGACTGTAGACTAAACTAGGTATGAGGAGCTTTTCTGCAGCCAGCATCTCATGATCTGGTGGAGGGATCTAAAAAAGACAGCCTGGATACGTTCCCAAGTGTATTCCAACATCAGGTTCTGCAAGGTGAGCTGCAGTGCCAGCTCCTATCCCCTCCTTGTTCTCAGGAGTGCTGCACAAGTGACTGGCTCATTATCTGGGGGAGGGGTTACATGGAAGTGGAAATAATATGGAAAACTGAGTGATAGGCTTGATGAAGACACCAGGGACAGGAAGGTGATTTTTCCCCTCTTTCCAGCAGTGGTGAGGCCACATCTGGTGAGCTGTGTCAAATCCAGGGATCCCCAGTGCAAGGAAGGCATTGCCAAAGCAAAGCAAGACAAGCCCTGGGCAGCAAGGCTCAGAGGTTGGTCCTGCTTTGAGCAGGAGGTTGGACCAGATGAAATCCAGAGATTCCTTCCAGACTCAGTTGTTCCATGCTCCTGTAGAATTTCCTGGAGGTCGAGGGTGTTACTTTGCCTGTATAATTCTGTTTCTTAGTGTGCATAGAGCTGAAAGCAATCAAACTGTGTTGGAGTTTTTCTGTCCCTTCAAAGCAATTTATTGTGAGGAAATATGCTGTTGTTTATGTGGTGATTGGGGATAGCATCACTACACCTGCACACAGGTACAGAGAGGTTTTCTGCATGCCCAGGAAGATTAAAAGTTTATAACATTGTTGCTATTAATATATAATCATTTGGATATCAATTGCTGTATTAGCAAGAATTTTGTCCTATAAAAGGGCTGTGGGAAACGACTCCTTGATCTAACTAAAAATTCTGTGTGTTCAAAACCAAAAGTATGGTTTAATACCCAGGAAAAGTGTCCTAGGGCGTGAAACATATTAGTAGAATCTCTTGCTAAAGGGCCATTTCTTTTACTGCCCCCCAAAATTCACCTCAACAATAGAATACAGGTAACTGATCACAGCCCTTGCAGCTGGAGGGCAAACCCTCAGCACATGTGCATCACAATAACTAAACCAAGCAGTTTGTTTTCTCCAGTTGACTTTCAAAGACCACTTACTCCATGGACCCGCTTCCCTTGCTCCCTCAGGGGCCACCAATCACAGCCACAGTGCCCTGTGTGAAGGTATTTATTAAGGAAGCTGTTCTGAGAGGAGAGGGCTCCTCTGACCTGCCATGTGGAGTTTTTAATTTCCTTCAATCTTCCATAATCTGGGATCTCAACAGATCCAGATCCACAGAGCTGTACAAATCCACACAGAGTGCTGGTGCCCCCGGAGCTCTCCTGTGCATCCAATCCAGTGTGTCCTCTTTGTTTTCATTTTGCTTTTTCTTTTTCCTCCCTGCTCTTTTTTTAATTTTTTTCAGAGGAGTTGAGGAGGGGGGTGTGTGTCCTGCTTTTTAAAGAGGGAAACTTCTGGCCATCTGCATGTAAAACAGGTTGTTACTTGCATGAATATCTATGCGTGGTCATTTAGGAGAGCTCATGCATTTCCCTGTTTTGTGTGCAAAACTGTGTGAATTGCATGCAATTTAGGGTAGAGAGTGCAATCCTAAAGTATTGCTACACAAAGTAGAGCAGCTCAGCTTTTGTCAAAAAATGAGCTATGTAAATAAAGGTAATACTGGCAGAGATGATGAAATTAAGATTAGCAAATAATGAGTAAAATGATTTACTTGACTACAAAGAGAAGCTGGATGAGAATCTTATCTGGGAAACAAATGTAAATCCTCAGATTCCATTAGAGATGCATTAGGAATTGGCGACAGGTCCCAATCCAATCCATTAAATATCCATATCAGCCCTGAAAGGGCTGCATTACAAAGATCATCTGTGTAGGGCTGGTTACACGGAGTGAGTCCTCACTGGTACAATAAAAAATCTTCTATTACTTAACCACTTCCTGCAATCATCATCTGCGACTGTAACAGTCTGAAATTAGCCAAACAGGATCCTCTTTTTTGTTCATTTGCTTATGATTATAATTGAGGGAAAACCATCCTTTTTAAAAACTAGTTAGTTTTCAACTTCAGGCCAAAACCTTCCCATTATCCAAATGAAAGAGCAGAGATAAAATATTTTCTATTTTATTCAGTATCAGCTTCTTAAGTATTTAAATTTTTTTAAACAAATGCTTATAAACATAAATCATGCAAACTTGTGATTATGTGCTTACATAGTGATTTGTAATGTCAAATTTTTGGAAAATTATTTTTTGCATTCTTGATAAAGTAAATGCTGCCTGTTATTATACCTGTTTCTGCTACATGGAAATCACGGTGCTTAAACAAACTGCATTATGAAAAACATGTGTTTTGAGAACCTGTTCTCTAAAGATATTTAATTTCCATTTAGAACACTAGCTTTAAAATTAATGACTCTGCTTCAAAATGCAAATTCCCCTTCTCTATTTCAAGCAGACAAACTGAAGTTCACTGACTCCTGAAATATCGCTGCTTTGTCCCAAGAAAGCGCTGTCTTTTTAAATCTCAGCTCTAATTCCTCTTTGATTTTGCATCAACACCTTAATGGGGAAAAAATTCGCCACAAATCAGCATCTGATTAGCCCAAATCATCCCCTCCTAATCCCCCTCTGAAAAAAAAATGCAATTTGCGAAGTACCGCCGTGCGCCGATGTAGCATCTTTGTAAATTTAAAAACCCAGGTGTATTGATGAAAATACATAGAACATTTTAATTAAAACTCATAAAATTGTTGGACATCTGCTCCAAATTGTTCAACATTTTAGTGGTTAACAGATTTCGTGCACCTAGATAATGAATTACTCGTTATTATTGGCATAAATAGTAGCTGTGGGGCTTTTTATAGCAAGATCAGAAGCCTCTTTGTGCGAGCTCTGGCTTACTTTATAGTCTTTTGGCAGATGCCTATTAGAACCAATAAGTTTAGCTAAAAAAAGGGAGGCAGAGTTAAACACAGGAAACAAGAGTTGAATGTCCGCCAATAAAAATGATCACAAATCAGGGCTGCTGATGTCATAACCCTTGAGGTCAGAGGTTGGGCGCGGAATAAATGGCTCTGAAAGGGGCAGCCTGTCTGGAGGGCTGAGCTGTTGTTGGCAGGCAGGCACGGCCATGAGTAAATGGGAGGCACAATGCCGCCACTGGGCCTCATTAGCAGCCGGGCCCGGTGAAGAGAAGTGTTTGATGAATCCTTCACGTCCCACTGTGGCACTGTGTGATGTAAATGGAATAATTACTATGATCTAATGGGCGTCTCTTTTGCATGCGGGCCCCCGGTGAATGAAGCCCCTCTTTTATGGCATTCAGCCCGGGTTGTGTAAACTGTGGGGTGCCACTGGGGATGGAGCGGCGGCAGGTCCCCGCCGACCCGCTCGCATTCACCCTCTATAGAAAGGGAAGGCCAAGTAATTTACTCCGCTGCCTTTCACCATGAGAGTGGCAGATTGAAGGTCACACTCGATTTGGCAGGACTTGAGTCGCTCTCTGTGCTGAGGCGGAGCGAGACAGATGCAGCATCTCTTCGCGGGACTTTGGGGGACGAGCTCTTTAATTGCGTGCGTGTGCGCCCAGCCGGACAACGCGGTGCAGGGTATCCTGCTTTTCGGGGAGCAAACCCCGTGGATGTGAACTATCTGCTCCGTTTCTCATTAGTTTCACGTGCCTGAGCACACCCCGCTCTGAGCAGGGTGCTGGGGTGGTGCTGGTGGCTCTCGAGGTCTCGCTGGGCCGGGCTGAACCCCGATTCAGCTGGTAACAAACAGCCCATTGTTGTCTTTATATAGATCGTTAAAAGTCTGAATTCAAATAATTGCATCTTGTGTGGAGTACTGCTTTTTCAGGCTGAAAAGATGCGACATCATCTCTGCCTAAAATTTGTTAGGAATGTCCTGGTAATGATATTATATCGATTGTGTAATGCTCCATGTTCCTTCTGAATCCAGGCTGCCACAATCCTGACATAACGAGATTTCGTTGTGGCTGATTTCAGATGTCTATATTAACAATCAACATCATTTCCTTATTAATTACATGCTTTGTGCATCCATATGGCTTAAATTAAATTTCTCAGACTATTTTTTTTCAAGTGGGATAATATTCTTCACAAACTCACTCACTCCAGAAATGTTTTGTGCATTTTTGCCCAGCAATTCCCTGTGGGCATGCTTTTTAGGGAACTTTAGACTAACTTTTATTTTTGATGTTTGCTTTTATGATATGCTCCATGCATGGCTAATGAAGGCCAAACCATGGACACATAGAAGTCAATGGAAAAACTCTCAATGACTTCAGCAGGACCAGGATTAAAGTGTGTGGTCTACACAAAATTCAGTGGAATCCAGTCTCTTGGAAAATATTTTTCCATGGGATATTTTATAAGGTCATTTTAATTACGACCTGTACAGTATTTCTGTTGTTTGCGGTCACACGGAATCCTCACTCATCATCTGTGAAGACAACACAATCTTTCCTCTAGGCAACATTTTTTATTTTTAAAGAAGGAATAGATTGTGGATACTTGGGAAGGTCAAATCTAGGTCAGCATCAGTGCTCTAAGCAGTACTCTAAACACATGTTTACATCATTTGGAACCCATTATTCATGGTTTTATATTACTTATTGTGAAATAATGCATCAACAGTTTTGCTTTGTTTTGTATTTAACTGGTAATATTTGAGTGTTAAACTTCACATCGGCGGAGTGTGGGAGAGACAAACATGTACAATTACTAGACAAAATAGATTGGAAGTTGATGATCTTCTGTTGCCTGTGGAATCACGGAAGCAGTGATGTGGTTTTCTTGGCTACTTCAAAGGAATCCACAAAAAAAGCACCTACTAAAAGCAAAAGCTACCGTCAGGAACTGTAAATTCTCTGTACCTGGGTCTGTGTGCTTAGGTCTTTCTAACAGTTTAGAAAATTGTTTGAGGTCCACAAATTGAAGAAGTCTGGAAACCCCTGATGAAGTGTCTTTCAACGTGTTATGGACTATTTGCCAAAATTTTTATAGTTTCTTTCTTTTGCTTCTTTGGCTAAATCCGAATAAACCTGGCAGCAACCATCCAAACCTGCCCAGGGCTTGGTCAGTGCCCTGAAGGACAATAACTGCTTTTCTTAGCTGTGCCAGGTGTCTGACACTGGTTTCAGAAAGCACATTTTCCAGCTGCAAACAGAGCTGAGTGCTGAGTTTCCAGCCAGGGAGGTGGCAGGAGGCTCAGCACTTCACACTCTGCCCTCACCGCTCAGGAGTCACCGAATCCATGGATTTCCCTTCCTCCTCACACCACGCTCTGCTCTTCCTTTGGCCCCACAGAGTCAACGGGGGTTTTGTCCTTGGGACACGGAGCCCTGAGCAGGTCAAACAGGATTTTCTGGCACCCAGCAAGCACAAGGGGAGCAGAGGATGCCCAGTGGAAGGCACTGGTTTCCAGGCCCTTCCTTTGCAGGTTTGGGGGTGTGCCTGGCTCACCTCCCACTCTCTCTGCATCACCCAGGCTGTCCCCAGGCTGGCTTTGCTTTCTGTGCCTCCACGGTCCAGTGCATCCCTAAAATAGGGGAGTATCACCCCGAGCCCATCTAAATTCACCCCCTGCTTCTGATGCCTCCCATTTATTGCTGTCCCAGCCAGCAGGACACAAGGAATCTCACACCTTGATCTGAGGCATCCTTGGCCTGGCCAGAGCTGGCAGCTCCCAGTTTCCCTGAGTGCAGCGGGCAGGATTTGTGCCAGTGAGTTCAAAGAGCACCAGAAATGAAAGACAGTCTCAACCAGATTTCCCAAGTTGCTCAACACTCAGCAGTTCCCTTGCTGAGTCTGCACCTGAATAAGTGGCTTGATTTTTCAAAGTTATTTGCCAGGCTGTAACTCTCACTGCTCCTCATGATAAATAAAGTTTCAGAGGGAGGTGTTGTCTATTAAGTACCTGGGAAACCTTCCCTGTTATACAGACTGTTATTAGAATTATTATTCTTTTATTTGTTAAAGCTGTTATTTGTTCCTATAAATATTCTGTGGTGAATTAATCTCACTTCAGGAGATGAAGCAGGTTTGGCTCTGTCATTTAATATACCTGAAGGTAAACATTGCTGATAGAAATCTGTCAGAGGCAGGAAAACACAAAAGCCAGTTCAGAGTTTCAAGTGTGTTTCGGTCAGTATCGATCCTCTTGAAACGGATTTTTTACTGTTTCTTGCTTTTGGGGAGCACAGCAGCACCAGCAGACAAACAATTACGAATCCCGTCCCCCACCCGATCCTCTGGGGGGAAAAAAAAAAAAAAAGTTAGATTTAAATAATCATTTCGAGCGCTGTTCCTGTTGTAGGTGGGGTTTGGAATGCAGAGTACAACAGACCCTCACATTTTTCACTGATTATCTTTAATTACTTGTGAGGGCTGAGCAGCTCGCATTACCCCCAGGCACCGCAGACTGACAAGGAATCTTCTTTCAAGCCTTTTATAGAGCATCGCATTATCGAGTAACAGAGCAAAACTGACGCGAAAAGAAAGTTCATTATTACTTTCGTTATTGTCAAAAGACTTTTATTTACTTCTGAAGCCCTGCTTTTAAACACACTTTCTACTCGGAAAGTGTTGCCACTGCGGGCTTCTCCCCTGCCCTGGAGGAGGCTCGGGAGCCGCAGTGCCCAGAACTCCTTCAGGAAAAGCTCGCTGAGCTTTTTGAAAGTGACTGCATCTCTAATTTAAAGTCTTGAAGCTATTCCTTTTACCAGGCTGTAGGTGGGATACGGAAAATGGAAAATTTTCTGTACTAGGAGGTTATTTTGCACGTTTTTTTTCTCATTCCTTCTGTGTTTTCAGATGATGTGATGAAGCTCTGCTGCTTCTTTCTGTGTCCCAGATACCTCAGAGGAAGGCAGCAGGACACGGGGTATCCAGAGCTGACAGGTCTATGCCAAAATTTCAGCACTGAGCACTTAAAATCCCAGGGTCTCTGATATGAACCTTATTTGCTGGGGTTACCAAACGTAGGACAAATGTATCAGGGGTGGTGGGAAGTGATGGAGGTTTAATCTGTACAAAAACATTCACCGTGTCTGAATTTTAGCACATTTACCTTGATGGATCTCCAGCTGTGATTTAATTGCACAAAATCCCAACATAGCTCATGGGGGCAGCAAGGAACTGAGAGGACATTAAGAGTTATCAAAAATTTGGAGTCTGAGGATGATTAGCCAAGGGCATGTCCCTCTGTTTCTGAGCCTAAGGGATAACCTACATCCTGAAATTCAGCTGTGGCTGCTAACCAGAGCTCATAGTGTGAGAGATGAGTGCTGAGACTGCTGCTATCCGATAAAATACTTCTCTATCCATCCCCTGGATTAGCTCAGCAGGCTGCCTGCGTGATAAAATCCAAACTCAGAGTCTTCTCCTGGATGCTGGGAATTTGAATCAATGCTTTCTACTTTGTTATTGTAGGATAAAAAATGCTCAGTGCTCCCAGAGGGCAGTGGGAGCTGTGTGAAGTCTCAGGTGTAGAACAGTGGCAGCCGTCGGAACAATTTTGTCCCTGAGATTAAAGTTGCAAAACACATCTGCAGTTCACAGAATGCAATTCCTGCAATTCCATGTGTCTAGGAAAACCTTGAGAGATATCCAATAACTGGCACTGGGATACCAGCACATATTGCAACTTTAACCTCTCCGCATTTTACAGATGTAATTTAAATTACTGACAAAAATCTAGTGGCCAGAAATGAAGATATTGCTGCTGCATGGGTAATCACTTATTAATTTAAGCATGTACTTATCCTTCTTTAACAGTGCCAGATTCCATATGCAGTTTGTTTGACCTATTTGCTGTTAAAACTGAACTTATTTAATTTTGTTTTCACTGCATCTGTGGGAATGATGATCGAGCCTTAATAAGCAGATGGAAGTATTTGCAAACCATCTTATTTGTCTTATTTTCAGTACTGTGGTTTATCAAGTAGCTGATGAGTAAACTGAAATGCCAGTCTGTGTACACAGATAATTCTAATCACAGTATGTACTTAACACATTGGGCAGTGATGCTTTAAGATAATTTGCTGTCTGATGATGGGGTTTGCAGGTAGGAATGATGTAAATATACCCAGACATAGGTAAAATGTCACCAAGCCACGTGTCCATGTTGTACTGTCAGCAGCAGTTTCAGCCTCAATACTCTTTTCAATGACTCAGTCCTCCTCTATATCTCATAATTTCATTATTATCAGGGTTTCTTTCCTTTCTGTAAAGACAACCCAGGTAACAAGCAATCAGGTGGACCTGTGGATTTTATAGATAATTTTCTGGAAATGTTTTTCAAAAATAGAGCTTTGAAACAGGTCATTAAAACTCCCTCTCTCACAATATTTCCGCCTATTTCTTACCTCAAGGATTGTTTTATTTATGTATTTTCTAATCGTGGGAAAGACCAATTTAAGATTGGGGAAATCTTGTGGAATTGCCAGAAAAGTGGGGTTCCTCTCCATACTTAGCAGTAAATGCTTTGGAAAAAGCATCCTCTTTCCCAAGAGAAGTCCAGAGCACTGCAGTGAGAGCATTTGCACCTGACCTCCTGTGGGTTTTCAGGGGCCAGAACAGCAAAACTGGGCACTGGCAGCAATTCCTTTGCAAACTCAACTTCTACTTCTCTTGGAGCTGCCCAGAAATTCTGTCAGCCCAAAATTCACAGACACTTTTCCTGCAGCTCTCATATTTGAGAGCATCTCGGTCCACAAAGCTGTTCTTGTGTTCTACTGGATTGTTTTAGGTGTTACATTTTTTAGGGGGGGTTATTTTGTGATAATGGAAAGCCAGAATGGTGCCTCTGAGCCAGAGGAGTTTGAAGAAGGATTAGAGGTCACGACAGAGAAGCTGTACCACAGAGCTGCTGCTGGGGGAAGGCAGGATGCATTATGCAAGCTGAGGTGCATCTTATATTAGGATGGAGCCTTGAAATGCCAATATAAATAAGGTAAGGAGGCCTGCCAAAGAAAACAGTTTTCTCCTTTATTATTCTACCTTTTCAATTCTAATTAATTTTTTTTTTTAAACAAGGGTAATGGCCTATGGCTATGGGATGGGAAGATAGGGCTGAGATAATGGGAACATCATTATAAAAAGTAAAATGCTGTGTAAAAAGGGAAGATAGTAAAGGTGAAACATGTTTGGCACAGGTACTTTACAGCATCCATTAGCTGCGAGCTACTGAGATGGGTCTTGACTGGTTCTCCCAGAAACTTTGGCAGCTTTCTTCTTCTCTGTTTTGAGAGAAACAAGTGCTTGTGAGAGCTGGGAGAGCTGGGCTGGGCTGGGCTGTGAACACGGCACTGTCACAGCCACACTCCAGAAGGAGGGGTTGAAAATCAGGACTCAGCCACCTCAGTGTCACCTCAGGCTTTGAAACACTTGCAGAGGGACTTCACTACAGGCCAGGAAAAATTATATCTGTCTTGGAACCCACAAACCCCTGGGCTCTGCTGCTGACCTCCAGCAATCCCTGACTGCTGCAGTCGCTCCGCAGGGAGCGGGTTTGCAGCTGGGCAGCTTGGGAATATCCACGGCAGCCATAAACAGGTTAAACTGGATGTTTGAAGCCTTCCTCACATGGCATCGGGGCGCTCCTAGTGGGTTGATTTGCCTTTTGGGAAAACAGAGAATTTGGCCACATGCAGCTCTAAACCACAAGACTGCGTTGCTTCCACTTATTCTGGCCTGTCCCTGGCACACTTAAAAGCTGCCCAGCTTAATAACTGTTAATTACCACTGGGCACCAAAGGAAGCTTGGACTGCTCTTTTGTGATGATATTGCTTCTCCATCTCTTGCCAGTACAGCATCTTCTGAGTACAAGGAAAGAGAACACATCTATTTTAAAATCCCTTTGCTTTCTGAGCAGCAAAAAACGAAAAATGCCTTAATCCTTGCTGGACGCACAGAGCAAATCTAGAGGTGTTTATGTCCTCACTGCTACAGGATGGTTTTTCCTTCTCAAGTACAGTCTCCCCACGGCCCTTTTGGTTGAGCTGATGTATATTTTCAAAGCATTTTTGCCTCTAGCTGTCCCCTGCTCTGCCCCTGTGTGCCCCCAGCAGCCAGGTGGCTGCTGCCAGCAGTGACAGCAACACTCTCCAACCTTCTTGCTCAGCTTTGTGAGTAGCTCTAAATTGTTTTCTGTCTCAGGGCTGCAGACATGATGGTGGCTCTGTGTAGCCTAAAGAAATTCCCCTTCCAGGAAGGCTCCTTCCAGATGAGGTGAGGATCAGACCCAGCTGAATAATCAGATTTGTTGATGGTTCTAGAGCATAAAATTTCTTCTTTATTTCACCAGGGATCCTGCTTGTATTGGAGACACCTAGACATGTCTCTAATGATTTGGCACATTTAACAAATGAAAAAAAAAAAGCTTTCTACAATGCAGTTTATTTTATGAAAGAAAACAGCTAATTACATGTGAGACCACTCCAGAGCTGCAATTGAAAAAAAAAGGGAACCTAAATAACTGTTACATTCTCAGCAGTGTAGTCTTGTGAATAACTAGAAGGACCTATTCATTATTTGCCTCCAAATATATCTCCACTCAAATGATTCTTCTGTTTGGGGGAATCCCTATTAATAGAGACCAAGGAAAATAATGTCGTCTTTGTCTCTTTCTAAGACATGTCCTTATTGTGTTTTGGACAATTGGGTCATTTATGATGATGAGGTAACTTGTTCTGAATCCTGAAAATGTAATTTCAGATGAACCATGAGTAGTTTTACTAGTTGTTGAAATGTCTTTGAAACCTAATTTACAATTTACAATAGCAGCATTCTAACGTTGGTGTAAACAGCAGCTTGAGCATCTGTCCTCTTCCTTGAATGAAAAAGGGCACGAAAAAGGTTTAAAATAACATGTCATGGTGGTGAATTCTGCTCTTTTTCATACATTAAGTCCATATATTCATCTCGGGAGAGCAGGGCCAGGGGATAGAGGGCGAGTCCCCTCAGCTGAGCCAGGTGCCAAGGTGTGCATGGCATTGCTGAGCTGTGCAGTGCAGCAGGTGATGGACAAGCTTCACCTCAGCCAAAAACTGCTCCAAATACAACAAACAACAGCCCAAAACTGGTCCTTTGGCCCTTCCATATCTCCCAGCAGCAGCTCCCCATCCATGACAAGCTGCTGATTCCCATCTGGGAGCAAAGCTTGGCTCTGTCCTTCCAGTCTCTCTCATTTTGGAGAAGTCGAAGATTGGTATTTACAACAGAAGCCATTACTGAGGGCTCATAAACCTCTCAGGTCTGCAGATTGTAAGCAGGTAATTAAAGTTAAGCACCTGCTGAAGTGCTGTGCTGATGTGCAGCCTGCTCTGCCCCTGCAGTCTGTGGGGCAGGAGCTGAGGGACCATGGTCCATGGGTCCTGTCCTCACCACAACCAGCTCCTGTGAGGGGACCCTTGGCAGAGGAAAGAACTGGCACTGGAATGAGGCATTTCCACACCACTCTGTACCTACAGCACTTTTGTACCACGTGGCATGAAAATAAATCCACATCCCAGACTGACCCTTGCTCAGACCCCTTTAATTCACTGAGTTTTATCTGAAAGAAGCAAAGTGGAGCTGTAGCTCCTCATTCAGTTCACACAGGCAGCCAACGATTTGAATTTGAATGTCAGAGCAGACTTTATTAATTTATTAATTTCAGCCAGTGTCCAGGTGTCCTAGCTTTGCCTTGTTATGATATACCTTTATTTATTGAATTATACCTGCTGTTTTTACAACTGGGCTAGAAAAACTAACAAAACAAGAAGAGGAGGATGCAAGAGCTTGACTCAGCATGGATATTGATGTGGTTTAAGGCTCTCTTTAAACTCAGCTCATGTAAACCATTGTGCTGATATAAGTAAGTATGTTGTAGGCTGCTGCTGCCAACCATTTTCAGTGCAATTTACAGCTGTGCTGTAAATTAACCAGTGCAGCTAAACTCCTATAAACTAGGTTACGTTTATTTCAAGGGTATTTTCACATAAAGCTGTATTGCTTTAATTATCTATTTTAAAACCACATAATTTTGTTAATCCAGTGTAACTTTTTTATATGTAAAGTAGCCTTCAGAAAATTGACGGGGCGCCAAAATCTGCTCTGTCAGGGATTTCACTTCGCTGGGAGTTTGGAGGAACTTTCTTTACAGTTACATTTAAGAATAGAATTTTGCCTCTTTCTTCTCTTCTCATAGAACCTGGAGTAAATAACTCCTTAACCCATAGATTCAGTAGGATTGCAGTGTCGTGTGAAGAGTAAGAACTAGGTTATTATCTAGTCAATAAAATCAGATCTCATCCTCCAAAGGAAAATACTTTTCCTTATCAGTCTGTTTTTAAAAAAACCCCAACCAAACAACCAAATGAACAATTTTAAGATTAAAAGCTTTGAGCAGGGAGGGTTTCACCCAAGCATAACAAAAGTTTTAGTTTACAAAGCTTTCCTTTTACACTTGATCTCTGTGAATGAAGTTCTGTCCCTGGTACTTTATTTACCCTGTAATTTATTTTCCCTTCTCTACCCAAACAACCACGGACAGTAAAACACCCCCAAGAGCAGCTCCTTTAAGTGAAAACACCAGTTTGGAAGAGATGGAGTTTTGCTGAGACAGTGCTGGCTGGAGAAAACACAATTTATAACAGGGGAAATGTAGGTGGGCTGTTTCTTTAGCTGATGTAAATTTGGGTATTTCCATATACCCTTGGAGTGACAGTGGCTCTGCACTGCTTTGAGGCCTGGCCCATTTGTGTCTCTTATCAGTTTTAGCTTAACAGTGCTGGATGGCTGTCTTCATTCTGCTCCACTATTTACAAAATGATCGTAATTAACTAGATGATGACTTAATAAACGTGTAAGATAAATTCCTCTTGGCTGGGAAGCAAAGATGGTTGGCAGCTTCTGCTTGCTTAAATTAAAACAAGTTGCTTCGACGTTACATTTCCAAACAGGCAAAAACTTGCACTGCCATTCGGAGTGGTAAAATGAAACCATGACAATATTGCTGCTCGAGTGGGTGGTGCTGGAAATTGTTTTACTTAAAACCTCTCATTTATTTGGGCACAAAAAGCAGCAGCCTGTTGCTTTCTGTTCAACGTGTGTGAAGGGCTAACATGGCTACCCAGAGATGAGTATTTCCTAAACCTCAGAGTATTTGCTGTCTCCATGTGTGTACAGATATGGATTTGGACTGATTGAGTGAATGTTTCCTCTCCAATTCTCCCTTTCTGCTCTCTCTGCAGCCCTTGCACACACGCCAAGTGCTCAGCTTGGAGAGGAGCAATAATATGGTTAAAAAAAGCAACGCAATTATTTTAAGCATTTTCTTGCTAAAGTTTTTTTCCAGCTGCAGTTAATTTCTGTCTGATTAGTCTGACCTTTCACCCTGCAAGGAAGTAGTTTAGCAAAAGGGATAAATGTGGTCACAGGATAGATGTGTGTGCAAGCATGTGCTGATGTATGTAATCATTGGCTTTATTGGGTTGTGTTCAGCACGGACAAGGTCTGGTTACAAATATTTCTGCAGGCCTTTAGCTGTGCTCAAAGTTATCATTGGTGCTTGAAATTATGCATTTTTCTCATTTGATGAATGTGAAATCGCAAGAAAAGTTCTCGTTCAGTTTTTTAATGGGCCAATGAGAGCTGAGGAAACTAGCTGATGTCCTTGTGATGTCACTCTCAGAGATCTCAGAATCACAAACCATGTGAAGCTGGAACGTCTGGAGTTCATGGGGTTTCTCCTGGAAAGCTCATGGCAATTCAGAGAGAATCCTGCCTGGCAAGTGCTGCTGTTTTTCTCTATGAAAATGGGAAGCTCAGGTGGCTCCTTAAACCTCTGATTTTGCTCTGTTTTCTTTAAAATGTATATTTTCCTCACTCTTGTTTCATTGATTGGGGGTTTTCTCTGCTTGGAAACTTTGGACAGTGTGTTTTCCTGCTCAGTTAGAAGCTCTTGATTGGGAGAATACTATTAAGATGTGGCTCTTGTGATTAGTTTCTACAGCAAGGAAAACTAAGTTATGTGAGGGTCCTTTACTTCCTTCTCAGTCAGGTGTTTAAAATTTGGAATTTTCTAGATCTTGAGATACATCCTTGTCAGCGATGCCTTGCAGACAAAAGAGCAGTCAATACTAACTTCTAAGAAAATTACTTTTTTTTTTTTATCACTCCATCCCAGCTATTAATTTTGCAGTGACCTTTCCATTTGGGAAGCAAATCACACTTCCCTCGCTGTGATGCTGACAGGGAGGAGATGAGCTCCATACCTGTGTTTTGGGGCACATGTTGGTGTGTGTTGGTGACTGTCCCTGCAGGAAGACGACGTGTGGTGCCAATCTTGCCCAAAGCACACGAGCAAAGTTCCCATCAGGAATCTGCTTAAATTAAAGCAAAGCTTGGCACACGCAGCAACAGTTCAAAATCCAGTCTGGTGTTGTCACAAATTCTCTGTCATTAGCTTAATGTTAGTGTGAATTGTGAGTGCTGCCAGGCTTCCTTTCCTTCCTGTAGGGAATTCTGTATCTCTGCTCCTCTCACACTGAGAGTCCCCAGCACTGGGAGATGGTAACACTGGTGCACTGCTTATTTGCCAGAACGATATGAGCTGCTCACAAAAAAAAAGTCTGATTTCAGCATCTGTCAAAGAAATGAAGCTGCTCAACAAAAGAGTTCACTTGATTGCTTTGAAAAAAAAATTAAGTGCTGGCTTATGACACACAAGGCATAAATTAAATCATAACTAGATCAAGATTACTGACAAGAAGTGATGACAGGTGTTGTGAATATGTTGACACGGGGATGCTGCCCTGTGTAACAATTGTCAGTCATCGGCCAGTTCCGAGCTTCGGCTGTGGCTAATGGGGAATGGTTACTGGGAATGAGTAGGAACTGTCAACAGTCACGTGGTCAAAAATCATAATTTATGGTACAAACATTTGCTTCTTAAACAGCTGGAGACAGCTGTGATACAGCAGTATTAGGCTAAGCCATGTGTAAAATACTACAAGTATATTCAGTACAGTGGTTAAGGAGCAATTTCTAACAGAGACACTGGACTGGGATTAGGGAGATGGGGCTCTGCATTCTGACACAGCCCTCTCTGTGACCCTGGGCAAGATGTGTCACCTCTGAGCACATCAGCTCTGAGTACAGGATGATATTTCTGTTGTCTGTCTTGCCTGTTTAGGCTGTTAGCTCACTGGTGCATGGCCTGACCCGTCTGGGGAGCTGCACACCTGGCACACCTGATTTGCTCTGCTGTAATCTGCAGCGTCACAAAAACACAGCTAATTACTAATCCTGGTGGGGAGGAAGGCACATTCCTCGCCCCAGAGAACTTACAGACTTAAAATAACAAGAATTGTTGCTGCTGAGGTTAAAGTGGTGCTGCATATGCAACCAGATGATTCCCATGTGCCGTTATTTAATAGATACAGACTGATGCCAGAAATACATGGATGAAATTATCTCATCTCTATTGACATGTTTGACACATGTATTCCCTCTGCTAGATGCTGCGGTCTCTGCTGCAGTTTGGGATGCATAAAATGAGAGCTCCCTGCCTGCAGCGCTTCACAAGGATGTTTATGGACAGAAAAATGGATGGGGGGTAAATATCTGCCAGTCAGACCCCTCTCAGCTCTCAGCATCTTTCTTCAGAGAAATGCATCATTATATCTGAACTGTGATGTTTATGGAGTATCATTAGCATTATTCAGTTACTGACTTCAGATGTCTTCTTCTCTGGCCAGAGCAATCATTATGGGTCTATCCAAGAGGAGCTGTGACAGATGTCACAGTTTGTTACAGTCACTGTATGCCAGATTTAGCCTCTGGCCATGCACTGCTTGAGTACTTCCTCTAAAAGCATCTTGTGAGTACCCTGCAGTAGAAACAAGTGACAAGGACTTCAGATATATTTGTGACATTGAATGGACGCATTTTTAGGATGAGATTATGATGTGGTAAGCAGGCAAACAAAGAGCACAAGATACTTGCACAAAACCAGTTTCCTACGGATTCTTAACTACATCCTTTCGTTCAGGTGATGCACTGATAGCAGTCAAGTCCTGCAAATCTGGCCTTAAAGGGGGTTTTGTGTCATGTTGAAAACTATTACAGTTGTTTAATATTATCTTATCTGGATTTTCCTCTCAGCTCAAACTGCTGTATTAACTGTTGAGATAAATTGTGAGGATGAAAGGAAGAAAAGCACAAATAAGCATGGCTTGTTGTCAGAGATCCAGAGTCCAACTCGGTCATGAATTGTATTTGTTCATTAGCTACAGAGACACAAACCACCCTCTTGGTCTGGCCAGTGCATAAATAGACATAGTTTCAGACAAGAAACTGAGAAATCTGTGTTTGCTTTGCTATAGACCCAGGATCTGGTGTTACCACGTGTACTTGAACAGGTTCTGTGTGTCACTACATGTGCGTTATTTTGGGGGCCACTGGTGGCCGACACACACCAGAAACCTCTCCCTTCCCTTCCCTGGCCATGCTGAGGGGCTCCCACATCAAATTGCAGCTGATTGGGTGCAGAACCATGTTTTAGACTGACATAATCTGCTTGTTCTGTATGTAAGTCAGGAGTTCCAAGCTGGCAGCAGTCACTCGAGTGCTGTCCCAGGGCACCTCTCAAGTGCTCGTGAAGAGGACACGTAAATACCATATGTTAAGCAAGACTGATAAAAACAAATACACAAAACCCTGGAGAACTCCCTGGTGTCATCATAACCTCAGAAATTCTGTCCCGCCCGCTCGAGAGGGAAGTGAGAAAATGAGTGACAGAGCCTGGGTTACCAATTACTGCTGAGGCTTCAGGATTCAATTAATGCTTCTAAAATTGGGAGAAAGGATGCAGCAATGTCTCC
This sequence comes from Pachycephala philippinensis, assembly GCA_013397055.1. Classification (NCBI taxonomy): domain Eukaryota; kingdom Metazoa; phylum Chordata; class Aves; order Passeriformes; genus Pachycephala; species Pachycephala philippinensis. The sequence continues at coordinate 112,616 of VWZT01000882.1, forward strand.
TCTCCAACGCTAATGACCTGTATAAAAAGAAAATCATTGTGAAGAAACTCTCTTGTCAAAAATAGCCCTTCTTTGCGTGTACCTCTGAGGAGGAATCAGGCACAGGATATTATCCATGTGGCCAAATGATCCATAGGATTCTTCTCTCCTCCAGGATAACTGCATTCTTCTGCAGAGGCTGCTTGTCCCATTGATGCTTTCTAAGGGACACTGCTGCCATGCGCTCCCTAATTAGGAGATTAGGAGAATTCTTTGACTGAAAATTAAGAATCACTATGGCTTATTTTTATCACTAAAAGATCGCTCCAGCAACTTCCTCCAGGAAATTGCAAAGGGAAGTCATTATGTGAGGGGGGCTGGGGAGGCAAAAGCCAGCTAGATTGTGCATGTGAACCCCAGATGAAATGCGTCCCAGCTCTGTGAGGGGGGCAAAAGGGGTGTTTACTAGGTCATTTACCATGTCCTTGTTTTTAAAGTTTCCTTTTCCACGATTACTTGTTGACCTTAATTGTTTCCATGCCCACGAGATAAGTCTTTGTACTTCCTACAGAGGCTTAGTGGAGAGGTCTGGGGATTGCTCTTGCTAATTGCCCCGTATTCCTTCATTTCCCTTGAGTGTCTGTGGCGAGCCCATTCCCACATATGCTCCCAAAATCCATTTTAATCGGAGGGGCAGCACTGCACAGCTGACGACATATGTTTAGCTGCATTCAGGGCTCGCTGAAGCATGCCTCTCATGTTACATAAAAGGGGAAGGTCAGTACAAAACAAACAGCTTTTTACAAGCTACGGCTTAAGAATCCTGTCCTAAAGAACTCTTGCATTTCAGGGAGTGACAAATCAGCTTGTCGCTGAGCTCTGTTCTCTCCAGGTTTTTTTTTCCTTTTTTTTTTCTTTTTTTTTTTGCATACATTAGGAATGCTGTTAGTCTCCCAGGACAACCTGTGTTAAAACCTTCTCTTCTGGCAGGAATAAAGCTGTCCAGGGCCCGATCCTCAGTTTCCTTGGATCGCCAGAGCAGGCTGGAGCACAGCAGTGCCTCTCCAACCCTGTGTGCACCTGCTGCAGGAGCGCAGCCCCCAGATTCCCTCAGAGCAAACTTTCATGGCACTGTCTGCCGGGCTTTGGGAAGAGGTTTGTCTGTGTTCAGGGTAAAATAAGGAACAGCGAGGAAAGGAGATACTTAAGGAAAACTTGAGCCAATTTCAGTGGAATTGCTTGTTTCCTTTTATTTCCTTTTAAATGTTTTTTTTTTTTTTTCTTCATTTGACCTGGAACCAAGGTAGGAGATGACCCAGAGGAGATTTCCCAAGGAGAGTTTGGCTCTCAATTCCCATTTCCTTTAACGGGATCAGTGCACACCAGTCCTGTCTGTGGGTTTGCCCACCTCTGGCAGGGGCCCTGGCAGAGGGGCTGCACAGAGCCCTTTGCTGGGGGGCAGAGGAGCCAATTCAAACCTTTCTCCACATCTCAGCTAAGGCCTCTCCCAGCTGGGTACAGCCTCAGGCTGGCAGAGAAAACCAGCTGGGCTGGTGCCAGCCACATCTCTGCTGGGTGGGTCCGGGGGCAGCTTTTGAGGGTCTGCACAGCCCCTGCTCTGAGGATGTGGACAGAGTGCCCATTTTCCTGAGAACCCACTGGGGCAGGAGGATATTTCTTCCCAAGATGAGCCCTTGTGTAACACAGCTCCGCACATCTGTGTGGCAGTATCTGCGAGGGCATCCTCGGATTCAGCCTCTCCACATTTTTTGGAGCCTTTACAAAACGCACCTCCCCTGGGAAGCCTCGCTGATTCAGCAGATTCCTGGAGACAAGGGCTGTTTGTGGCACTGATTCATTCACTTTGGTTATTTATACCGCTGTGCTGGGTGCTGTGTGAAGCAAGAGCAAAGCGCTGCTCATGCCCCAGAGGCATCAGAAGCCAGGAAAGCAGCAGGATCCAGGGAGAGCACGTAATCCATGAGAGGGCAGAGGAGCAGGCAGCCCTGCGAGTCAGATGGGCTGAGACAAAACTGTGCGTCCAACCTCATCTCTGAGCAAAACCACGGCTTCTCCGCTCGATTTCTGCGTGCAAGCCTGGTTTACGTGAGGATGTGTTGCAATATTAATTCCAGGTGCCTGAGCTGTGTTTGGGAGGGTTTCCAGCCCGCTGGGGCCGGGGGCAGCTGTGGCTGCAGCGGGAGGGCTGCGGGGTGGCACAGCAGCTCCCCCACCACGGCACGGACCGAGTGTTAGGCAGGGATTTGTGCCAATTAGCACCGCTCAGAAGCGTGTTTGGTACAGATATTTCATGCACCTGGAAGCTCCTATCAAGAAGAAAAATATCTTAAAACCTGTGAAAAAAAAATATTATGCAAGTATTACTCTTAGTGTGTTTTTCAGATGGTGTTTGTCTCAGGGGTGGATTCCAGCAGGTCCTGAACACCCCTTGCAACAGGGACCTGATGAGTCTTGGACACTTTTAGAAATGTGTTTTTTCTGTTGTTAAATAATGGCTGATATAAATAGTGTTTATTTTTTGAAGGGCATGATTTCTTCCAGATTTCTATGTGAGTACTCAACTGTGTGGCCCTGCCAGCTGTGGGCTTTGTGCTGCCATGCCAGGGTGTGTTAGTGACCTTGGAAACTGAAATCCCACGATATGGCAGAAGTAAATGATGCCACCAAAATGGGTGCAAGTGCTCGTTTGCCTGGGGAAAAGCAATCCTATTTTAGCGAGTCAATTTTATAGTGGGTTTTCTTCTTTTTTTTTCAATTTTCATTTTTAATTTAGTGTAGATTTTTAAGAGCTCTTCTGCAGCCAGCTAATTAAACTGGTGCAAATGGTTTCAATGTTCTTTTGGGGAAAAGTTTACAGAAACAGTTCTTGGTATAGGCTAATAAAATTCCAGTGCTTGGCCTTGAAATAAGCACGGAGGGAATTTCAGATGCAGGCAGTCCTACTGCTTTTAAAGTTAAGGAAAACTTTGGGGGATGGGACAGGAGCCCTGATTGACAGCTCCATTGAGATTGTTTGTCTCCCTTGTTCTCCCAGAGTTAATGCATTTCACCAATACTAAATTCACATTTGCCTGCAGGATAAGGAGAGGCAAAAAAATTGTTTTTAGGGGATGCTGGTGCTGCCTGGTCATACCTGGGGATGGAAGTTCTGTATTTGAACAATTATTTCAGGCTGTGCAAAGACATGTGGCCATTCTGACAGCAAATCCACCTGTTCCATAAAGCATTCACTACCCAAACTGGAACATTTAATTGCTCTGAAGTGAAACCCCAGCTCAGAGGGGGAATTTTCGCTGTCTTCAGCCAAGCCCAGTACTTCTACCACAAAATTTTCCCCAGCCCAAGGACGCAATGAGCCGGTGTGTGTGATGTGATTTAAGCCCTTTTGTGCTGCCCCGCCGTGAGTTTCGGTTTGCTGCTGCTCTGATGGTTTAGATGAAGATCTTTGCAGCTGGAGCTCAGTTTGGTGCTTGGCTAGTTCCTGCAGCCAACCTGCATCCCTGGAGCTGGCTGGGGAGCACGCCTGCTCTGACTTGATCAAAGGCTCTGGGGTTCCCTGCTGGTGCCGTGGCGATTGGGAAGCAGCATTCCTCAGCAGGTGTAAAAGTCCCTCAAGAGAAGGGCACGGAGCCTTGCAGCAAAATAGATATCAGCTAATCTCTCATGCCTAGATGATTTTACTGTGACGTTCTGCCAAGCAGCCCGAGGCAGTGAAAAATAAACTGCTAGCATTATAGTATCATTACGTTTCTGATTCTCCAGAGAAGCCAATATTTGTTTGCTTTTCTCTGAAGTGTTTCATGTCACCACGTATGTTCTCCCCCCTTCTTTTCAGAGCAGGCAGAGGGGGAGGAGGAAAGTTTCACGGAAACTGCACAGCCCAGATTTTGTGCTGCTTTGGGGCTGGAGGGTTGGGGGCTTTGTTGCTGCTCTTTTTTAATACCTACAAAATTTGTAAGGATTATTTGGCAACCTGTGAGCGCGGTGTCGAAGGGAGGAGGCCAATCTCCGCAAACAAATTTCGCAGCCAAAAGCGCTGTAAATTTGATAGGTGCAAAACCAACGTGAAAGGGGCTCACGGGCTGAGCCCCAGGCGCTTGCTCTGAGGCCAAGGTCCTTCCTCTTCTCACCCAGACTGTGCTGCCGCCGAACCTTTTCTGCATCCCCGGAGCCTCCCAGCCCCGTAGGGCCGATTCCTCCTCCTCGGTCCGGACCCGGTTCAGCGGCCCCGAGGGCAGCGGGGCTTTCCCGAGGTGAAAAACCTGGTGGCGGGGTCAGGCAGCTCCCCGAGGGGAGAGGTCCCCGGCCGGGGATGCGCAGCCCGGAGCGGTGGCTCGGCCCCGCGGGCAGCCGGCGCTCCCTCCCCGCTACCTGGCCGGCTCCTCGCCTCTCCCCGCGGGGCAAACAGCACCGCAGCGTCCCCGCTGCCCTGCCCCGTGTGTCTGAGCCAAGGCGGAGTGGCTGCTGAGGGTAATGAAGAGGGAACGCTGCGATTGCCGCGGAGCGCGATCGCTGCTGCGCTGCCCCGGGCGGGGACGGGCGGCACCGGCACCTTCGGACCCCCGGCACCGGGGACACCGAGCCCAGCACCGCCCCGAAAATGTCCCCTCACCCAGCTTCCCACAAACCTGCCGCCTGGCTTCCAGTCCAGAAGAAAACGGGACAGGGTTGTTTTTTTTGTTTTTTGGTTTTTTTGTTTTTTTTTTTCCTGAGTAACCACTAATTTGCCCGCCCGTGGTAACAGCTCTGAAACGATTCCCGATCCGTGATGCCGCTATGCGAGCTCCTGGCAAAAAAAAAGATTTTATGGGGTTTTTGTTCTGTTCTGGCTTTACCTTTTCAACCGCGAGGATTTTAGCAGAGGCTGTGGGGTGGCTCTAAGCACAGACCCGACTTTAGGAGCGGTTCTAGGAACCCCCTCCCCGTTGTGGGGAAGCCCCTCGGGGCGCACAGCAGAGCGAGCAGCCTCGCCTTTCCTCTCTCTCCTGCTACCTTTGCAGCTGATTTCAGCTGATAAACATCATCCTCGTGCTGCTCGGGCTGTTACAGGCATCGTAAAAGCTCTAAACAACCAAACTTTGGGAAGGAGCCACTGGCCGGCTGATCTCACCTCGAGCTGGCTCTGTCCCTATTGTTCCCCGGGTGAAATGTTAACTTCTCTCCTTTGAAGGCGCTCACAGACGGGCTTGTTCCCAGAATTACCAAATTACAGTGTTCCAGCATCCTGGAAGCCAGCGTTCTCCTTAGGAATCTATCACAAAGTTACTCTTTTACTCTCGCAGATGATAAAAAACATGAATGAAGTAATTATGGGGTTTTTTTCCCAGTCTAATGTCAAATGCCGAATCTTAGTGTGAGGTTAAAATGTGCAACATTTTAGCTGTTTTGAGGTTTTCAGCTGTTCTCATGACTGAAATGCATGAAAAACTAATGGAAATTCGGTCACCTATTTAAATTAGAAATTTGTAAGGAAAGAACCTCCGTTGTATTCATAGCTCATGAGAACCTTTAAGAATTTTTTTTTTTCTTTTAACTTCAAATTTTTAAATATTCACCTGAAGTAAAAATATGGGAAAGGATATCACAAAGGTCAAAGGTAGAACAAATGATCAGGAGATAAAAGATCATGTTTAAAAAAAAAAACAAACCAACACCTTGAAAACTGCCCAGCTGTTTTTCAGCACAAATTTTTCCCTGTGTTTCCTACATCAACATTTGCCTGGAGGAAGGGAAAGAAAGTGATGACAGGGCAATGTTATGACAGGAGAAAGATGATTGGAGATGGCATTTAAAAAATAAAAATAACAGTGAATAGTATTGTGAATAGCAATGCCAGTTTGGGTTGTGATTCCACAATTTCCAGGTAATAAGGATTTTCAGTTATTTGGAGGATTGTTTATAAATATGAGATAAACATACATTTCAGATTCTAGATTCAGTATTTTTCTTCCATATTTCAATTTTTTGGGATTCTTATTTAAAAGTCCAGTTTCTAATGAGCAATTAGCATGTCTGGAGTAGATTGTAAATGACTAATGCTAAATAGTAGAAATGCAAGATATACCAAGACAGTTTCTCAAACTATTTGCTAAACCCCATGAAAGAAGAGAAACCATTAAAAATGGTTGGATGGGTCATTCTTTGAAAGGGATAGTGGATTCTTAATTATGCTGTATTAATATCTTTCCGTGATACCTAGATATTTTTCATTTTTGTCCTGGAGTTATTTGAATTTATCACTCCTTTTTTGGTTTCTGTTTTTGCACGAGGAAAATCAGTGTCCAAACCTTTAGAGTATTTTAAGAAAAATGCATTAAAAATTGTCACTGGCATCAGGGGATGGGTTTTATCAGCAGTTTACACCAGAGGATCTGCCTCCCCACCTGTGTGCTGAGCTGTGGCTGCCTCACATTTCAGTAACAAACCCTGGAGACTTCTTGGCCTCTCTGGAAATGTTGGATTAGCAGCACTCAGCCTGTTCAGCTCTGGCAGTTGCCTTTCAATTGCTTTTTGGAAGGGAAAATGGTGAGAAATAGTTGCCAGGATTCCCCAAATCCCTCTTGTCTCCAAAGACAACTCCAGCATGTTTCTGCATTAGTCCAAGTAACCTCAGGCTTGGTTTCGTTTTTTCTTGGATAGAGGACTTGGTGTCTGCTCTTTGCAGAAAATGGAATCCTTGAACAGCTCCTTGGAGGGGAAAATTGGGTATAATGAAACAAACCAAAAGAAAATGGGAAAATCATTTTTTTGGGAGAAAAGCCACAACATTTTCCTCCACCTCGTAGCTGTTCCAGCCTTACAGTGTGATGTGGCCATCACACGCCTGATTCCCTTCATTTCAGACCTCTCATGGAAATGAATTCTTGGAAGGAGGTGAGGGATCTCCCCCTGTCCTGCAGTGTTTTTGGGGAGGGATCTGGGGCTGGAGGAGCCTGGATGGGATCCAGAGGCTGTCAGGCCTGGCTCTGCACAGCCAAAGACAATGTCAGTGTGTGCCCTGGCCTGTTGTCACCAGCTGTGCCTTACCTGTCACTCAGAGAGGTAACTTGGTTTTCTTTTCACTGAGCAATGACAAATCAATATGGTTACAAGGAAATTTTGGGAATAATCTTCTGCTTTTCTGTATCAAACAATCTGCTCAGAGTAGAGATAGTTAATGGCTTGTGTCCATGGAGGGAGAGGGTGAATATTACTGAGACAGAGAGATGAGGAGCAAGGGCAGAATCTTTTGTTGTCACCAAGCCTTTCTGCAAGTGTTTCACAGCAGGCAAAAATGAAATGAAATTGCATCAGGAATTAGTTTGGCTGGCAGGATGGCTCCTGACTGAAGGCTACTTTTTGGTCCACTTTGATGTGTTGAAGAACAAGAACTTCCAGTACCAGTTCTGCTTATGCACATAAATCACGGGGGTTGGAGAGGAGGAGAAGTGACATGCTGGTTCTGTTCCTCCACCAACGTGGGCTGCAGTCCATCCCAGTGGCTGTAAAGTGTCTGAGGCTGATAACAAATGCTCAGCACTATCTAAGTCAAGAGGCCAATAAAGCCTGAAGTATTTATACACCTGTGGCTTGAATAGCTGGGTAATGAACGACAAACCTTTTTCTTGCATGTGTGGTTTGGGTTGTTGGGTTTTTTTTGCCATTTCTAGCTCTCACTGCAGAGAGTCTTGTGCCCTTTGGATTGTTTATACCTTGTCAAACCTGTTTTAAATAAACCATTGTGCCGCACTTTCGGTTTGTCAGGGAAATTGCTGCCCTCTCCTGGTTTGGAGCAATTCTCGACCAGCTGAAGGAATCTCCGAGCAAATGCCAGTTGCAGTGTGATAATATGATCCAATATGAAATTAATTAAGGCTACACAATAGTTTCTTTAAGACTAAATCAGAAAACAGGGCAGGCAGTCCTATCTGGGACAATAGGATTGGATCCAAATGCAGTTTTAAAGACACATCCCGCCTCCCCTGATCAGAGTGCATTTAATGAGATTCATGCAATTTCTTTCTGAAAACAATAGCTTTAACCATTGGTTGCATAACCCAGGATATCCAGCTGAGGCCCCCCAAGTACAGAGTGTTCCACAAAAAGGAATGACAAAAAGTCCTCTAGTTCAACTTAAATAATTAAAACAAGATCTGGAGAAATGGCCAGCCCGGTGAGATGCCTTTCAGGGGGTCAGGGAGCGGAGGAGGCGAGATAAAACTCCTGAGGGCAGAGTTAAATTTGCATTCTCTTTCTGGGGCCGAGCAGCACGAAGCGCCAAGACCCCTGAGAGTGCTCAGCCCCTTCGGCCCCCGGTGGCTTTCAGCACCTTGCAGGATCAGGCCCCGTGGCCACAACTCAGAAAAGGGTATCTATTGTCTGCACAGAAACAGAGGAGCTGAGCAGCATATACTCCCTGAGACGTGTTTGAGTTTGGGCTGTGATTTGTGGCTCTCGTTTTACACGAAGTTTAAAATTTCTTGGCTGCTGGAAATCCTGCTCTGAGCCCAAGGATCTTCTGCCATGGAAGTGGGTGGGAACAAGACGTGGCAATACAGGCAGCGCTATAGACAATGCTTATTTAGGATTGTGGAAGCATTGCAAACAAAGGGAAAAATTCCTCTTGCCCCTCCAGCTACAATAGCTTCAGAAAGCATTCAGAGCAACAAATGCCATGTTCCAAAAAGTTCGTAGCTCGTACCAGCAATGTGAGAGGAGTGTGCCCTTCCTGGAAGTGTGGAAAGCCAGGAGCTGTGGCCTCTCACAGGCCACATTAATGGTGAGCACTGTCTTTTAGAAACACTTTATGCATAGCAAAATTCTTACAGCAGCTTCCCTCCACTCCTCTTTTAAGACTAAAGTTATTTAAGCTGCTCTTTGAAGATATCACTTTTGCATCCCACTGTGATACCATACAGCAGCAATCCTGTTTGTCAGGTGATTTTGAAACAAAATGCAGCCTTGTGGCAAACAAAATCTCCTGTTCCCAAGGCAGAAGAGAAGACAAATGCTGGGTGCTTCCTTGCTGTCTGCTTAGAGCTGCAGAGATAGATTTCTAGTATTTCCAAGGCTCAGAGCTTGCAGATGTGGTGCCTGTGAGTGAAGCTGAGGCTTGACTTCTATCTGGTTATTTCACAGGCTGCATTTCCTCTGCTGCTGGGGCAGCACACAATTAAAGCTGCATTACTGGTGTGTTTCACATATTTACTTGTGACAAGGCCAGGTCTGATTCTCCCTCTTCACAGAAGAGCATTTCATTCTTCAACAGACGTGATTTGGTCCAGCAGGGTTTTTTTGCATCCAGTCTTTTATAGGCATCTGCAGCAGCATTTATTGCTAAATAATTTGATAAACAAGTAACTACAGAAGACTCATCATGAGAGGTGGCACAGAAGTTTCTTTACTCTGACCAGCTTTATCCTGCACCCAAATCTGTCACTGATCTGTGTGTTGTGTGTGGATACGTGCAAAATGAACACCCTCCCAACCCCCATCCTATTTTTGTTACAAAAGAGCAAAAGAAAGGAAAACCAGGCTGCAGTGGCCAGAATAGGATGTCCAGACTGCTTCTTCCCTAAACACCACCTGAGGCTGGAACATGACAGGGATTTGACACCTTTTTGGGGTGTTCCTAATCAGATGTGGCCTGACAGGGATGCTGGGATAAACGCAGTTGAGTTTGTTTCTCACGAATTTGTTCCAAGCCCAATTCCAGCTTTGTGATCACCAGGATGAACAAATCCCCTTGCTGCCCACACAGGCTTCTGTGGAGTTTCCTTATCCATGATGGAGCCAACATTTTGCATGAAACAGAGAATAACTGAGCAGTCCCTGTAAATTTTTCTCTCAAGGTGTCCAAGCACAGCCCAAGGCTACTTCAAGGGGTGGGAGAAAAGCCATGGCCTGAGGTCCTTGGAGGTTGCTAAGAGGTCCTTGGAGGTGTCCAGCTCCTTACTGTGACTGGAGAATGGAGCTGGGGGTGGTTGGGGCTGTGCTGTGGGACATTTCCCCTCTCTGAGTGTGGTCAGCCCTGGGATAGCTTTCACTGCCACGCTGTCACTCCTGCTTCCAAGTCCACAATCAGTTTTCCTTTTAAACCGATGAGTTTGGGCAAGAATTCCAACAGCTTTATATGCTGTCAGAGGTATTTCAATCTGGGCTGAAGGAGAATTGTAAAATGCTTTCCTTTACTTCAAAATAATCTGAATTTTGGCAGAAGCTCCAGCCCAGAGGTTTTTTTGTGAACTGGCCCGTGCTGCCATCCCCACCTAGACACATTTGTGCCCAGCCCACATTTTTTAATCACCGAAACAAGGGACGAGGGCTAAAACAAAACCAAACCTCAAACCTACAAACAGCAACACGGCTCTGCCCGTTACCAGATGCCACTGTGGTGATCTCAAGCATAAGCTGTACATTTTTATCTTTTAAATGGAGCCGTCCCTTGGGCACAGGCACTGCCCCTGTCCACAGCTATCCTTGTCACCCGGCCGTCCTCCGCGCTCGGCGCTGCGAGGCTCACACCATACGGCCGCGGTTCTGCGTGAGGAGTATCGCAGTGGACAAGGGCAGAGATCGGGGTCTGGGGTCCTGGGGACATTGTGGTTTTCAGGGACTGGCATCTCGGCGTGTGGAGTCATCCTTGGGAAGGGCGAGAGCGCAGTCAGGAGCGGCCGGGGCTCAGGGCAGCCGTGTGCCTTTATTTGCATTTATTGCTTGCGATCGCAGACGTTCATCTTTAGGTATTTCCAGAATTAAGGGGTAATAAGACGAGACAACAAAGGAGTCTCGAGCTAGCAGAGGGAGGCTGGGGTGCTGTGTGGCACTGCAAGGCTGAAGCGTTTCCAGGCCTCTGTTCCTGACCACATCAGCTTCGCACTCTGGAGCCCCAAATGCCACTGCTCCAGACTTGGGCATCACCCCTTGCCCCTACCAAGGGTTTGATCTAAGCTTACCTAGGCAGGTTCTTCACCCCTCACTCTTAATTTCAAGTGTGGGCTTATCCATTATCATGGGCTCCCCAGTTATTCCAGGATCCTGATGAGACTGGTTCCCAGCTGGATTTGCTGTGGCTTCCCACACCAGATGTGCATAATTCCATTAGTGCAGTGGATGCAAAGAGGGGTAACCCCCTCTTCTGGGGTTTGCTGTCTTGCATTGACCTTGCAGCATGGTCTCCTGCCCTCTTCCCACAATTTCTTTGTTTTGTGCAAGAAATTCCTCTCTGTACACGTTTTCCTAGAGGAGCTCATTTCTACTTCATCCCCTCTCCATCTGATTAGGACAGAAAAAATGTGTTCTTGTTTGCCCCTGTTTGTACTCCAATAAAGACTTGTTTGGTAGAAACTGAAGGGTGTCAGCTACATGAGTAATCTGCAGCATTTAAATCTGCGACTTTAAATCTGTCTTTAAAACTTTATGGGATGTTGCCTGCAAGAAAAATTGTCATAGCTCTGTTTTGTACTTCAGTCACAAGTGGTTTGACTGTGTGGGAGGGAAAAAAGAGAGAAAAACATAGATTTATACAAGAGCAGATAATGTAAATGCGAAGTAATTAAAGTGGTCCTAAAAGACTCCTCAAAATACATATTTCTAATGATTCCTATCATTATTTTAGGGCAGTTTCTGCCAGATCAGGCCAGTGTGCATTCACAGGGCAGAACAATCCCAGCTGTAACACGCTACAACCCCACGATTCGAATGCAAAACGTTTATCCAGTGACATTCCTAAGGATTTACAAAATAGGGGTACTTGTGGAAGGTGACAAAGCTCCAAGCAGGCATGTGCTCAGTACAGCTGGGATTTGCACAGAGGTGGCAAACTCAGGGATGTTGCAACCACACAGAGACCTGCCTGGTGTGAGAGGAGCTGTGAACCTCCTGCCTGGGATGTGCTTTCACCTGCTGCCTCGTTTTACAAATGAATATGCAGCTACAAAAGTTCACACCGCAAATACTTGAGCAAAACTTTAAAAATATTTAATCTTTTTCTTTTTTTCTCTGAGTCCTCGGTGTGCGTGCACAGGGTGAGGGTGTGCAGCTGTGCCTTTTCCACCGTACACATTTGCATTTCCATTTCAAAGATTTATTTGGGGAAGATCCCTCTTTAGGCTGTTGCAGGGAATGAGGAGGTGTCAGAGGGGCTCCCCTGCCAGGCAGTCGGTGGTCTCCAGCTGCTGTGCAGAAAAAGCCTCTTTGTATCCGTGGAGCATCTCCCTTTCTGCGGGGGAGTGACGAGTGCAAGCGCGGGGCAGCTCCCTGCCTGCCAGCCAGCACCTGAGAGGCACGGGGAGAGCAGCAGCTCCATAAATCATACAGCAATAAATCAAACCTAGCTGGAAATCAATTTGAACAATTAACAATGGTTCCTTTGAAGCTGACAGTAGAGGCCCCAAAAGACAGGAGCACAAGCACAGGAGCGAGCTGCTGCTCTCCAGACTTTGGCTCTTGGGAAACACATTTTGTGTCCAAAGCGTGCGTGGATTTGGGAAGTGAGTTTCATGTAACGCGGGAAGAATTTAATATTTTTGTAATTTAAGTGCTTGGCTTTACAGTAGTCCTCAGTGTAACAAACACCATGGTTTAAATCTCCAGTGATCTACAAATCCTCAAGCGTTGGTTCTGCCCCACGCAGGTCTCCAGGCAGGGGATGTACATAGGAAAGTCAGGGCTGAGCCATTTGCCAGCTCTGAGGAGCGTGAACTGGATGTTTTTGAGAAATTTGAAAACATTGGAGAAGTAAATGAAGTGAAAATGTAACAAGGTTGGTCTACACTTCAAACGTTTCAGAGTTTGGAGGGTTCCAGAGGGCTGTGCTGTACACGAGGATCCTCAGGGCACGGGCACGGATTAGGTGACCTCTGGAGGCTCATTCCAGCCCAGTGATTCTTTGAGAAGACAAATACACTGGAAGATGCAAATCTTACATGAAAAGTGTAACATGAGGCCCACTTGTGGGATCCCATATACGCTTTAGGTTCTGCACAGTTGTGGAAGAAGGTTCAATGAATAACTGCCAGTTGTTCTGGTATTTGGGAGATGGAAAAACAAAGGAATGAACACTAAATGAGATGGTTACTACATTTCAATATTTCCTATCTGAGCTGAAAGGTGATCTTAAAAATGGGTATTTTTAAAATTGCTGCCATCTCAGAGAGAGCAAGACAATGCTGGACGTCTCTCACAGAGAAATCCTCCTGGACATGGCTGTGCAAAACGTTGTAGGAGATTAAAGCAGAGCATTCCAGTGACTTGTTTAAACATATCTTCTTATATCTCTTTGCAGCAATCCTTAAGCCCCAACCACCAAAGACTATCTCCTCACAGCAGTGACAAATTCCGATCCCAAACAAACCACCTGGGGCGAGCTGAATCGCTAAACACAAATGTCAGAGGTCTAGATCATTTCCAATATTCTTTGACATTGCTTATGATGTGGCCTCTGGCACATTCCCAACAGAAGAAAGTTCAGTTATATTTCTTTCAATTAAAGAATCTGATTTAGCCACTAATCATGTCAAAGAATGTCTGGGGGAGGGAGAGGAAGGGAACGTGAGCGAGTGGTGGTGTGTTCAGAGGGGATGGCTCATGGGATGGCTCATGCTGTCTGCAGGGAGGCACGGGCACTGTGGGATGGAGCTGGGACAAAGGCTGGCACAAACAGAAAATCAATGTACGTGTGTCAAAAATATTATTGGTTTGATAAAATCACACAAATCCTATTAATGCACAACCTCAAGCGTGCTGCCACAGTGAAAATCCCACTCTCAGGACTCAGTTTTGGGGAAGAAGGAAAGGAAAGGCTTTGGGATGGCAATAATCAGGATATCAGTGAATGGGAGGGGCTCAGCAAGGTTTATCCAGCATCTCCTGCATTCTCACCCAATCCCAAATGTGTTCCTCTGTCAGCCCTAGGAGACCCCAGTGCTGGACACGAGGGTAGGACAGGTAACTCAGGGGGGGATGAGTCTGACTCTGCTGCACCTCTGTACAAACCCACCTGAGGGAAAGCCACAGTCCAAAAAACAACATGCTGAGCCCTGTATTTTGATGGATCGGGACACCTAGGATTGCTTCACCCATGTGAATATGTTCCTAATCTTCAGGGAACAGTGGGAAAAACAGACAGTTCCCAAACCTCAAAAAAGGTTTGAGATCATTGTTAAGAGGATTTGCATTTGGAAAATTTTGCCAGGTTACACAAGCAGATGCAATACTTGGAATATTTCTGCTTAGGTTTTCCAAACCTTTCTTTTCCAACATCCCTGAGGTAACATTGCTTAAGATGGGAACAGATGGACCTTTGTGCATAATCCTGGCTGAGACTCAGGGATTTCTGAGGCTGGGGTCTTGTTGGGCATTGTGGCATCCAGTGAGACACCAGCCAGATCTCCACGTGCAGAAGAGATGCTGTAAGGCACAGAGCAGCTGGGGCATTTCTTATTTCTTCTCTGTAGCTGTAATATAGAGAAAAAATAAATAAATAGTGGTAATATACCTGGAAACCCACCACAAACACCTGTACAGCCATGAGATTGACTGTACAATCTTTTCATGTTGCTCACATCTATTTAATGGTTATAAAATCATAACAATCACTTTTTTGTGGTTTGGGGTTTTTTTAATAGTTTTACACACAGTGATTTCACACACTAATTTTGGCATTTTCACATTCAGCCCTGGACTAGCAGTGTCTTTATGGGAAATTTTAGCAGTGAGTAGCATAAGGAGAGAAGTTTGAGCTGGCAGCATGGGCTCACCAAAATCTCATCCTGATGCATGTTCCTCAGGGCTGCACTGGTGCTCCCAGCTGGGTGCACAGCCCCAAATGCACAACTGTGCAGACTCATTCCTCTCACACAAGACTGCATGGCCTCATCTCTAGAAATATTTTCTTTATAAAACTCCTCCGGCCCACGTTACTCATTAAGTCCATCAGTGTTGATATGAGGGCTCTGCATGACCATACAGATGTGTGAGACACCAAGATTTTACAATATTCAGTGGGTTTGGGACATCTATTTTAAAAGCAAGAGCACTGATTGCATTTTTCTCGGTGACAGATGTGGTCTGTGCTGGAGAGAAACCCTCGGTGAAAGTGCTACGGTTTCTTTAGTGCTTGGACCTCAAGGAAACACCTTGGTCAGGGATCAGTCCCGTTGGTAACCTTGCACTTGGAAAGCTGACATCTCCAAGGAGGGAAATATTGAGGACAGATGTAGAAGCTCTCGGGCCGTGGCTCTGTGTTGCCAATTCTGTGTCACGCTGCACATCTTACACACATTAAGGAGCAAATGGGCTCATTCCCGTGGCAGCAAACTTCACAAATCAGAACAAAAATTATTTCTCGTGACAGGCAGGTGGTACTGCAGACAGAAATGTCTCTTGACCTTGTGGAAATGTGGCTGTGATGGTCTCACAGAGGCCAATTTTTTTCTTCCTGCTGGTTTAAGAGAAATCTTCTGGTTTCAGGCATGGAAAATATATATTTTAAATGGTGATATGTCCCAGGCATGTGGGTTTTATAACTTGCTTGCTTTTTTGCAACCACTTGAGGTGTTATACATGATGTTTAAAACATAGTTTTTATCACAAAAGCAGCATCTGATTTAGTTTGCACTAAATCTACACCTCCAGCCATTCCAGGCACACGCCGGCCTGACTGGAACAAGGTGCAACAATACTGCTCCCCAAATCTCTGTGAAATTGGAGATAATTCCATGCGGGGCTGATTTTCAAAGGCCTTGTTTAACATCTCTAAAGGTTCAGGCTGAGGGGCTGGGGAATTTTTCGGCAGTGCCCTGCTGCCTGGCGCCTGTCTGCATTCTTCCAGGGGAAATCCTGGAGCCGGGGCTGGGAGTGGAACAGCAGAGGCTGAGCCCTGGCTCCTGGGCTATTTATGATGGAGAGGTGGAGGCTGTCACCTCTCGGTGTCACCTGTGAATGCTGTGCACCTTTCTGATGGCCCGGATTTAGGGGAGATGGATTCCAGCTGGATCAGAGCTATTCACAGGATGCAAAAACCTTTATTTGCAGGAGTGAGCTCGGTGTGTTTGTCTTGGCAATATGAATGTGAAAGGGAGGTGGGTTTGTTCTCTCTGGGTTTGACTGGGGGAGATAAAAGGGAAGGGAGTATTTTTAGGCTAAATGACAAATGTTAGTGCAAGAGCTCCTGAGCAGGGACCAGCCAAGACACTTCGGGGCTGGAAGTGAAAAGATTTATAGCCATGAAGGCAGGGAGGTTTTTTTCCAAGAAAAGGGATGGGAACAGGAGCAACACCTTCCCCAGGGCACTGTTGGGATGCACTGGGTGAGTGTGTGAGATGTGTTAGGAGATGGAGATGGGAAGGGGCAGAGCAGGGGTCAGGATGGATTTGTACCACGGGACAGCGTTGGTAGGGCAGTGTCACACATTCACTGCTCTGCCCCTGGATGGGCTCTATCAGACACAGAACACACTCCAGAGCCTCTCTGCAGAGCCTCTCAGCCCCCCAGAGCACCCTCTGAGCCTACAGCAGCCTGGGCAGCTTTGTCCTCTCTGCTGCCCTGTGTCCAGGCCCTGAGCTGAGTTACAGCAGGGCCAAGAAGCAGCAAAGTGCCTCCACTCCTCACTCCCATTCCTGCCCCTCTCCTGCATTCGGGGGCTAAGTCACCTCTTCCAGCATCACCTCACTCCTCTCACACACAGAGGCTTCACTGCAATTTTTGAAGAGTGGAGGGAGTGTGAGAAAACACACCAAAATTAAGATTTAGGTGTGTTGAAGTACAATTCTGGATTTGTGGTGGTTTTTTTTTTTTTTTTTTTGCTTGTGGACGACATATTTGCAAACCAGGGGTGCTGCAGGGGAGGAGGGAGGGATTCCTAAACTCTGTTGTGGAATGAATACACCGCTGAACTAATGAATAGAAACAAGATGTTTTAGCCACCACCTAGAGAGGTTGCTGAGTGGCCATAATCAGTGCTCCCTAGGAGGTGGCCAAAATGTCTCCTTGCCATTCATTAGATCAGAATAGCTTTCGGTTTATAATGTGATCCTTCTTCCTGACCTTCTTTCTGTTCTTAAGTGACTTCAGGACTATAAATTCCTTCCTAGAAATAGCATTATTTATTTTACTGTCTTGTGTTTGTTATGGTCAGTGGTGATCTTTCTCTAGGAGATGTCATTTTGAATCAAAATGGAATTTAGTGGTGACAGGGTTTGGTGCCCCCCAGTTTTTCTACTGAAATTAGCCTTGCATGAGCTAAGATTAGTCTGTTTGCAAAATGTTCCTGCTCTTTATAACCTGTGAGAAACATTCTGCTGCATTAGACCTCGTTGTACCAACATTTCTGGGCTAATTTGCTGCTGCTTTAAATATCAAGGAGGATTTTGAGATGGATCCCTAAGGCCTTGGCCACAAAACTGAGCAATCCCCAGCTCCCCGGGCACAGGCGTGCTGTGACACTCTTGGGACTGCCTCCTCCTTTTGGGCACACCAAGTCTCCATTCCCAGCAGCAGAGCAGGTGATTTCCAGTGCAATCCTGTCCTCGCTGAAATCCCTGGCACTGTGAGGAGCTCAGGCAACCGCTGGGGAGCAAGGAAAAAATCTCCACAGTTATTACACCTCATCAGCTTCTCTAACTACTGCAGGCAATTCCTTTTGGGACTTTTTAAAATTTGCATGATAGGTATCTTTACATCCCTGTGAAAAGCACTAGATATTTTAAATTGCATTTTATCCTTAGAAAGTGCTGGGGCTTCCAGCTGGAACTCTTGAGAGGCAGCTGGGGATGTTCACCAGGGCATGGAGCTCCCAGATTCCTGCAAATCCATTTTGGGTCCTTGTGCTGAGAGAGGACACAAACTGCTGCTGGTTGGGATCCCTTCTGGGCCTGTCTGTGGGAAGAAAATGTGGGAAGTGCAGAGTTGTTGCCTTGCAGTTTTATGCTCTCTTTTGTGGGACAGAGAAGGAAAAATGAGTTATTTGTAGAGAGGTAGAGTGGATTTCTGTGCAGAAACAAACATAAATGAATGAAAACTCTGTACCAGGAGTTGCCCGTGTAAGGGTCAGACTTTGAAAGGTGAATCATAAGAGGACAGGGAGTTTAGGCAAAAATGACAAAACTTTTTGGGCTCCAAAACCCGTTGAGTGGTCAATAGCAAAGCTGTACATTTAAAAATTCAGGAGTTTTAGCTCCGTGTGCTGGCTGTCAGCAGCTGGAAATGCTGGGACATCCAGGGCTTGCAGAAGCTATGGGTATTGACAGAGCTGTAGGAAACAACAGTTGTGCTGGCAGAGAGAGATTTTGGGAGGGGAAAGTACAGGATTTGCTGAATTGCAGAGACTTAGTGTAGAAAGACTTAAAATATTTGCCTATGGACAGTTGTTCATGTGTCCTTCCTGATGGGTGAGGGAAGTGCCATGGCATGTGTATATCACTTACAAATCTGATGGGTATTCCCAGGGGTCTCCAGACCACTGTGAGGACCTAAAGATCCATCTCCAACAGAGAATTTGCCTGAATTATAATTCTAATCATTTATGAGAACCTTGCTAAAGGCAGAATAAAACTGTTTCTTGAAAAATGCAGGAATATAGCTTAACCAAGCAACATGGAAAATGCCTGCAATGGCGTGTGCTGGATGTTAAGAAATAAGTGGCTGCCTCGAAACCAAACCAGTGATTTGGTTTTCCACATTTCTCAGGAAGTTACTGAACTTAAAATAATTTTTGTTGTTTTAATGCGAGGGTAATGAATAAATAAATAAAAGCACCAGGCCAATCTGCAAACCAACAGAGACTTTATGTTTTATTTTATTCTTTGTTTATGAGGTTCATAAAAGTTCAGTTTATGTTTTACTGGAGCTGAGCCTCACACACTTCCAGCTTCAGGGCCAGATGTGGAAAGTACCTAAATGCTGTAAAAAACAGTTTGAAAGATTATCTGAGTCTGATGGAGCTGAAAACCACAGAGACCTCAGAGAGACTCTTGGGAAACCTCCAGCTGAGATTCCCAGATAAACTGGGATTAACTTGGAGATGGTGTGACCCAGGAGTCGGGCACTTGGATTAGTAACTTCTCCAACAAAATGTCCAAAGCTCTTGGAAGTTCTCCCAAGGTTAAGTGTGGGAGGAGAGGAATTGTGATCGTCAAATAAATTGTGTCATACAGTGCTTTGTAGATTTGAGTTCAGCAAAGCAGGTTCACTTTGGAGATGGGTGGTGTTCTCTCAGATCACTCAGGGCTTGGTTCAGAGCTCACTTGTACTCAGGAGTGACTCCCTTCACTGAGTAAACTCAGACACTTCCTACCAGTTTCGAGAGCCTTGCCAGCCTTTTCCTGCTGATGTAATGACAACCGAATCTAGAAAATTCATTTGGTGCTGGTACCAAATGCAGTGTTGGGGACTATTCAGCTTGTCCAAGACAAACACGAGCAATGGACCAAAACCACATTTCAATCTCAGCTGCTGCTTAGCCCTGAAAGCTCCTGGAGCCCTCAGGGGTCTTGCTGTCCTCTGGGTTGTCCAGGTGTCTTGGGTGTCCTGCCAGGGTGGGTGCAGAATGTCTCTTGCAGGGTTCAGCATCTTTTTTGTATCATGGGTGTGAAACCCACATTCAAGGGTCAGAAATTAAGTGTTTTCTTCCCTCTGTTCCCAGAGAGGCATTCAGGAGCATTCTCAGAGCACAACACACGCTGACTACAAAATTCAGCCATCCCTTTCCATCCCAGGAGCAGCAGAGGAGTCGGAGGTGATGCAATGGCAGGGTGAGGCCAGGCACATGGGCTAAGGACAGGTTTTGAAAGCTAAATCGAGTCAGACAGCAGATTTTGCAGAAGTATGTAAGTGCTGTGCATGCCAGATTCTGGCTGATTACGACAAACCGGGTGAAACTGTCCTTTAATCCCTCTGAACTCAAATCCAGGACAGACTCACCCTCCCTGCTGTCGCTGTGTTGGATTTACATGGGCAAACAACTTTTCAAACCCGGCCTTGCATCTTCTGCCCTCCAAATTAGTGCACTTCTTCAATCTCTATCCTACTTTAATTTTGTGGGGTTTTTAAAGCTGAAAATGCCACAGTCAAGATTCCTTGGTAGAGCACAATGTTGATAACCACTTAACAAAAAATGTCCCTGGCAGATATATTTAGTTTACCCAAGAGTTAATGGAAAGCAGTGTCCAATTCCAAGTGTTGACATGATTTGTCAAGTTTGCCATTCTATATGCTTGAAGTTTCCTTTGAGGGGAACTGACCCAAAACTGTAACACTAAATAAACAGCCTCTTCAAATAACCAATGGTGGTTTCCTAAATTGCCAATCAAATCCATAAATAAAGACATAAACTCTGAACGTATTTAAGTCATGTTTAGCAGAACAGAACTAAACAATAACATTCTTGTTAAAATGTATTCTCATTTCAAAGACGTTTTCCCATGAACATTCCAGATGTAAACAGCCCTAAAGATTTCTAAATTATCTTTGCCTTTGCTTCTTTGGGTGGCTGGGAGAAGTAATTAATCTGAAGCTACATTAGAAACACTGCAGTTGGATATGAAAGTCACAGAGACACAATGCTGCATATTGTCATAATTATCACTTCGTAAAGAAAAGAAAGGACCAGTTGACTTGGGTTATGAGGACTGGGATCTAAGCAGCATTTGAAGCCGTCTTATGTTGCAAAAGAAAAGGAAATGTGTCTTAGTTTTGTTCACAGAAAACACAACACCCCCCAGTTTTAGCTCAGACACCCAGGACTGGCATCTACCTTTGGGTAAAGTCAAGGCAAAGAGAAATTCTGCTCCAAATTGCTCTCTGCGGTGAGGGTTAAGCAGGAAAAATAGGGTGTGAAAGCAAGGCAGGAGAGGGAACAGTTTAAAGTTGAATTTGGCTTCAAGGTCCGCGTTTCTGCCAGGTCAGCCCGGTTGGGCTTTGCATTCCAGCCAACTTTTCTCTCCTGTTGCTCTCAATCCCTTCACTGTGTGAGATTAATCCCGTCTTCCACCTGCCACGATATTGCACTTTTCTTAATGTCTCTGTGAATTAGGCCACTGGGGAAAATGAAGAAATGTCTCAAGGAAGCCAACTGCTCTGAAATCCTCCTTCTCCTCCCCTTGGATTTGGTATTTCCATGGGATCCCTGCCTTCGGAGCTCTTTGCACAGGGCGGTGATTCAAGGCCCATTGGAGTTAACAGACCTTAACTACCTTCTCTGAGCCTGGGATTGAGATCTTATCATTCACAGACATTGAATTCGTGCTTCATATAGCCTTTCTCATTCAGATCGCGTTCAGATGGTTGCGGGAAGATCTCAGAAATCCAAACGCATCAGTGGCCCTAAAAAAACCAGAGATTTCTGTGCAAAAGGATGCCCTGGAACACACGCAGCCCCGTGTCTGAATTCTCTGCTCGTTCCATTTTCATCCCAACCAGCGTGGCACATCCTGGCACTGGAAATAAAATCATAGACTCATAGGCTGGTTCGGATTGGAAAGGACCTTAAAGATCATCTAGTTTCAATGCCCTGCCACAGGCAGGAACGCCTAAAGGAGGCTAAAACCCAGCAGAAAATCTCTCTTGCCTTGCAGGAGTCTTACACAGGTCCCAAAGATTATCTCCATCAGGTGCTTCCAGAGTTGCAGCGAGGGAGCTGGAGCTGAACCACTGTTTTAGAGTGTAGCTTTTACCCAGGACTCTGGTTATTTCTCAATTTTCAACCTGTACAGTTGTTTCGTTGGGTTTCTTTTTCCTGAGCTAAACCAAACGGGTGTCGGGAGCCTCTGCAGCCATGGGGAGGAGGGCTGGCAGCGATGGAAGTGGCATGGACCTGGCAAGGACCTGCCCAAGACGCTTTTTTTCCTCTAAATAGCCAGTTCACAGCATCAGTGGTGCCACCACCTCCCAAGGGCCGTGCGTTCCGTAACCATGGGCAGAGTTCCCCTGCTCGCAGCGATGCAGGACAAGGTCTGGGTGTAAATTCAAACCAAACGGTGTTTCACGCTCTCTCCCACAAGAGAGTAAAGCACAATCCCCAAGGATGTGCAGAAGAGCCCCTTTCCCACTTTCTTTCCCACTTTCCCAGACCCTGGGGGCAAGCTCAGGACCTTCCCTATCCATCCCTCCACCCACCCTTTATCCTAAACCCAGAACCAGCGTCCCGGCGCTCAGGAGATGTCATTCTGGAGCGGAGAGAGTTAATTCGCCCTCGTGAATCAATAGCTCTCATCACATGATGAGGCTGAAACCTCAAATCCGTGCCAAAGAGCTCCGCATTGCGCACACACCTCTGTTTTGCCCTCAGGTGCAACACGCAGTTTAGTGAGAGCAAAGATGCCAGTTTCTGTGCAGGTATTTCACATTATCACTTAGATTTGCCCCGGGCTAAAAAGGAGGAGGGAATCCTCCGTTTCAAAAGGATATTTAAGTCTATGGGGCCACTGGGAATGTGTTTTCCTAAGTGCTATCTGCAAGCAACAAGAAACAAAAGAGCCGAGAAAGACTCAAACCGGTCTTTGTCACACATAAGGAGCACCACAAAGAGCACATTTATTTTTAATCTGCTATTAAGCCACAAGAATTAATCCGCAATATTTAAACACTTAAGCATTTAAGTCACATTAAAGCTCCACGTTTTTTTCGGAGCGCTTCACACAAATAATTGTGGGTGCCGGTGGAAACAGTAGCTGGGAAAAAGTTACCTTTTGGTATTCCTTCGGAAGAAATCAGGGCTGAAAATGTCTGCTGCACTCTGGTTCAGTGATTGGGAATTCAACGAATTTTAGATTTCCTGGAAAGTATGTGTCTGACCATCCCCAGAACCACCAAAAACTCTGAAGTTAGGACAACAAGGAATCAGTGGTTGTAAAAAAGTAGGAAAAATATGGATCTACTTTTTTATTTACTATCTCCTTAATTTACATAATGAGCCTTCATCTGAGCCTGTAAAGGATTTAAAAACTTTATGTCTGGGCACAAAAGACACTAAGGAACCCCAAACTAAGTTATGATCCTGCCATGAGAAAGGTGGGCAGCAGTAGGGGTGGGACAAAAACCACCCCAAATTGCGCAGCTTTTGCCATGGGGCAGGAGCAGACAGAGACACCACTGCAGAGCAGCCTTAAAGTGCTTAAAGAGCCCCTCGTGCTCCAGCCAGAAAATCCCAGCGACCAATATAATGGCTTCAAGATTTGGATAAAACCATCAGTACACACATATCTTGAGGTTTCAGCTAAAATAGCGAACATTTTCTACTTAAGAGACTTCTCTCTGGGTGATTTTATGCTTAGATCGAAAAGAAAGTTCTGTCTGCTGAGAAGAAAGAGTTGGCAGAAAATTGTGTATCACAGCAGTAAATCTTCTGAAATGTATTTTTATAGCACCTTTTATCTGATCCATAAACTCTGTGAGGCAGAAGAACGACATCGTTCCACAAAAGCACTCAGAGGTGAAATGATTAACCACAAATCACACTGATCCTAATTTTATATTCAGGATTGTAACCTGGAGTCAGGTCTTTGAAGTGAAGACATCCTGAATTTACACCAGGTCAGCATCTGGCCACTAACTTAAAACGAAATTTGGGCCCTCATTTCCTATAAGGATAAATATTCTCCATTCAAAAAAAAGAATATTCTCATGGTGGTGTTTGTAAAAGCAGATTTTTGGGTTTGTTACGTGGTGCCACTTGGTTTTGTGGTACTTCTGAGGAGTTTCATTCTGGTTGAACACTTACGTGGTGCAAGCCAAGATGACAAGTCTGGAATGTGAGGTTGGGGAGCAGCATCATACAGATTTGCTTTCCAATGTATGGATAAGTTTTACTCCGTGTTTTGGTCTGAGATCCCCTCTAATATCCCTGTGCTGAGTTATTCAGCTGTTTTGAAAGGTAGTGTAGCTGGGAGAAACTGGGCTCTGACTCAGGCATTTCTTTTAGCAAGAAGTCTGGATTTCTATTTAAAAAAAGTATTTTCAGTGGCTGGTTTCCTTCCTTGGAACACCCCTTTGTCCTAAAATCCCTGTATTTTTACTCCGGTTCCTATAAACCCCACGCCTGTGCTCCTGTGCTTGGAAAATGGCACCAAAAGCATTGATGTAACTCCATGGGAAACTGGGAATTACTTCATTTGTGTTTTGGTTTGGAAGAGGCTGGGGGCATGGTGCGAGTTCCAGATGGGACAGGGCCACCATTTGTCAGTTCTATCATTTTCTAGACAGTTTCACAAAGTGTGTAGTGAATGTTAAAGAGCCAGTGAGAGGCTCGGAGAGGCGAGATGATAAATCATCCTGTGAAACTCAATAGGAATTGTTTCCTTGGCTGTGTGATATGTGAAAACTCTGCTAGAGGGGATGTCTCTCAGAGCTGCCCATTACCTAAATTCCCTTCAGCTCAAATGTAAATCCTTTTAAGAGACTGGAGATGCTTTGAAGTTGAAAAGTAGCTCCCAATGACAAATATATATTTTTTTCTAAATGTTGTTAGTCCTTTACTTCTCCCAGCAAATCCCTTCTCCCACATTCTGTAAGATTAGGCTGAACTATAAAAAAACAAGCCTGCAGTTATTAATAATTTTTAAACTGTCGCCTCCTGATTTTTCACAAGTTTGATTGCTATTGTTTTTCTTACTCTGTTTTTCTTATGTCTTGTCATCTTCAATGCTGTTGGAGGGTGTGAAAAATGGAATTTGGGGAGGGCCCATGGAGGCTGCTGAGCAGCAGTGGGTGCCAGCAACCAGGGGCAGATGAGGACTCAGCTCCTTCCCCAGACGGTCACAGCAGCACAGGCTGAGGTGAAAACCTTTCACACATCAAGGCTTGAGAAGCACCAAAAATTAAGTGTTTGGAAGGCTGGAGTTAGCACATGCAGGTTATCACAGAAATTTCTTGTTGGCCAAAAATCTGTTCTTTCAGCTAACAAAGAATTCTTCTAAGAATTTTCTTCCACCATTTTTCTTCGGGAAATACAGGTTTTTTTCTTCCATGGGGAAATCTAAAATTCTTTTAGAGCTTCAGCTGCGTACTTGGGTGGGAAAAAAAGTTGACTTTGTTGCAAAGCAATTTTATGAAATAGATGGGTTTTTTTAAAAAATCCAAAGGAGAACAGTTTTGAAACTGCCACTGTGTTCCATGGGATTCCTCAAAACACACAAACACAGCCTTGTGTTCCCTGTGGGACCAACGTGGACAAACAGTTCCCACTTGGATTAGCAGGAGCTGTGTGTCTAAAGCCTCTGCGTGGCTGGGCCTTTCTTTTGCTCTATAGGGACAAACTTCCTAGAAGGAAAATCCCTCTGAGGCTGTTGAGAAACCCACAGGAGCCTCTTCTGAGCGTGAAGGAAAAATCCCACACTTGGTAGAAAGCAGCATAAACATTGTGGGATTAATTTTTGTGAGTGGAGAACCTTCCCAGAAGGAGTCTTTGACCAGAGAACAGCAGTGCTGTTTTCCCACATCTTTTCCTTATGCTCACTTTGCTTCTTTCCATGGAATTGCCATTAGGGTTTCTTTATTTGGGAATTGAGGGTGATGCTCTCCAGGAGGGGTGAAAATGAGCTTGGAGAGCCCCAATCTCCATAGCTGGGGTTTGGGTGACACCACTCGTGTTCTGCATCCTTTTGCTGTGCAGGGCTGAGGATGAGACTTCAGGTTTGAGCCTTCCCAAATTTCAGAGATTTTTCCATTTTGCTCATTATTCTCCTCTGAAAAGCCAACCTGCTCAGATTCCATTCTGGGCTTTCTCATTTTCAAGACCTCAGTCCATGTAAGCTATGAAAATTCACGTTTGGACACACCATTTTGCCTTAAAAAGGTATTTTAAAATCTCAAGTCATTTTTCCTTTGTGAGATGAGCTGCTACAACCAGAGATTACAGAATTTAGGATTTTTTTTTTTTTTCCTTCACAGGCCTGGAGGTCACCATGACTAACCAAAAAGGTATTCCCAGGTCCTGATACTGTTTTGCAAACTGTTCTATATTAAATATCGTCCCTCTAGTGAGAGCTGTCAAAACACTTTCATCTAACCTTCACCAGTAGAAAAATCTTAGTGATGCCACATAACAAACATTATACAAATAACTGTCAGAGTTCATTAAATCTCCTTTGAAAAAATTATTTTCTCATGTGCTTTGAGTATTTTAATTTTTTAAGGTGTCATATCTAAGCACTCTAGTGCTGATTTGCTTCTGGAACTCTTAGATCTCATTTTCATTAATTTTAATGGAAGTTGTAAAATACAAAATACTCGAAAGTATTTTCCTATTCCTGTTTATATTGGGTTTATGCCATTTCAGTGACACAAAAAGCACTGGCTGTTGCTTCAGATGAAGCAGCTGCAGATGTTTTCATGTCCATTTTAAAAAGTTGTGTCCATGCTTGGGGCAGAAGTAGATGGAAACTGAATATAGAGGCTTTAGGCAGCCCTAAATTATACATGGTTTCAGTGCCAGCAGAGTATAACAGCTTCTGAAGCAACTTGCCCATCTGTATCACTCATCAGCAGCAAAAAATATCAGCCCAGTTCAGGGATGCTCTGTCTCATGAAAAGGTCTAGATTCCAAATCAATTAATCTGGATCATTTATTCGTTATAACATTTAGAAACTCTGCTTTTAGAGAGCTGGACAGCACATAGAACAAAAGGATTGTTCCCACCCCAGAGGCAGGTCCCAGACTGCAGGTGAATAAAAGAAAATGGCAGGAAAAATTGAGACCATATTAATGCCTTACATTTTAGCTTTTATATTTTTCCAATCCTGCATTCCCAGTGTGTAACTCTGCAATGTCCTGCAGCCTGGGAGCTGCTGCTCTCTCATGCTGAGACAGACAGAACAAAGCCTCTCCAGGCTGCTCTCCAAGGACACCCAGCCCGGCCTAGGCCCAAAATGTGTAACCCAGCATCTTGAGAAGGGGGGCAAGCTGAGGGGAAATTCCATCATTAGCTAAAGTTTAATTGGTGAAATTGGGTTGAGATGCAAATGGCCCAAAGCTATAAAAGTGTGAAGAACTCATGACTCGGGGTCCATCTTGGGTGCAGCCTTTGGCCTGCCCAGGGTGTGCCTCTGAAGGGCTTTCAAATAAATATCCACCTTTATTCCCTTCCTCCTGTCCAGTCTTTGTTTCTAGGCTGGCCTCTTTAGGCATCAATATTGGTCTGCAGCATCAACAGGCAGCAATTTCTTCTCCTGTGGCACAGTTTTTGTAAGGGTGGAACTAAATAAATTGTTATTTCACGCACATCTGAGTATTGAAACTATGCAGGAAAAATCCTGCTCTCATCAGGTGTGGATGCTGTGTGTGGTGAATGCAGGTGAGGAGCAGCACCTCAGGATGGGCACTGCCATCAGTGAGGGCTGGGCAGGAGATTTCCCTGCTGCTTTGCTGGCGCGTGCCAAGGCTGCAGGTCACTCCTGTGCCCACCCCTTGGGGTGTCCCCAGAGGAAACTGCCTGGCACAATCCTCCCATCACTGTCTGGGTGGTTATTACCTGTGTCCAGAATTTGGGCTGTGCCAGTGGAGCTGGGAGCTGAGGCAGCACCATCAGCTGGAGCAGCCCTGGCCCTGCAGGAGTGGGAGCCGGGGTGGTGGCTTTGGGGCAGCCCTGCACAGCCCCAGCTCCCAGCACTGTCCCCCCACACGCAGCTCTGGGGTTTCTTTGTGGTCATAACGAGCTCACTGGACTTTGAATGCACTGACATTTGCTCTGAGAACAGATGGAAAAAAAAAAAAAAAAAGACACATAAAGTTCCCAGAGATGTAAAAGCAGAAACATGTGTTGGAATATGAGCACAGGCTTTTTCTTCTTAACTAAATTGAGCAGTAGGAGATAGGAGTTGGGGTGACCCCTTCCTCACAGTGGGTGTTGTGCAGACTCAGGCTTTAAGCACTTCCTTAAGGACTGTCAGGAGACTGGGATATAACTCAGTCAAAGAGGGCAGCACAAGCAACAATGTCAAGGGAAGGATTTTATATTTCAATTTAAGTGAATCCATTTGTTTTCTTTCTAATGGGAACAGCCCTGTGACTCTGCAAGAGTTAGAAATGAGCTCAGCAACTGGAAACTGAAAAGCAGAAATCCTATTGCTCCTCGAGCTGAGGTTTGTGAGGTTGTAATGGTTATTTCAGTGATCCAAGGCATGGCTGTGATGAGCCCTGCCTGGGTGTCACTGTACCTGTGCAGATCACTTCAAATCCATCATCTCTGAAGAAGGGTGTGATGCTGCTTGCATTCACATTTGAGGGGTTTTAGGGCATGTAAAGATATACAGACATTGTTAGTCAGAATTCAGTGTAGAGGTGCTTCCATCCTCTGAGCTTTTAAACTTTCTAAAAGTGCCAACGGAGCTGGAAGGAGTCACGTTTTTGCTTTCTGGTCCTGGCATTGCCTCTGTAGCCAACAACGTTGTGCTGGTTCATGGCTCACTCAGTTCTCCTGGCAGTATTTACAGGCTTGGTACCAACCAGAGCTCCAATAGCTGCTCATTTCCACCTAGAAACTTTACAAACCTCATGGACAAAGGGATCTCCATGGACAAAGGGGCCTCCAGTACTCCAGATTTAATCAAGGAGCCCTGGTTTCATGTAATAGCTGATATTCTATTTGGTTTTTCTGCTTTCCTCTTTACGATTTCTGAAGTTTTGCGTTTTAGAAAGAGTGATGCTCCTTTTATTCTAGGACATGCACAGTTTCATTGTTTTCCTGTTCAGTCTCTGTATCCTCTGGTGGCAAGACTTGGAGAGGCAGCAAACCGAGCTGGGAGTGCTTTCCAGGGCGCTGTCGAGTGGATTATTTATGTCCATTACAAAAATAACCGAGTTTCTAAGTATCCATCTTGTGGGGCACTCTTAGCTCACTGTAACATTTTCATAATGAATAACCAATTAAAAACCTTATTTTCCAAAGCTGTGTTAAAGTGCCCATTTGGGGAAACTGCAGGCACTGGCACTGCTGGCCAAATACGCCCAAAAAATGAACTTTACAGTACACTTCAGAGAGTTGTGTGTTTTTACACTTTCTAAGAGTTCTATCATTTATTAGCTGGACCTGTCCCAGTGTTTGTTTGACCAGATTCCTGGCAGAGGTGCCAGGCAAATGCTGCTCCACCTTTGTCCTGGCTGTCTCAACGTGAAGCTGTCTGGACTCAGGGCCCAGATGTGTCCATGCTGCTGCTGCAGCCTCTGACCACAGGAGGATGGAGAAAATGTGACCTTTCTCAAGTGCCTGGATGTGAATCTGCAGTTCAGGAAGGTCCCTCCCTGGCTGAGTGAAGGGATTGGACTCGACACCTGCCCGCTGAAGCCCAGGCTGCTGAGAGCAGGCAGAGAGCACGGCCAGGATGCTTTGAAGGGGATAATGTGCTTCAGCTGTTCAGTGCCTGGAAAAGTCAGGTTTTGGTGCTGGAATAGATGTAGGGTTTTGAGGTCAAAAACCAGCATGGATTTCAGTGAGGAAGGTTTTCCTTAAAAACTGCATGGCTGTGAACATATGAGTTAATTCAAGGCTGAAAGTACAAGGCATTGGACCAGTTTCTCTTTTGACAGATATTTGCCCTTTGCTGATCCTTCTGCCCTCCTTACCTATGATATGAAGGCAAGAGGGAATTTTGGAAGCATAGCAATGACCCCCTCATGACAGCACAGGGGCTGGGGGTGTGAGCCAGGTCAGCCCCTTCCCTTGCACCTCACTGGGGTTTGCTCACGTGCTTTTCCACAGAGACTCTGCTGGCCAAAGCCCTGCTTCCAAAAAAGCCCTGCAGAGCCTGAGTAAATTTGTAATTCCTGTTACTGGGAGACTCGGGAGTTTAAATGAAGCCCAGAACTGCATGGAGTGTTCCAGTCAACACATTTTTGGTTTTCCTTCTTAAAACATTCATAAAAGCATTCTGTAGTCAGCTGTGTGGCAGCCAACAGCCGTTGCTTCCTTCCACATCAGAACAAGTAGGAGCATCTATTTTAGTTGGGAGAAAACAAAAAAAAAATCACACTAACTTGATTTTCCCTTTGATCCCTCATATTCCCTACATGCTTTCCTCTCTGTTTATAGCATCTGACATAATTCCTTTGGTCAGATTTTATGCCTGAAGTCATTTAGGCCAATTTTAGCTTCTTTTTTTTTTCAGGGCTTTGACGTCTGAAGCAACTTAATCTAGGTCAGTAAAGTACCTGCTGTTGAAAGGAATTTTCTTGAGTAATGTTTTGATGTCAGAAGGGCCTTCCCTTGGCATGTGCAGCTCGGAGGTCAGCAAGCCCATACAGTGTGGAAAGGGCAAGCCACTAGGTGTTAAATATGGCTCAAAAAGTCCGCAGTGATACGTAGATTTAGATTTTAAAGGAAGGATTTTGTGATTTTTAAACAGCTGAAGTGATGTGGTGTAAAAATCCCAGCAATGCTTCCTTTGGGGGGAGAATGTGCATGTGAAATGTTTGGGTTCAGGATCACAGGAGCAGCAATTATACCGATTTCAAATAATTCCCAGACCAAAGCTAAGTGCTGAGTTCACAACTGGGAGAGCCCAGGGAGCTCATCCTGAGAGCAGCCAGGGGACGTGGTGGCTCATGGCAGGAGCAAAGCTGATGGAGTTTATACTGCAGTGTTAAAGTTCCTGCTTTTTTGCTACTTTAAGGCACATTTTTGAGGACTTTTATCACAATCCCCTTTATCACAACCAGGGCTAAAGGGCAGCTCTCCCTTCTGGCTTTCCACATCTCCTGCAAATACCCAATGAAGGCACTGGGGACAGGGAATTGTCACTGTAGCCAAGGCAGAAAACTGGGAGGAAATAGAAGAAAAATACAAGATATGGCACAAGCACCAGGACTAACAAAGATTTTCTTTTTGGGTTCATATTTCATCATTGATTTAATTTTGTGTCTGTAAAAGGGAAGCTCCAAATGAAGCTCTTCCTGTCACTGGGTTCAGGCATCTGCAGGGACCTCTCTCCTGTACCTACCCAACTGTTTTCACAAAAACTGGAGGAATTTAAATTACTATTTATCTGACCTTCTGTCAGGTTTGATCAAGAAGGGTTCAAGCATAACTGAGGTGGGTCACAGGTAAAATGACAAAAACTCAGCAAAATGTATAATTGTTCTTAATTTCCAAGTGACAAAATAAAAAAAGGGTAGCCCAGTGTTTTCCCTAAATCTTTAGAAAAAATAGTGTGAACTACACTCTTCTGTTTCTCCAGTCATTTCAGAAGCAGCAGCACGAGCCAATACTTCAGCAGTGGTTTAGAGCATCCCCTGAACAATCTAATTTGAATGACATTACTGGAAACTAAAGTGATTGTGTGTGTGCTTATTTAGCTCATCACTGAGTGCTCTATCGGTACTGCACTAACAAGGAGTGATATTTTTGCCCTTCTAAATTGACTTGCCTTAATTTGTTACATTTGGTTAGCTGGTTCCTGGTGGATTCAAGTATGATACAATGGTTCTCAAATTGTGCTCTGCAGAGTGTTTTTTGGTGGGCTCGATCAAACCCGTGGTCATGAGATGCTTTTTTCCCCCTCATTTCCAGTTGAGAAGTTGTATTATGAGGCTCTAAAAATATATTCGCATGTTTTCATTAAATTGTTTCACCATGGCAGCAATTGTTAGAGCTGCTGGGTTCATGCCTTTGATCGCTATTGGGAGGAGGAGTGGTGGCTTTTTTTGTGATTGGAAATGGATGAAGGACGGAGCCAATCCAAATATGTGTTTGCATGAGGGATGTGTTTCTGTGGGGGAGAGAGAAATCTATTTACATGTGCGCTAAGAACAGGCCTCACAAATTGTTTTTGTGCCTTTTCATCCTTCTATGAACTTTTAAAGTGGAAAGATTTCCTTAAGTAATTTATTTTTTTTAAACGTATGAAAATGAAAGGTGTGGGATTTATCTCTGGGAAGGTCTTAGACGTCTGCATAAAATATTTTGGTAGGCAAAGAACGACTTAAATGTAACTGGTGCATCTCAGCAAAGATGTCTTATTCAAACATTTCTTCAGGCATCCGAGTTTTACAGGAGGTTGCCAAAACAAAGCTTTGAAAACACAGAGTAAAACACCTTTTTTTCTCCTTGTTCAGCTTTCGTCTTTTAAAAAGTGAGATTATAAGAGGTCACCATTCAGTGAGTTTCTCTTGTACCATTTTTTTTTCAAGTTAGGATCTAAGGAAACAAAAAGAAACTAAGGAAACCTAGACAGCACCTAAGGAATATATACATTAAATAAATATATACACATGTAAATACAGAAAGGTTTTATATCACAATTTTAATAGATGAAAGAATAAAAGGCAATTTTTTCTTTTGCACCGCTCCTTTCAGAGTTTAATTTTAAGCTATAAATTCAGTCCTGAAGGTTTCTCAAAAAGTCTTTTTTAACTAGAACTGGTCAAAAACTGATTTCCCTACCCTGAAATCTTTCTGAGATGTGTTAAGCAAAACCCCCCTCCAAATAGCCTGAAAAGTTCAAACTCCATCTCCCAAAACTTTGCACCTTAGAACATAAACCTATAAATAGAAGTAAATTAAAATATTTTCATACATGAATGTTTTAAAATGAGTGATTTTAATAGTGTAGTTCAATTAAATACCTAAATCAGAAGAATTTAATTTTGAAACAGATCTTTTCATTTTATTCTAAGTGCAAGAACACCCCACTTAGGTTTCACAGGGAATTTTTGATGTTATTTGGTGTTCCCTGGAAAAGGTCACCTGAGCTGAAATCTTTGCTAATGGAGCAAGAAGCAGAATTCTGCAGGATTTATTTCTTAGCCTTGTTCTTTTGGAGGGGTTAAAAGTGAGCCTTCCTCCTCTTTACAGCTATAAACACTGCAGTCCACATGAATCAGAGAAATCTATTTGAAAGTGGCTGAGTAAAGTCAAGAAGGTAAATTAGAATCATCTGCTTCCCAAAGCCTTTCTTGTCTCCATAAAACAATGCCCTCTCCTGCCTCCCAGGCTGTGACTAATTCTCTAACAGTCCTTTTGTTCCAAATAAAACTCTCATGTAGGCTGACCATATTTTAATGAACAAATGCAGGGAAGATTGACTTTACAGGATCTTTTTTCCTCCTCTTTGCTTCAGTGGCAGAGAGCAGAGGGGACAGAAGAGCAGGACACGAGTCCCAGTGGAGATGGTGAAGGATGGTCTGAGGTTTGGGGTTTTTTGCTGCTGTGTTTTTGGCACAGCTGGGGTCATGGTATGGATACAGTTAATTGGGTTCATAATTAGGAGTGTTTAGTAGCAGTTTACCTGTCAGAGAGCTCTGTGAGGAAGCAGATGCTGACATTCCCTGGAAAACCATCATGTCCCCACTTTGGGGGGAAGCAGGATGGTGGGACTACTCCAGAAGGCTGTAAATGGAGGGTTTGTCACATTCCTTCCCCCCTTTGGAGGCCAGGGCACCAGGAGTGTCCCCAGAGGGCTGCAGGTCTGCCCTGGGAAAGGCACAGGAAAACAATTGGGGTTTTGTTCTTCCTGCACCTCGAAATTAGGTGGATTTCTCCCTGGTTGGAATAGCCTGCTCAGAGGAAAGGGTTAAAAGAAGGACACTGTGGTCAAACCTGCAAAGAACCTGTGTCGTTTAAACCCTTGTCATGAAAAGTCTGATATGCTCACATAGTTTAACAGCGAGCTCTACTTTGATGTTTGGAAGCGTTAATCTCCCTTTGGAAGTGCCCATCAGGCTCTGTCAGACCTTCTCCCAGACGGTTTTTAGAGGGAAACCAGCTCTTGTGACACTTGAACCAGCTGGTGAAAGGCAGGTAACACTCATTTGAAAGAATTGAGCCACTCTGGCCACCCCAAATTCTCACAGATTTGACACTCGTTTAGACTGATTTAGCCCAAAGTAACTGAACCTGTTTTTCTAGTGACTCCACTTGCAGCTCCGAGACCTATTCTTCCAATTTGCCTTCCTGAAAATCAGAGAATCCCTTGAATCATTGGTGGTCATGAAGAACTATGTCTTCTCTATGCCTTCCTTTACTATTAAAAATCAGAAACCAGTTGCAAACGGAGCTCCAGGAATAAATCTGGGATAGCTCTTTTAATGTCAGCAGTTACCTGAAATAGTGTCAGATGAGAAAGGCCAGAAAATACCAACTCCATTTATTAATTTTATTTGAACATTTGTTATTGTTGATGTTGTTGTTCATAGGAGATCTTGTTAATTTGCAATCCTCTGAATGATATCCATAATTTCAAGAAAATAGATCCTGTTTATGCCAGCAAAACCCATAATTTTTCTATCTGAAAAACCTAGGTAGCTCAAGCTGCAACCTGAATTCAAGTGATTTTAAAGGAGTACATAAATTTAAGAGGGATTTCAATCAACTCAGGCTAATTCCTCTGATCTTCTTCAATTGAAAATGCCTGACTTAATTCCAGTGGACAGGATCCAAGATCTCTTGGATGAAGAAAGGATTTTGGGGATGAAGAAAGGGAACCTTTCTTCAAAACCTGAAATTTTCATATAATCTTACATCATTAGAAATCCCCAAGAAGAAAATTATTCCAGTGGCAATTACATTTGTATGTGAGCAATGATCCTACAAAACTTTTTTCTCCTAGTCACTTGTGGATTCAGCTTGGGCTGATTGTTGTGTGTTAGCTCAGGAATGTCAGAGATGAGAGAAGAACCTGCACACATCTTTCACTCCCCCATACACTTTGTTTTCATGTTCCCCAGCAAACTCCTCAAGCTTTGTGTTCGTTTGTTTATTTTTATTAACTATTTGCTCTTGTATCTCTTACTGCCTTAACTATGCAGGCTAAAGGTCTGAATGCTCAGATTGGTTTAAGCATCCTTGATTTGCTGGTTGTTTTATTGCAGCTGTGAGAGCATTACAGCAGCAAACGTGCTGGCAGCCCATCAAACTCGGGATGCAGAACCTTGTAATGCCAGCTCTGCCATTGGCTCTGCAAACCCAGACAGCTTCATCAAGAAAATTCTGTCAAAAAAAATCACTGCCACAGACCTGGCTGATACACTTAGAACTCAACATCT
Organism: Pachycephala philippinensis; assembly: GCA_013397055.1. Lineage (NCBI taxonomy): Eukaryota > Metazoa > Chordata > Aves > Passeriformes > Pachycephala > Pachycephala philippinensis. The sequence continues at coordinate 147,564 of VWZT01000882.1, forward strand.
TGTCCCTCGGACACAGCGCCCGAGGCTCCAAACACAAACAAATCAGCCTTTCATAAGGAGATGCTTATGTGCTAAATCCTTCTTTTCCTTGGCTTTGACAAACATCAATAAACATCTTGGCAATAAAGAGCAAGAGATTACATGTTATGGATGGGCGGCAGGCATCTGATGCAGAGAGGGAGGGACCATATCTGCTCCTGATGAAAGCAGAACGCTGAGTGTTGTGAAATTAGTCATGTGAAATGCACCCAGCAGCAGCCTGGTGGTCAGAAGCCGTGCTGGTGCTCAGGGGTGTCCTGTCAGGGCTTGGTGGGCAGATGTTATACCTTGGCTGGCTCGTTTTCTGAGAGGTCATCTCCTCATTTCAGTATTCCTTTGCTTCCCCTTCCCTTCTTCCCAGGCGCTCATGACTCAGGCAGACAAAATATTGCTTGAAAGTGGCAAATGTTTATTTGAGAAAAAAATAAAGAATTGAAAATAATGTCGTATTTTTACATTGTGTCTGTAAGGACAGTAATTGCTGTTTGTTTTAGTGGCTAATGTATATGCTTAGGGAGATTTTTTTATTCACGTTACAAGTAGGACATCACTTACACTTAAGTTGCTTGTCATACCTTTCAGACCAATAAAACTCCCACAGATGAAAGCTTGCCTCACGTAAAAGAACTGTTGAAAAAGTGTTTCTATGGACATAAAATCTGACATGATGATAATCTGAAACTGCTCACTCCCCAAGGATGACAAAACTCTAACAACTTCAAAGCGAAGAAAGACTTGCCAGAGGGGAAATTGTAATTAAAATTAGATAACCTGTATGAAAAGCATCCAATTTGTAGTCTATAAAAGCATTTTAGAAGCACAGTTCTTCAGCCCCAGGACCGTAGCTGTAACAATTATCTCAAGACTTTCACAGTGGAATCAAAACATGTTAATTTGTTAATGAGTTAGTATGTAGCAGTAAGGAAAAAAAAACCCTTAACGAGGGAATACAAACTTTATAAAGACTGCATTTTTGGTTTTAAGTGAATGCACTGTTGAAGTTCATGCTTTGGTTTCTGTAAGTTTCCCATCTCTTCCTGAGAACTGAGTGAATGCATTTCTTCCCCCTTTTGTCTTAGCCAAAAGTCCAAGTGGGTCAGTGAGCCTTTCACATGGAGTGGTTTCATCTCAAGCCATTCCTGCAGGAATATTGGGATTCTGCAGTGCCTGTGCCTGGCTGGGAGCAGTGGTCACCCCACACGCCCCCTCTCTCAGCTGAGACCCCTTGAGCCATCTCTGAGCCCCAGCACTCAACATCCAAGGGCTAAAGGATGTGAAATAAGCACAAAAACCTCTTTTGGCCGTGCTCTGAGCAATGGCCTCACTCATCTTCATCCACCTGGAGTGGGGACCAAGGATTATCTTGAGCCCTCCTGGCCTGACAGTGTGGCAGATCTCAGAAAGCAAAGAGGAACCTTGAGCCCAGCTGAGAAGCTAGATTGCTTCTTGTTTCCCCACTTCCCAGCAGAGCTTTTCATCCACCCTGTGTTTTGCAGCAGCTCAATCCATAAATCTGGCTCTTCTCCAAAGCGGCTGCGCTGCAGTGGCTGCTCCCCCAGCAGGGCAGAGATGGAGGTTTCCCTGTTTCTGTGCCAGTACAGAGCAGCAAAAATATTAATTTTCAGCTAATTGTTGTGTATGCCTCAGATTAGGAGAGGACTAAGGACTTGTTTGAGAGTTTGGGTTGTTGTAGGTTGCAGGGCAGAAGAGCAGTGCAGAGAAATACGCAATGGAAAGGAAAGCCTGAAGAGAAGTGTGAAAAGGAAGGAGACAAGAGGGATGGGAAGGAAGGGGGGAAAGAAAAAACTGCATGTGAGGAGGAAAGGTAAATTAGTGGAAAAATCAGGAAACCCATGGTATTTTACATTGATTGAGACTTGCTAAAAGAAAAGAGCTTGAGCCTCAGGTCAAACAAATCTTATTTCTTTCTTCCTCCACTGCACTACAGCGGTCACTCTTAAAGAAAGAAGAGTTTAAGGCCTGGTGATATCAATGCTGTCCATGAGTGCAGAACTAAGGGAAGTTTTAAGGCCAAAATAGCCCTTTCCATTTCTTGGCTGCCAAGTGCACTATCACTACACCTGGGAAAACCCGGACAGAATATCCATGAGGAGAAAGTCTCCTCAGCTGGTGTGTTGGCAGGCACAAGGAAACCCTGTGGTGTGATGGCAGGATGGCTTACCTGGGAATTAGGGACTCTGGGAGAACAAACTGCTCTATCAATACCGAACAAGATTTGAGTGTCTTTCAATCTATTTGTTCAATCTCTTTTTTCTCTTTTCTATGGTCAGTAAAATTTAGGATGCAAAGGTGATCCAAACCCACCTGCATCTTTACTCTTTCCAGGTCCATCCTTCAGATGGAATCTAAAAATCCTGTTTGCTGTTCCATACTCATTCAGCAGCTTGTAATTTTGGTTCCTGAATGAGCCACAGAGCACAGTAAATACAGTGTTCCCACACTGAATTGTGTGCCACACCATTGCAAGTGACAGCAGTAAATGTGCCCAGCATCACCACCTCCCTCCAGTAACGAGCTCACAGACCAGTGAGGCTGAGAGAAGGAAAAGGGCTTGGAGGGAAAAGTGAGAATAACCTGGGTGTGATAGTGACCTTCTGGGACTGAATCTCATAATTAGCCAGGGCAGACTTCTCTTTGATGTAGGATTAATATAGAAAAAAAAGATTAATGTACAATGTTACTTCCTGAGTGAGCTGTTTCATTATCTTTGGTAGCTTCATAATGTGATAATAATCACGGGACTGGATCTGATCTTTTCCAGTTGAGACAATAGGGAGGAGGTGAGTGTTCTCTCTGCCTTCCTCCACATGACACAGTAATCCACTGTGCTGTTCCTGACAGCTGGAAAAGCTGCACATCTTCCTAAACGCCCTACACATGGCCTGTGCTTGCAAACATTGATAATGATAAAATATGCATTATATCATTTTTGCTTAGGGCAAATATACATTCTGGTGATCTGATGTAAATGCACGGAGTTATCTCCTGCTGCTCTCTATTTATGGGAGCAGTGACTGCTATTATTAGCACTCTTATGAACACTGTTTGCTTTGTTGCAACACTTCTCATTTAATCCAACATCCCAAGGCACTTGGAGAAAAAGTTGTCTTATATCAGTAGTGCCAGTTTTAAGTAAATATTCTCCCAGCCAAACATTTACCTTCACCTGGGAGCTGCAGGCTGCTTGCTATTGCATGAGCCTAAAATTCAGCAGGCCTGGATCCCATTTTCAGTTATGTAAAGACTTTCTGTGTTGGAGGAAAGGTTGTCCAAGGATTAAAACTCTTGGGAGAATAGAGAGATGGTGAAGCAAAGCAGCAAACTGCCAGGTTCTTTGCCTTTCTGAATCTTTTCATATAAGGAAGAGGCTTTGTGTCTTCCATGAGGTCCCTCCCCAGTGTCAGGCTGTGAGTGACTCAGAATCTGTGTATGCCAGAAATTTAAATACCGTGGTGAAGATTTTCATTCAGGAAACAGGGACAGCAAAGCGTGCCTGCCTCAAACAGCGTGGTTTTAAATCTGCCTAACCATGGACAAATATGTTTTCTCTGTTTATTTTTTGTGATTCTGCTTTGGCCTGGAAAGAGGTATTCCACTGAGCTTTATCACCAGCCTTCCCACTGCTCCACATAAAATGTGGAGGGTCGTACCAATGCCCTGAATCATTCACTCAGCAGCATTGTTTGGGTTTGGTTTGGGATGTTTCTCAAATTCAAGTTGAGGCTGGTTTGATGTTGCACTCTTCAAAGTTATTCAGTACCCAGCCCTTTTGTGGCTCCATGGAGTTCAGAAGTTGGCTGGAGCCTTGTGCTGTATCGGAGCTTTCACAACAGCAGCCAAACCAATCAATCTTCTCCAAAGATGCAACGTGGAAGACTATTGCGCCTTCTATTTTTATGGCAGTGTTTTTGCTTTATTTCGGATTCTAGGCTTCATTCTGTGCCATTTCCTTGCCCTGGATGCTGAATAACTCCTTACATGCTGAAACTGTAATACTTCCTAACTGCAGATCCCATAAACCAGGGAAATACGCCAGTCTGGGATTGTCTGTGAGCAAATCTAAACTGACCTGCAGCCTTACCAGCATTCCCCTTCATGGCACCTTTCATTTGATAGGCAGACTGTAGATTGCTGGCCTTGAAATTGAAAGATTAGGAATAGAATCAGGGATCTGTCTCATGTCCCAGACTGTCCATGTCAGCTGCTCTGGGTTGGATCATTGGGATTAGAGAGAGGCAATAAATAGAGCTCTTGGGGGCTTCAGGTTGGACATGAGGAGGAATTTCTTCACCGAAAGGGTGGTCAGGCATTGCAAGGGGCTGTCCAGGGAGGTTTGGAGTCCCCATCCCTGGAGGTGTCTCAGGAACAACAGGATGTGGCACTCAGTGTTCTGGGCTGGTGACAAGGTGGGGACCAGGCACAGGTTGGACTCGATGGTCTGGGAGATTTTCCAACCTCAGTGATTCTGTGCTTCTATGATTCTTTCATGGTGGTGTCCATGTGCCGACACTCATTAACCACCACACTCACTGCACAAGTATTTACACCACTACTTCCATTCATGTTTGCAGTGAGTGTGCAGGAAAACAAAAATGTTGCATGAATCTTTCTCATTCCGCTAAGTGAGAACAAAAAAAATTTCCCCTTTTCTTTGCCATGGCAGGGCTCCTAATTTAAAATTAGGTACTAATCATATTTTGTAACTAACACATGGTGCAGCTCAAGCCCACTGTCAGCTGCTGCATTGCCTGTGGACCGCAACCTCAGGAGAAGCTAAAATAAGAAAGTTGCTTTAATAGTGAATTTACTCACAGCCTGGACAATCTGGAGCACCACTGGTGGGAAGTTTGGTTCCCTGCTCCACAGCAGGTCATCCTTGCAACAGGGATGTGCAAAAGGAGGAGGCAGTGTAATGCCAGGAGAGGTCCAGCAGGGCCCAGGGCTGCCCAGTCGGAGAGCTGGCAGCAATCCTTGCACCTCTCCAGGTGGGCATCCCCCCAGAACAGCACCAGAGGCCACCTGGACCCTTCCACTCCTGAGCCAGCACTTCCCCGTGGTCTCTGGGGGCAGCTGGAATTGCTCTTCCTGATGACTCGAGCAGTACAAACACAGTGAGGGAATCTCTCCCCTTGTGAATCACCAAAAATGGAAAATAATCATCTTAAATTAAAGATATAATCAGTCTGCGAGCAGCAAAACTTTGTCAGCACAAGAATAAGACATTCTCCTTAATCCTGTCCGTGCTGAAAGAAGTTTATTCAAGTATTTATCTAACCTTGTATTTAACCAGGAAATCCAGCTGAGCTAATCACTTTCTGCCAAGGAAGTATTTGGGCGCTCGTCTGCCATGACATTTCTGAGTGATTCCGTACACTGTGGCCATTCTTTTAATGGTTTCATCACACGCAGGAGGAACCACACATTTTTCAATGATGTTTCCTTCAGAAAATCAAAGAGCCGTGTCATCAGGGAAGACATAAGAAAATGTTGTGCATTATTTGTAGAGGTGATGCCTCGAGATGAGAGGCCAAAGGGTTCTGCCTTGTGCTCTATATGGGCCTGCCCAAGTTCACACCACTTCAGTCTGCACTTTACATCTGTAACCTGCACTAAAGCTTTTTCTTTCTGAGATTTCAAACAAGAGGCTCCTTTTTTTGTGCCATAACACCCGGGAGTTTGATGGCTTTGTTATCTCTACCTCATAAATAATACAACAATGTGCTTTTCTTCTCATAAATAACAAGATATTCTCTGTACACAGACACTTCCACACTCGGTTTGTGATGATTTTATAGGTAGAAAGACACAAGAGAGAATGAAGATGTTATACTCTTCGCAGACATGAAATTACCTGGCTGATGGCAACACCAGATTTGTAGTTATTCTGGGCAGAGACTTGCACACTGAAAGTCTCAAGGACAGTTTCTTAAGGAAGTTCCACCTCCAGGTCTGTAACACCAAAGAGGGCATCGTGTGCCTCAGTTTCCCTGCAGGAAGGATTGGTGATTGCACCGACCTCACCCAAGGCCTCTGGATGACCAGTGCTATGGACATCTGCCCCTAATGGTCGTGTGCTCTCCTCCCATGGCAGTGCCAACGGGAGAAAAACAACCCCCATGGGCCCCTGGATGTCAGCACCTCATCCCACCTCTGTCTGTGCAAGACTCACATGTTAAGAACATGAGAAAAGAACAAAAAAGAAAGGAAAAAAAAAAAAAGGCACATTCCCCTCCTTGCCCCTTGGAAGAACTATTCAACAGAAATAATTGTCAAATAATTAGCTGCCACCACCCCCTCCATTGTCCCCTTCAAGTCACTGCCTTGCTGAGTCACACTGTCCCCAAAGCATCCTGTGAGCTCTGCATGGACCTCCCTGACCCAGCCGGGAGCCACCCATCCCGAGGGGCACAGAACTGTCTTGGTGTCCCCTTGGACGTCTGCAGGAGCCCTCTGAGCCCTCAGCACCTTCCAGGATCAGGCCTTGCATTAGAAAGTCGTGCAGACACAGCCACGGCCAAATGTGAACCAGCTGAAAATGCTGCAGCCGGGCACATTGTCTTCAGATCAGGCTCTGGAAGAATTAAAACCAAGTGTGTGATCTGAGCACGCTGAAATGAACTCCAAATGGAACTGCAGCTAGGTCTCCTTAGCAGGGAGCACGGGATCGGGTTGTTAGGTTTTAATAAAGTGTGGCCAGTGCTTTAATAAAGTGTGGCTAGTACATTATCCAACATGCTTTCACAATTACTGAGAAACAAGGACAGGAACTTCATTAACACTTTACAGGGGAAAGAAAGCTGTGCTACAGGCAAGTGATATATTGCTATTGTGACTGTAGGTGTCCTGCATTTAAGAAAACAAGGAAAAAAAAATCTGGGGAAGGGAGTAATTACACTGTCAGCAAATGTGTTTGTGTTCGCAGCGCTCCCTTCCTTCCAAGTCCCACAGCTGCCGGGAGCCCGCGTCGCGAGACGGCAAATTTCTAGGACAGAAGGTGACTCCATAAACACAGCCAGAGCCGTGATGTGAGAGACAAAACTCCTGGAGAAAAAAAAAAAATTAAAAAGCACATGCAGAATCATTTACAAAACGTGTTTTCCAGTGCTGCAACCACCCTGGGCAGGGTTACACTCCTGGAGCAGAGGGGAGCTGCTTTGATAGAGCCCAGGTGAGGTGTATCTTGTGAGCTGCGTGTCAGGCAGGATTAACGCCCTGGCAAATTATCAAAGCCAACTGATAGCAAAACAAGTTGGGACTCTCCTACAGTGGCAGTTTAAAACTAGGTGTAACTTCACCTAAAACAAATGAATGCAGCGGGGGTGTAAGGGGACTACCTAACTGATTAACCCCTTAGTTAACTCCCAGGCAGGTTACAGCGTTTTGTGGGAATCAAGGAGGTCTCAAGAAACTTAAGACTGTGTTGGGTAAGTTTAGAGTAAAATTCAGTTACTGGGAGAATCCTTTCTGTGTGGTTTTGGGATTCAGAGAGGATGGGAGGAGACCATGAGGTGAAATGCTTTCCTGGGTCTGCTCCTGCCTGTTGCTGCTCAGCTCTGCACGGAGTCCCACGTTGCAGGAGCAAGCTCACTGTAAAACACACAGTGTTCCTCAGAGTAGGGAAAAGCTGCTCAACAGTTTGAAAAGAGGAGTTCTAAGTAACCCCTGAGAATGTATAACCATCCCTTGAATTGCCATATGGAACTTTGAGACAGTTTTTTACAATGTTTTTTGTATTAGAGCAGCTGAAGCGCACACACACACGTGAGGAATTATTAATTCCTCCCTTTAGGATACAGGAGGGGTCTGTAATCCCTGTGGTACCACAAACCACCACACACAGGCTCAGAAACGCTGCCCTTCACCTTTTCTAACAATTTCCCACTTTTGCATTTGTGTGCCCCTGCAGCAGGAAATCCAAACCCTTGTTGCACGTTCCCAGGGAGCACAGGGCTCCACCTGGCATCGCTGCCCCCCCAAACGAGATCCTGCAGCTCGGGGAACCTCGGGGAGTAACCAGTTCTGTAGCACTGCATCTGGGAAAAGCAGGCATGCAAAGCGGGATGCTGGGCTGAAAATGTGGTTGTCAGGGATAATGAAGGAGACGGGAGGCAATTAAAAAGGAGAAAAGTGACAATCTGACAACACGCTCAATTAATGTAATCAGATTTTACATTCACTTCATCAGTAGTAAATCAAAGCGGAGTAGGAACGATATGAACTTTTTAATATTAAAAACTACTCCCATAATATGCAAAGTCAGGGAATACCAGTAAATTTCTGTCTGTTGCCGATCATTAACTGATTTAGGATAGACCTTGTTGACTAATTATGTTTAATAAGAGCTTGTCCATACAAGCTGCTATCAGATGTCATTTTATACAGTTTCAAGCCAGATATAATGGGCGAGATGCACATATTAACTTTCTGTAATACTGCACTGGCTTTTTATGGGAGAAGGGTGGGAAAATTCAAAACTGATTATTGTGTGGCTTCCTTTCAGACAGTTGTATTTGATCTAATTTGATTTATCGCTGCACATTTTGAATGAGCAGAAATGTCTGGAGGGGAAAAAGGAGACTTGTTACAGTAAATGCTCGTGTTAATGTATTTTCACCTGCTTGCTTGGTGGGCTCCAGAGCTGGCTGTATTTATTACTGTTTGGAGTCTTGTGGATTAAAAAACCTCTTCTCTATCTTTCTGCTCTCTGTTGTAGGGACATAACGAGCTCCCCACACCCTCCACAAGTGGTGATTGTGTAACTAATCCATGCTGGCATAACAATGTCTTCACCTAGATTACTAATATTGCTAAAGAGAAATGCAGGACAAAGGCTGATGTCTCTTTTCCTGAGGAAAGCACAGCTGTAACTTGTAGGCAATTTTTTCCAGGTGGTCCTAGAGCATGAATGTCTTGAACCTTGTAGAGAAGTGAGCCCAGAGGTTTGGAGTTCCACTTCTTTTTAGAGAAGTGCATAAAAGTTTTGGTGCTAGTATTACTTGAAGGCACAAAACCACAAACAGTTTTCCCGATTGCTTAAGGGTTTCTGGGTCCCCAGTGCAACTCAGCTTAGTCTTTAATGTACTGCCACTGTTTTTCTTCAGCAGTGAGGCATGGGGAGATGAACCAGTGCCTTTTCCATCGTGCTCTTTCTAAGAAAGGCACACACACTTAAAAAGGCATAAGGAAATGCATAAATATCTGTGGGTCTGAGCCACCCACCCTGCAGCATGAGGGCTCAGGGTTCTTCTGCAGTTAAAGCACAGAACTGGAAGATGAGACCTCTCTGGGCTGACGTGTGTGATGGTTGGAAAGGGCCATATCTCTGCAGTGACCTGTTACATAAACTCTCGCTCAAGAAGGTTGAGTTTAGGAATTTATTAGCATCTGCACTTCCCAGACTGCTGGGCTCTGTGATCCAGGCCAAAACAGGGCAGTGCCACACCTCAGGTTGCTTGTGCCTGCATCTGCACCTGTGTGTTGTGTGTCTGTAGGGCCAGGGACTGGTTCTGGTGCCAGTGGGACAGCAGGATGTGTGTCCTACTCTTGACTGATTCCCACCATTTACCATTGACTGGCTCCTGCTGAATCTCCCCTTTAAACAGCATCACTGATGGGCACCAAGGAGTCTCTGTGCTGCTGGGACACTCAGTGACCCGAGTTCTGAAAGCAGGGAGAGGGACAGGACATAATCTCTGCACCTGGAAACAGCAACCAAAACACTCACTACAAACCCATCCCTCCCTTAGGTGGGTTTCAAGTTCAAGTTAGGCTTTCCTGCCTTATCTAACTCACCTAAGTCTTAGTCACTGGCATTGCAAAAACTTGTTATGGTTTTATTTGGCACCGTCTCTTCACGTGTTGCTGTGTGTGGAGTGCAGGGACACGTGTTTGCCTTGCTGAGGGAGATCTCACACATGAGCACTGATTACTGTGAATTTATGATTGTCTGCAAATGTTTTCTGGGTTTGTTTCCATGCTGATGTGCTTGGGTCAGCCCTGACTCTGCTCTGTAGGTTACGTGGACAGGGCTCCTTCTCTCAACACACAAAATACTCCTCTGTTGTTGTTGCTGGTGGTCTGAAGAAATCTTCCTGAAATAGATGTTGACCTGTTAGGCATTGGTCAGGGAGGTAATTTGTACTGCTGATGCTGATTTGGGTATTTTAGTTGTGTTTGTTATTTGCTATGAAGGAAAAAAAAAGCAGAATTTACATAAACCTAGAGGAATAAGCATTTATTTCAACATAAAAGGTGGGGGAGGACTAAGAAAAGAAGGCATTGTAGCCTCATGTTCTCTTGATGTGTTTGGTAAGGTTTCTGTTGACATTTCTCCTCTTACAGCATAAGTCTATGGGGTATTTCAATATCTCTCTAGAATGGCCTAAATGAGAACACCTCTAAATCTGTGGGAACTCCAGATTTCAATCTCCATCTAGATGCAAAGTGTAATTTTCTCAACCGTATTTGCATCCCGAGATATACAAAATACGGAAAACACAAACGTTTGGCACTCAGGGAAGTCTCTGAGGTTTGCATTCCCATCCCCAGCCCTGCACGTGCCACCGAGGGCTGGGCTGCCCCTGCATGGGGTGACAGCACTCCCAAACCCAGCATCCTGCACACAGACTCTGCTTTTTCTCACATGCATACTCCTCAGAGAATTCCTCTTATTACCTGGGCTATAATCCCTCCCTGGGGGGAGGCCTCGTGCACAAAATTAATTTCATTTGGCCACAGAAACTCCCTGTGCCTTTGGCATCTCAGTTTATCCGCAGAGGAAAAGCCGTCTGAGGCAAAGCTGCTGCATCTACAAGACCCTGTAGAAAATATCACACACCAAGCTGGACTGGAGGTCATTGCTGAGCTAAACTCTGCCAGTGTTTGAAAAGAGAGCAGCTTGGGGTTTTTCCTCTCCTTTCAGAATTTATTTGGGGCTGGATCTGCCTTTATTGACTGAGCTGAGTAATGTGGCTGAGTGTGCTCAGCTTTGGAGATGGACTAAAGGCAAGTCTACACCTGGCATCTCCTCTGCATCATTCTTTACAGCTCAAATGGGGTGAAAATTTTCCACATTTCCTTTTTTTTTTTTTACCCTTTCTTTCATTTCCTATGTCTCTCCTTTCTTTCTTTCAATTCTATCTGGCATTTTAAGAGGTAAATGTTTTTGGGGTTCTTTTCAGCGACAAAAATAATTCAGCAAAAAGTCCCTGCCGCCTTTTTTTTTTTTTTTTTNCTTCCATATTTCCTTTTTTTTTTACCCTTTCCTTCATTTCTTCTGTCTCTTCCTCTCCTTTCTTTCAATTATATCTGGCATTTTAAGAGGTAAGTGTTTTTGGGGGTTTTTTTC
>VWZT01000882.1:158999-180168 GCA_013397055.1 Pachycephala philippinensis
TCAGCGAAAAAAATAATTCTGCAAAAAGTCCCTGACGCTTTTTTTTTTTTTTTTTTGCAAAAGCATTTTTTCATGGAAAAAGCGAAAATTAAACAGTTCTGTTGAAAATAAAAACAATATTCAGTCCAAAAACCTCTGAGCTTTGAGTGTAACTGAAATGTTTGAACGGTTGAAATTCCTGCAGAGAATGGAGGAAAACAAACGTGTTCTCACTATTTTTAGTGATTCCAGTATTTCACTGGAAATATTTCAAGGGGGAAGTTGGTTTTACCACAGCAGTTGCTACTTGAGTCCTCTAATTCCCTCTTTTTATTGCTTTACCCACATTTTACACTAAATTCTAATATTGCTTATCTTCCTCTCGTCTTTCTGGCTGTTAAACACCCAAATCTTGCTGTCATTTTCTTATTCATGAAGGGGGTGGAGGAGGCAGACACAGCTGAAAAGTATAATTTCTAGCAATGATAACAAAAATTAGAACCACGGCATAGATTTTATTTTTGGGGGGAAAAATTCTAAAAAAAATTATCTCCTCTCGCTGCCAAAACTTGATAGGCTCTGCTTGAGCGTTTCTTAGATGGCGTGTGGATTCTAAGGGCTTCACATTTCATCAGCATCCTTAATGAGCTTGAGGAGCCTCTAATAAATCTCAGCCCTTTTAATGAATTCTTTATAGCTCTTAACTGCTCCAGATAGAGATTGACGAGTGTAACCGGTAGCACAAAATCTTGGCAGGCAATAAGACGAGCGGCCCCATCCTTTCCCTCTGGCATCCCATCTGAATTTCTGCAGCAGAGATAACCAGGAGTCTGTCACTGCTATGAAGTTTGTGAAATTTAATTAGGAAACTAATAAAACAGCTCTCATCTAGTGCTGCAGTTGCCTAGGAGATGTGGTGTGTTGTTTAAGAGCTTCTCCCAAGGGAGCGTGTGGTGGAGACCTGTTATCTGAGCAGAGGGTTTGATTGACCACTTCTCTGTTGTAAACCCCTTTCTAGCAGGGTTAATGCTTTACTAGAAGTCATATTTGCACTACTTGAGTGAGCCATTTATGCACCATTGATGAGCAGAGGCTGATGGTTTGTGTTTAAACACCACTCACTTTGGAGAGACACGTGGGGATTTTTTTTTTTCTTTCTCCTAATTTCTGTTCTTGGTCACATTCTCAATGAAGAAGGGCCGGTTTTCCAGTTCTAACTCCAGTGCTTTGAAAATCATCCTAGCACAACTGAAGATTTTCTCTTCAGGTTTTTTAGAGGCAAAGTTGTCTCAGCTGCAGTGGAGGAACCATAAATGATGGTGAGAGTAGAATCAGATCAGATTCGTCCCAGTGGCTCTTTCTGCAAGATCTGATCCTGAGCAAACACTGGATGTGATATGTCCAGACTCATCTTTTCAGCTCTGTGGATGTTTTGGCACTAATTTCAATCAAGGAAATTTCACTTTAATCCTGTTATTGTCAATATGTCTCATAGTTAGTAGACTAGATTTTGGTTTGGTGGTATGGCCTAGAAAACAGTTCTGTCAGTTATCTCCACATATATACAGTTTAGAGCTAGTCTTAGAATTCAGCAAAAAATGGGTTCATTGTACCTTGAGATCTTTTAAAATTTCAGATATTTTTCCCATACCACAGCAGAAAACCACTCATCTCCATCTTTAGATTGCTTTTGGTGATAAGTCCACTTATATTTGAAAATGAAAAGCTGCTTCAAATAAAGAAGATTTTGTTCAGTTCTGAAAATGTCAAAGAAAGCTTCTTTGACTATTTCAAAGCCATTGTTTTTAGAAGAATAATTGAAATGAAAAAAATCTACTGAAGCCATCCCACCCCTCCCAACTATATCTGTTTGGGCAAAGCAGCATATTCCAGCAATAAAAAGAAACCACATTAAAAAGTATTGACCAATTCTACTTAATATTTATTACTCTTTGATAACTGAAGAGAATAAAAAAGTCTTCTCAGCAAGGCACCATGAGAAGGGTTTCTTGGAGAGCAGTTTTACTGAGAAAACCGTGGCTCCACTATGAATTTCTCAGATGCAGACCTGGCTTTTTGGCCCTTTAGGAAATGAACATTGAGGAGGTTTTTGCACTTCCTGGAAGCTCCTGGTCAGGGGATTCTGTTGTCAAAGGATGAAGATACTGCAGTGAGCTGAAATTGGGGCAGGAGTGTCCCCAAAATGCTTGGATTGAGAGGGTGGAACGTGTGCTTGTGCAATAGCGGGTTTGTCAGAGCCTTCCAGTGACTAAGTTGTTAAAGTGATTTATTATCAACATAAAGGGTGCTCCATAATAATAAAACAATGACCAATCCTCACTTTCTGCTAAAAGGCAGCAGCTCATGGCCCGTGGCAGGCAGATGGCTGAACTTGTAAGATGGATTCTACAGGCTTCGGAACAGCAAAGTTAAATTGCTTGTCCTTGATCTTTAGTATTCCAGTGCCCCAGAATAAAATACCCAAAAAAGATCTGTATTTTCATAGCAACTCACAGCCTTGTCCTCATGATTGGTAAGAGGTTTCTCAGCTGTGGTGTGTTTGTGGTGCAGAAAGTGCCTTTATCTGGTTGCATCAAGGGAGTCAGGACTGGGAGCTATTGTTCCATCTCCTGCTGTCTTGCAGAGGTGTCAAGTGACTCATTTTACCTTGATGAACAATATTGAGGTGCTGTGAGCAGCACCTGAGTAATGAACACTGAGCTCACTGAGCCCTGAGCCAGGTTTATGAAATTATGCCCGTGTTTGACCTATCAAACCTCATGCTGAACCAGTGACAGTGATTGACCAACACATCATTAAGACTTTCTCGTGGTTAGGGAGGAATTGAGTGAAATTAAATGATTTTCCTGCAGGCTGAAAAGCCCTTGGGAATGTTATTTGATTATGGAGCTTCCCGGCCCTCAGGTATGGGTTCAAATCCAGCTTTATTAACTCTTCCTGGAAAATTACTTTTCCGAGTCCTTGTTGCTACTGAAGGGGCTCTGCTCCAAAGGGATGTTCAGAACATGACTTAAAGTCATCTTTGTCCTAAGGATTATTGGATGGAATATATGGATGTGCCACAGGCATCACCTAGAAGTGGAACCTCTTAAAGTAAGGATGGAGTTAAATTTCCATCTCCATGGTGTAATTACTGGGAGTAATGGGCTGTGTGTAATTATGGTGATATTAAACCTGATAAAATTTTTGGGCCAGATTCTTTCCTCGTTTATAGTGGGATGAACCAGGAGACTGTGAAAGGAGATCTTGGCCCAAGACAGTTCTTCAGATAAACCTCAGGCTAAACAAGATTGAAATCTCCCACACCCATGATACCCCTCCAAAAATCTCTTTTATTCTTGGGTTAAAGGCCAGGTATATTTATGGTGCAAACTATATTAAGATTATCACCATTAATTAACTATGTTCTGAAGTTTTTAATCTCAGCCTCTTTGGGAGCACTGAGATAATTTACATACCAAAACAGTCGTGTTGAAAAAGTTTCCATCTGTTTTCCATCTTTTTCCAAGAAATTTTTAAACATTGGCCATTTTCCCAAGAGCCCATGTCCCCGAGGAAGCGTATCCTGACCAGCACTCCTTTCCAACTTCACTAATTAAGGTGTTTCTATGAGTCACGGGGACTTTCCTCTTCTTTCATAAGATATGAGTGATGCTCTTTGGGGAGAATACATAAATAAATCCAAAGAGTCTTACTAATGGGCTGGAAGAATGATAGCCTGTAAATTCACCTGGTTTTAGCTGATACAGGCAGAACCCTGTAAGGGTTAGACTTTCAGATGAGCTCAATAGATTAATTCCCCTTTCTGATGAGCTGTCCTTTTATACATTCAGTGTATAAAGCAAATAAATGACATCAGTAAATCTGGTATAGCAACGTGGTTTAGGATGTAAACCATTTTAAAAGCTGAACAGATTTAAAAGCAAAATGAAAAGGTATTTATGAAAAAAATTATCAGAAGAAAAATCTAAGTAAGCAAAACCTTATTTATTTGCAATGCATAATTTCAGCAGTTTTATTTATAACAAAACTTTAGTTCTCTTAGAGATAAAAGCTGTTATACAATATGTTTTCTCAGTGACTATCTAGTAATCATTCTTAATTTTATTTACTTAAACACTTGCAACTTTTCTTAGCACATACAAAGTGAGGAGAAAATCTTGATTGCCAAGTGCAATTTCTCTAAATTATTGCTCTCATAACACAAGTTCAAAAGAAGAAATGAAAATAGGAAGCTCTTCTACAGCAGGCCTCTCCACTCCTAAACCTTCCTTTCTACTAAAAAGTATCATAAATTCCCACTTTTGTACATTCTGTACACTGTGTACATGACCAGCAGCATCAAAAAAAGTTTGCAATTAAATTAGCGGTGTTGAATCTGTGAAAAAAACGTGACAAAAAATTGTTGTGAGCCAAGTAGAATGAAGTTTCTGAAAGTTGTGTGTTACAAAGAAAGGGGAAGAAGCTGTGTAGAGAAGAGGGTAAATCCTTTTGTGGGGAAGGCCTTGGAAGATGATGTCATAGCAAGAAGCACCAAAACTGTTATAGTGACCCCAAGTTCCTGTGGTTTTCCCAAGTTCAGAACTGACCATACAGCTGTGGCACAGCTCAGGTCACAACTGGAAAGGAACTATCTCCAAAAGTCTCCAGACTTTATGCCCACGGGCACAGGAATATCACGAGAGGAGCTGACATTGCAGAATTTTTGTTATTTGGGGTAGGTTCTGTATGCACTTCACTCTTCAGCCAGAAGAGAACTGGGCACAACAAGGTGGGAATTGGTTCTGCCAAGTGTAAGAACAGTTTGGTTTTGTTTATTATGGTGCCTCTCAGGTTTATCTCCAGACTGTGCTGGACTGGGCCACAATCTGAACTGGCCCCTGTGTTAAAAAGGAGCAAAGCAGCTGCCAAAGCTGCAGCTAAAGCCCCTTGTCCCCCTTCCCCAGGCTGGAGCTGAGGAGGACAGGTCAGAAAGCAGCACCTGCCTCCTGCCCAGGGAGCCCTTGGCCAGCGATGGGCACTGCCCTGGGAAATGGGCATTTCTCCTTCCTCCACCTGAGCAGTTACATGACCCAGACGTGGGCCAGGGCAGCAGCAAGAGGGAAAGGACTTTGTTCCTTGCCTGCCTTTGAACTGGCAACTCACATCGTCCTTCTGTTTTCACACAAAAGGGTATTTGGTAATTTTGTATTCTATAACAATGAGTCTGGTATTTCCGTAGTGATGCATATTGTTATAATCTCTCTGCTTTGTTTCCTCGACATATTTTTTTATTAAAAAGTCTTCCCAGCCTTAAATAAGTACAGAATAAGTGTGGTCATTCTGGGAACATGAGAGGCCTGATTATCTGACCATCAAAGACTATGCTGTAAACAGGATACTAGTAAACAGGAACTGAACCCCATATGGAGAGTTTGTGGTTTTCTTCAGCCTCTGTTTGTTATGTCTTACATCCTGTTAATTATAGAAAAAGAGCTGGAAAGTTGGAAATAATCTTTTCTCCAGATTATTTCCAGCTTCCCTCCGATAGAACAAAACGCAGTGTAGTGCTGCCTTACCTTGCTGCCTTCAGATGTAAAGCATTAAGGCAATTCATTCCAAGGGGATCACTTTTCAAGAGGATTACAAGCAGATTTTTTTTTTCCTTCTAATTACAAAATGAAAATTTAGATCTTA
The DNA here is from genome assembly GCA_013397055.1 of Pachycephala philippinensis. Lineage (NCBI taxonomy): Eukaryota > Metazoa > Chordata > Aves > Passeriformes > Pachycephala > Pachycephala philippinensis. The sequence goes on from VWZT01000882.1 coordinate 164,676, forward strand.
GCATCTTATTCAGAGAATCCTCTCAATTGTCAGCACAGCATTTCAGTGTCTTCTTTGGAGTTTGAGAGCCTTTGATACCTTTTAAATACCATTTGTGTGACTGGTATAAATAATTTCTGAGTCGGTGGGTTCTTAGAATGAAGATTTTATGGCATGAAACAAATGGTAGAATTTAAAGTCATAGTTTTTGGGTTATCTGTGTTGTTAGGTGTCTTTCCAGGCTGTCCACGCCTGCAGAGAGGTTTCTCCAGCACTGGCCAAAGCAGTGGGCAGAGCAGACAGCTGCTCCTGCATTCCTACTGCTTATCCATCCTTGACCTTTGATTCTCACAAATAATTGCCCATCTTTCCAATATGGTTCAGTCCCTGCTTCCAGTGTCAGCAAACTGATTCATGAGCAAAATGCTGTGAATTGTTCAAATCTGGACTTTTGTGTTTTGAGGTACATTCCCACTCTTCCTTAAGGACCTGCTTTGGAGTTTTGGTGCTCGAAGGAGTCACATCAGAGGAGCAGTGAGGAGGTCATGCTTTGTTTAGACCTATTCTAACCAGATCAGACTTTGGATTTGCAAAACAGAAAGCCAAAATGTGTTTGGTTCGAGGTCCCACGTTAGCTGTGACGAGCAGAAAGTACCAACCACCACTTACATTTCTTAGACAGCCCTGGACCAGAGACCACAAATAAATCTCCTGTTATGTGATTTTTCAGCTCTCCACTCTCAGCGCTGTGTCTTTAAGCTGCTCTCTGATGCCAGCCATCTGCTCCCAATTGCTGTGTTACTCTGGAGATCTCTAAGGCCAAGTCTGTGCACTCTGCCCCCAGCAGCAAACTCGGGGCAAATCCCCCCATCTGCAAAGCTCCTACTGGTTCTCACCCTCGTGGGGAGCAATGGGAGGAGATCTTCTGCCTCATATTCCCCCAGGCTCAAGGTATTGCAGCACCTCCATTCCTGGGGCTGCCATTGGGACGGAAAATAATGGCAGGATTATGGGATCACCAGAAAGAATTAAAGAAATGCCAAGAGAATTGGCTGCTTATGAGCAATAAGGTTTGGATGCTATAAAAATGTCCTGTTCTGGCGTAACTCCGCTCCCATTAAACTCAAGGAATAAAATTCCTACCAACTTTACTAGGAGCAGAGTGTGGCTAGTGCTGAGAGCTTTTGAAAATCCCACTGTATAGCTACACCCACTTTATGCATCCATTTTAATGACATGATTAATAAAATACCAATGGAGCTCCAAACAGTTCTGTGTTCGTTTTCCAAAGCACTTTGACTCACCCGTAATCATAACCAGACTTCCAATTACACTGGATTTTAATTGTTCTCCTTTAAGGATAATTACTAGTACTCTGAAAAAAATTACTATGAGTAGCTGGTGATGAGTAGGAATAGGCAACCTCGCTTCTCTCAGTCTGTTCTGTCATTTGAGTTACGAGGAATGTAATTGGATATGTGACACCCAGACAGAGAGTGGTTTCCAGGATCTGAGAGGGCTCTGTTTCAGTTAATGTGTTAATTTGGGTTCCATCTTCTCATTTGTTCCGCTTTGATCTATCATTTCATAAAGCCAAAGCACCAGATTATTAAGTGTGTGTGCTTGATTTATGTGCAAGACTCCATTTGCATACACATTAATATTTTTAAAGTTTTGGTCCAAATTTCTGCAAGCCATGGTATGGAGTAACACGAGCTGTAATTTCACACTGCGTGGCAACAACTGGTGGGAATAAAATTATCCTGTGATTTGGCCCTATTCACATACCAGGAGCTATTTTCCATTTGGAAATTTTGAATATTGCCAATTGAAATATATCTGTAAGCAAGCTGTAAAGAGAGGAGTTGCATGAGCTGAAGGGCACGGGGCAGGAGGCTGAATCTCATGCTCAATGCATCGAGATTATCAAGAATATGGCATTAAAACCTCAGCAAGTGGGAGTTGCATTTCTATTTTCCTGAGAAGGGACAGCCAGGGACTCTGTTCCCTGACTGGGAGAAGAATTGGGGCTGAATTTGCTGAAGTGTTGCCCAAGAGGTTGGATTTGTGGCTGTTCCCAGCACAGGGCTGGCTTTTGGCATTCTTTTATTTCTGCTCACCCCGTTAAAGTGCCAGTAGCAGGATTCTGCTGCCATTTATCCATAAACCCAGATTATACAAATGCAAGGAGGGCGTCATTGTGAAAAACGGGGTATTTACGCTTTTAGGCCTCTGGGAAGTTAAAGATTTATTTTTAAGGTGACACTTAGCCCAAAGAGGTTAACAGAGCTGCTAAGATCCAGAAGTTACTGTACTTCTCTAGTGCTTTCTTTTTCAAATTTGTGTAGGATACCTTCAGACATAAAGTATAAAATAATGTAAATATAATCATCTATTCCCTGAAGTTTTGTTATAGTAATTATTTGTATTAGATTAGTATTATTTTAATAAAGAGCTTTTTCTTCAAAGTACTGCACAAAATCCGTATTATTAGTAATTTTATTATAAAATAAGGTCTCCACTGGGAAATTCTGACCCTTAGAAATGTGCAATTTTCCTTGTAAAATATTTGCCACAGTGACGCTTCTCTCCACCATGGTGAAATTTTGGAAAATTTCAGGGGAAAAAATTGGGATACAGATCCCAGCCAGTAGAGCTGAGGGGTGGGTGAAGGTCTCTGGTTCAACCTCTGCCCACAGCCTTCAGCGGAGGCTCTGGGACTTGGCACTCTGTAAAATAAGCTGTTTCTTGAGCTATCAGATGAGCTGGGTCTGCCCTGCTCTGCTTGGGAATGCTTGACTTTGTTCTCTGCTAGAATTCAAAGCTCTGCCTCAGTTGCTTTGATTTCTGGTTGACTGGTTGGTGTCAGAGATGCTGGTTTGTGTTTTCTCTGAAGTAAATCTGTCCCATCACTGCCCTGGCTTTGCAGTTACGTTGGAGACCTTTGTGGAATTTGAAGAGCTTTGCATTTCCTAGAGGTGGTCGATGGCTGTGTTTGCCTCCCAGTGTCTAAGACATTATTCAGTGGAAAGATCATCTTAAATAGGATCTGCTGGATAATGGTTGGGGTCTCCCACAGAGGGATGTGGTTGTCCTGCTGGTCCATGGCCTGGCCCATCACTGACTCTGAATTCTGAAGGTCTGTGGCTTGCTTGGAGCTACCAAACATTATCAGATCTGGGTTCAAATCCAGAATTAGATAGTTTTTGTGAGTTACCCTCTCACTTTGAAGCCGTTGCTTCCCCTCCATTTCATTTCTGCTTCATAAATGTGCAGCAAAATTTTGCCTCCTTTTAGCTTGTCAGGATAATTTAATCCAGACCCTTCTGGTTTAAATTACAGCCTTTTCCAACTCACAGACTTTCAGGACTGGCTTTCCTTTTAATCCCTTTTTATTTATTTATTTGTATGTATCTTGTCTCAGCAAATTATGTTGCTTCATGTCATCTTAAACGATGTGGTGTAAAATTAAAAGAAAAGCCACTTTGTAATGTATCAAAATGTTATTTAAAAAACCCCCCAAAATGTTTGTCATTTATTTTGCTCACAAGCAATCCCAAGCGGCAGCGCACTGTGAGGTTTTCTGTGAATGCATTTACAATAGGAGCCAACCACACATTTCACTGAATCAACAGGCTTGTCTCGAGATATTTATGACATGAATGTTCAGACTTCTGTTTAGTCAGCCAGTCCCCAGGGGAGGCAGCATTTCTGATAGCGCCTGAAGGAATTGGGCACATGTTGTCTGAAGGGTCTTTGAAACTCCTGAAAAATCACTGAAAGCATGGCTTTGATGGCTGAGTCATTTGGGGTCTCGCAAAGGCTGTGCTGAGTACCTAATTCCCAGCTCAGAGAGATGGGAGAGCAGCACTCCCAGCAGCTGGAGCCAGCAGCAGCACAGCTCTCCTCACCATCCCAGCACAGACAGAGAGGTGACGAGCCCATTTTGTCGCAGGAACTCAGAAACTACCATTAGCTCTGGATGTGCCACCTATAAAAACATCACTGTCTGTCTGCACGGCTCTCAGGCTGACTTTGTGTCAGTCCCAGGGAGAATGCTGCCCTTCCCTCACCCAGGAGCTGCCTCTGCTGCTGGAGCTCTGGATTCCTCAACAAGCTCCTCGTTACTCCCCGTGATTTTTGCACTCTGACTCAACTCCAGAGCAAACAGGAGTTTTTCCCAAGTTTGGGGCTTCATCCATAAAATCCCTACGCAGCATCAGCACCAGAGCCCGGGGCTGGAAAGCAGAGGCATGTTCAGCCTGGGTGTGAGGGCACAGGAGGCTGATGCCAACCTCTGTCCCAGCTCTCCAGCCGCCTCCTCTCGCCACAGCCCCTCGAGTGCCATCTGAACTATTTTTCCAGCTAGAGCCAGACTACTTCATCATGTCCTCGGTATGAAAAAACTTGCGAAGGGGGCAACCTTTGATCCCTGAAAGCTTTCAGAAGCGTTAATGCCATGTCTGGAATATTGTCACGGAGCGGCTGAATTCCAGCGCGCCCGAGAGCCCAGGGGCACCCGGGGGGTGAGAGCAGCCTGCTCAGAGCTGGGCCGTGTGGGGAAGGGCAGCTCTTGCTGGGCTTTGTGCTCAGGCTTTTATGATGCTTTTAATATGAGAGACTCTTATCATGGTTCATTTACTTCCATGCTTGTGGTTTTGCCACTTGGGAGCAATTATGGGGTTCTCTGATTCGTGCTGAGGGAAGAGCTGATGTTTCAATGGTGAATTATGTGGCTATTTTTTGGTGGACTTTTGCTGGTATTGAGCTAGAAGACCTTAAGGCACTTTGGTCCAGTTAAGAGGGCATTTATCTTGTGTGTGGCCACACCTTATTTTGTTACCTACACTCCCGGACTGTTTGAAAAGGAAATATTGATAGAAGTTTGAAGACAAGCTGTTGATGATTTGCATTTACCATAATAAAGACAGGCTCTTAATTAAGATCTGCTATGGTTTTTTTTCCAGTGCATTTTTAATTTTATCATTTGCTTTGATTTTCCAGAACATCTATGCTCTAACCAGTTCATTTTGTTTCTGTTTTTCTCCCACCAGTATTGATGTCACTTGAAGATCTGATTGTCAACATCATAAAAACAGTGCTTGGAAAAGCCACAAAATATTGCACAAGACCCAGAAGGACTGAAAGTTGAAGGATTTCTTTCAGAGGATATATTGTTTTCACTGGTGAGTAGGTGGAGCCATTCCATTTTTCCTGATTACAGCCTAGAACAGCTCAAGTTGCTGTGACTGGAATTTTGATTCTATGGATCATCTTGCTGAAAGAATTTGACAGCAGCAGAGTTTTTCCCCAGTGCCCTTGCTGTAAATTATATGTGTTTCGTACTCCATTATTAATTTAAAATAGTTTTTTTCCATTTAAATAATGTAATTTCTTGAGGTGGGAAACGGGTTTCTTTGGCTGATGGTTGTTCATTAAACTGGGAGCAGAGATGGTTGGCATCTTCTGAAGTTGAATGTAAATCTGGCAGAACTTTTATTGTAAAGTCCGAAATTGGGCAAAACTCGGGAGCCCTGAGATTCAGATGAAGTCCAGAGTGGTGGTCAGAAGAGTCCTAANNNAAAAAAAAAAAGTTGAATGTCTGTTCTCCTCTCAAGCATTCGAAGGGATTAAAAACTGCACCCAAAGTGGAATGTTAAATTCAAGCTCAGATGTGGAGACCTGCTGGACACATGGTTGGAAACCATTACACGAGCAGCAGAGATGGGGTTTGAGCAGGAGGGATTATCCCCAAATGAATTGTCCATTCTGAACATTTATGCATTCACTGTTTTGCTCACTGTGTCTCACACTGATAATATTCTTCCCCCAAATCTACGTGATCTGGGGAGAAAGGAAAAATAGAGGTTTGTGCTTCTTTTTGTAGGGCAGAAGCAGGGACAGAGAGCTCTTGGAGGGGGAAAAATGAGAGGTGGACCTTCAGCTCATCCAGGTTTTCCCATTTTTCACCAGCCTTGGCTTAGTCTTTCCCTGCCTTAGCTTCATCCAGATATTTGTGCCAGACAAGCTTTAAAAGAGCAAAGCAGAAAGTCTGTCATTTGTGTTTAATACAGAGCAGTTTCACCAGGTATCATCCTTGTGCTTACCCTAAAACTCTATAAAACATCCTGTCAGTTGCAGAATATATACAAATAACATACACTCATGGGGTTTGGGAGGATCAAATCCAGATGGAAGGGTTTTTTCCTCCACAGAAAACACGGGCCAAACCTTAATGTGCTGCAGGCTGGCACGGCTGCCCGAGGACAGTGCCAGCGTGCTGTGGGAGAGCCCAGACACATTTTCCTACACATTTTCCTACACATTTTCCTGCTCAGTCTTCCCTCCTGCTGCCTGAGCTGCATCCACAGCACACAACATCTCTCTTGCAGTTACCTGAGAGAGCTCTCAGGGTGCTTTTCAGGCAGCTGAGCGTGGTGCTGGGGATGGGAGCTGGGGCAGCAGCAGGAACAGAACTTGTGTTTATCCCCTGGGCTGTGCAGCCAGCAGCTGCTCCCATTAGCACAATTTGCATATGGCCTTGGCAAGGCTTGGAGTGAATCAACTGTTCTTCAAGGGTGGAGACACAAAATCTGTCTCCTTTGGACTTGCAGCCGTTGCTGTAATGTTAAACCTGCGTTTGGGGATGCAAGGAAGAGATTGATTAAAAAATAATGATCTTTTAAAATGAGGGGTTTTAAAGTAATTAAAGCCAGAAAATGAGCGGTGAAAGAAGGGGAGCAAGGAGTGCCTTTGTATATTCGTGGTCATCTAAATACAAACCTCTTCTATTTTTGGATGCTGATCTCTGCCTCTCCCCATCCTTCCATGCCCAACAGGGCACTGTAGGCCTGGAGAAGCAACAAATCTAGCAATTGGTGTCAGGCTTATTAATTCATGTCACACAACCTGGATAGATTATTGCTTTGCCATATAAGATCTGACTCTGTGCAGGTGTGTGTTGGTCAAAGCAGGAAGGGAGAGCTGGATTAAATGAATGGTGAATGTTGGGTGTCAGACTCTTTTGAGTCAGTTCTGCAAAGAATTTTAGGTCCTTGGCTTTGGATTCAGTGGCAATTTGGCAGCTACACAGCAACCAGATATTTAAGCACCTCCAAGTGCTTTCAGTTTTGAGAAAAAAGGATGGGAAAACAACAGATATCTCCAAAGCCTGAATGGCACAGAGGGGTGAGCAGGGAATGTCTCTTCCAATAAAGCAACAAGAGGGTATCAAAATGAAATGAGCAGGTGGCGGATTCAGAGCAAGGAAAATGAGATTCTTCTTAACGTGTTCTGTATTTAATCTATACAACTCCTGCTAGGGGACACTCTGAACACTGAAACTTGGTGGGTTCAAAATTCAGCAAATTAAAATCACACAACAGCAGTCCCATGCTCCCCACCAGGCAGGGCAGCCGTCACTGCCCACTGCTGGGACTGCTCCACACACCTTCGATGGGGATCCCTACATCCCTTCCTGATGCTCTTAGGGAGCCTAAACAGGTATTTCACAAGGCAGCTTTGAGATTTGATTAATACGGACAAATCACTTTGAAATTTTTGGATGAAGGGTGCTGCTAAGTCCAGCCCAAAACTCGCTTTGCACGATGTGCAAACTATAACTGTGCTGGCAAAACTCATTAAACACAGCTCCTTTATCACAGGGAATAATCTGTACAAATGTTGCAACACCGAATGTTGGCCAGTTACCAGCACATCATCCTCCCATTGCAGCTCCAGAGCAGTGACCTGGTGATGAGCTCCTACTTGTTCAGCATCCAGCTCTCCTGGGATGATGTGTTAGGAAATTCCCCACTGGCTGCCTCAGGTTTTATCCCAAGGGCTTTGTGCTGGACAGGAGGGATGGGGCACTGCCCCCACAGTGCCTCTGCTGCTGTCGGGGCAAAGGCTCCAGCAGTGCTCCAACAAACCCCAACAGACGTGGGCAGCACGCTCAAAAAGCTGCTTTTAAAACGCTGTTCAGATTTCACAATCAGGACAGATGTCAGTCTTTTGAGGATTAAGGAGAGCCTGGTGCTTCTCGTGCAGCTGATCTCCACTTGAAGGACATAAGGTTGGTTTTTCTGGTTTTGTTGTTACAATCAGACATCGTTAAGGTCTGGATCATCAACATTTTATCATGGGGGCCAAGGAGATTGAAGAGGCTTTTGGCATGGTGATAACATTTTGGAAACATTTTGTGAGAATCCACATTTCTGGCTGCCATACTGAATAGAGAAAAACTAGGTAGATATCCCAGATCTTCTTACAGTAAAATATGTTTTAAGCAAAGAGCCCAGTGTTTTAGCAAAATGGTCTACACAGCCTTGTTGTTGAGCTCACAGGGAAATGTAACAAACAGCATTTTCAAGTGGTTTTGTATCCCAGAGAGACTATTTCACAAGCTTGTTCTGAGTGCTTATGGAACCCTTTATGTTTTCAGAGCTCCTGAAAACAACAAGCTTGCTAAAAAAAAAAAATAACAGGCACTATTTTTAGTGCTGCAATGCCTAAAATAACAGCACATTGACAGGAACTCCATCAGTTCCAAAAGGCAGCCACAGTGCTTGGTGGTTTATGGTCCCACTCCAGTTCCCAGCTAGCTGAGCTCAGAAAGACGAGTCCAGCGGATCCTGGGTGGGCAGGAGCAGCCCCTGCCACCGAGCCAGGAGGGCTGGAGCAATCCTTCCCCACTCTGGGCTAAAACCTGGCCTCTTTGACCACCACCAGGTCTTCAGCTCCAGCTGTCTGGTGTGAAGCCTGAGCTTGGAAAATGAGTGTTTCCAACTGGAGTGCTTTGCCCTTTTTACTCATTTTGACCCTCTCCTTGATTTCTTAGTGAAATATCTCATTATTCTTTCTCCCATTCATGAAATCTTTTCCCAGCATTTTGTAGCAGAGAGCAGAGCCTCTCTCCAAGCCCCTACTGTGGCACAAAGACATCTGCACGGGGAGCAGGACTGACACACCGTTCCCATCCCTGGCTCCCTGAGCTGCCATCCCAGCTGCCTCTGGGCAGCGTATCCATTCTCACTGTAACCCTGGTGTTTCTCCCAAAATGTAACATGAATCCAGGAGCAGCTTTGTTGAACTATAATCTGGGTCAACAGTGTCTGGTAGGTTGAAAGGTCATGCTGAAACCCCATCTGTTTTAGCTCTCCATTGGAACCATGAAAGTACTTTAAACTTGAGATGTTCTGTAGCATTCCTAAATTATCAGTAATGTGTAGTGACACCAAGAACTGTGGTCTAGAAATGCCATGTTTCTCTCTCTTTTTTTTGATCTGACTGGGAGAAGCATCAGATATAGGAAGTAAATTCAAATCAGCTGGACATAGGTCAGTGGCTGTGTGTGGAGAGGACGGTTTGGTAGGTGCCTCTGGCCCATAAAACGCCTGTCCTACTGAGATCTGGCTCCAGGGCTTATTAAATACCAGCCATTTTTGACTAGTAAAAGACCAAACAAAATGTGCTTTTTCTCCTTTGATGATTAAAATCAGCCTGAAGTGAGTGGCATCATTTATATAAACACTTGCTTTAATGCAAGTGCTGTCCTAAGAGATTACAGCATCGCCTGCTTCCTTGTAAGGCTTTTTTTGCTTTCAGGTGAAAGCAAACATAACCTGCAGGCTGAGGGACAGCTTCGCTAGACCAGGTTGCTCAAAGCCCTGTCCAACCTGACCTTGAAAACTTCCAAGGATGGGACAGCCAAATTTCCCTGGGCAACTGTTTCCTGGGATGTCTCCTCCTCCCGACAGCCCCTGTCAGAGCTGCCTCGGTGCAGGGCAGCTCTCTGTGCCCGTGTTCCCAGCACCTCCCTGACACTGAGGGTTTAAAGCTGGACTGAAAACCAAAGACCACACTGGTTCCCATTATTTATGGCTAACTCAGAAATAGTGACACCCTTGGTGACCTCCTCCTGCCACCTTTAACCTCTCAGCTCTGCCTGCTGCCTCCCCATCCTCACGTAGCACAAAAAGATGAGAACCAAGCCCCTCGCTCCGGACTACGGCGCCGTAATTGAGTGGAGTCACGCTAACGACACGGAGACGAGTCTGCAACTGATTATGAGGTTTTCTTCTCAATTAATTGTCAGAAGCAAAGGGATGTTTGATGTTTAATGTTGTCTTCTTCTTGTTAAATGCCTTCCCTTTGCCACCCATCCTCAGACAGTGGGAATAGGCAGAGCTGAACGAGGCGGAGTTGTCGTGTGCTCGCGTAAAATCCGTCTCCAGCGTCCCTCTGTAACACACAGGTCTGTAGGGGACCTTGGGTTTAGGTTTGTTGACAGAATAACACTGACATCTTACTGGGAGGCACTGAATGAATCCTAAACCAGGGTTCAGGGTGGGAGATTTAGATGCTGTGTGTGTTCTCTGGGCCGGGAGAGGGAGGATGCGTCTCTTTTGATTGCAAACGTGTCCTCGCAGATCTGTCTTTGGACACGGGAAGACAATTCCTCTGTCTGAAAATCTTCCTTGGAGCTGATGTTTCCTCGTGTGGTCTGAGCCCAGGAACAGCGCTTTGGCTGTCAGGAGTTTATGCAGGGAAAAAAAAAACAACAAAAACAGAAAAGGGAAACAGCAATGGCAAGGAGATTAGTGAGATGTTTAAAAGGGAGAGGAATTGAGATGTGCCCTGTGTGATCAAACTGCAGAGACATCATTTAAAGTGGACCAAAAGGACAGTTAGACTGTGAAATCTTCTGTTTTTGGACTTACTTAATTTTTATTGTAAAAAATTGTGAAAACATCAGCAGTTTGTGCACTTTTTGCATCTTACAAAATGGCAAATTCCTCCAGTGTTTTATAAATTCAGAGGCTTCACAAAGTGCAGGGGACTGGCTGTTAATTTTGGAGACAGGAGGATGAAGCTCAGTTCTTCATCTCAATTCTTCATCCCTCAGTGCTGCTGAGGTCACTGCAGGAGCATCCTTTTTGTTTCCAAACCTGCACATCTCCAGGCCAGTCCTGTGGGGGAAACCCTGATCCCAGCCAGGTCTGTAGCAAATCTGTGCCTGTTCCTGCAGAGCTTGGTTTCAGCCTTGGTGTCCTCCATAAAGCTGCTCTTGGGACTCAAAATTAAGCACAACTTCAAAGATTTAAACCAGTTTTAATTCAGCGAATTACTGGCAGAGTTCTGATGAAGACTTCAGGTATTTGTGGCTCCCAGCCCACTGCTGTGTCCACAGGTGGAATTGAACTGATTACAAAAAAATCTTTGGAAGGTTCATTATTTTAGATCCAGTATTTTGAACTTTTAGGAAGATCTAATGTAGATCAGGAAGCAAAGAATAATTTTATAAGAAGGTAAAATATGGATTGGGCTCTTGTAATGTGGAGATTGCCAGAGATAAAAAGTAGATAATTGTGCACTAGGCTGTACTTTAAGTTACCAATTGCACCAATTATGTAAGACAAATCTCTTAATTTGTTCTGATTTAGAAACAACAGGGATGCCATATTTCACTCAAAAAACCTAATAAAAATATAGTTGAGGTATTATAAATCCTTTTCCAGGTTTTTATAGAGAATCTCATGTTATGCTAATGACAGTTTACATTCTGCTTAACCATTTTATTAAATGGTTAGAGGGGAGCTAGAGGGGAGGTTTCTATATGTTAATACATATATATATCTATACAAAGTGAATGATTTGGCAATTTTTGATGTGCTGAGTGAACGGATGTGCTGAATGGGATGGGGAGCAGGACTGATCCAGAGGGAAAGCCAGCCCTGCACATGAATCTGCCTCCCTGCTGGTTGTGGTGCAGTCAATAATTTCCCTTGGATGAGCTGCAGAAGTCAAGTCAATAATGATTTGCTCAGGCCAGATGCTCCAGGCCGTGGTGCCCCGTGCACCCTGCAGCTGGCAGAGCTCCTGACTGCTCTGTGCTGCTCAGCACAGCTCCCTGACTGTCAGAGGTGAAGGTTTAACCACCACACAGCTCAACTCCAGCTTTGGTGGGAGGCTTTGGTTCTCCCTCGTGCCCAGGGAAAAGATCACACTAATGTGGATTTCGTTTTGCCTTTTTTTCCTCTTCTAAATTAACAGAATGTTTAAATGTGCCATCAGGTTTGATTTCAGTGTCCATGAAAGCTGAAGTCACTTATTGTCTTATCCAAAAGAGTGCATCCTGTCCTTACCTTATTGCACCAACAGCCTCCCTTGGATGTGTCAGACCAAACTCGTGAGTGACTTTTGTTAAAACTGGGCAGTGTGAACACCCTGTGCCTCATTCCAGCAACATCCCTCTGCTTTCCTAAAATCTCTCCCCACCCTTCAAGCACAGAAGATGCTAGAGAGCAGCAGCAAAAAGCAGGGAAATATTTCACATGAAAAGAACACCACTGCAAGAGGTGTGCAGACCAATCCCCCCCAGAATGCTGGATGAAATTATCTGTTCTTCTTTCAGGTTTTTCAGACAGACAAATCATCACTTCCCAGATCCCAGGGATCTAAGGACAAGTTCAACTCGCATTATCCTTCTCAATTTCCTCAGCTGGCATTTAACTTCCAGTTGGATGCATCGTGTAAGTAGACACAAAACTGTGCAAGAGACTTCCTGCAAAGTCCTTCTTTGAATTCCTGTGGGCATTATAACATATAAGGAACTGTTGCTTCAGTTTTATAATACTTTATTCAGGTTACAAGTAGCAATTAAAATCTGTGGGGGAAGGAGGAAGAAAGAAGGGCTTTTCAGATAAAACCAGGGTAAATATACTTATTTTCTCACTGGAACCAGGAATTTGGTATTTCTGTTCTTGCTGAAATTTTTTAGCTCTTTGAGACAAAATTTTTCATACAGAATCTTCTATAAGAAAAGAAATGTAGGCCCAGCATCAGGAATCGCTAACCCACAGCTGGAGGTGCCACTTTGATCTTGTCTGCCCCAAAATTCAGGATAAGAGAGATGCTGGAAAGCTGCATTCAGCTCCATCTCTGCTGTTCTCTTTTGGAAACGAATGAATGAGCAAACAAAATGCTGGAACTCAGAAACCACCTTTACCATCAGATTATTTCTGTCTTTTCCAGGAGTCCCAACAGCTCCTGTTGGAACTGTTCCACTAAATCACTTCCTTAAATGGTCACTGAATCAGGGGGAGACAATAAAAGGTGGATTTCAACATCCCCCCAGCACTCTGAGGCTGGATCTGCCCCCTGCCTTGTGCCTGCTCTGACCACTGACCTCCAGGAAAGGAAATCACCTCCCTGGGTGGGGGACACACATCTTGGAAAGACTTCTTTCGTTTGAAATTGCAGAAATGGCATTTTTAGTGAAAAAAAGGGGGTTTGCCTGGATCTGGTTCTTAGCACATCAAATCAGCTGCCAGGTTTGGTGTCGGGGGTGAAGAAAAGTCCAGGGAACAGTTCTTGCACTGCAGACAGACCCCCACACTGGGAGATCTCCCATCACCCCCAGTAACAGATGGTGAGGGTGGGATGAGTTTTGCCCACCTTCTCTGCTCTCAGGACGTGGCTGTGGATTGGATTTTCTGTCTTTGCCCTTCGTGCTGGCCCAGTTGTGGCTGGGGAAGTTCAGAGTCTGGCTGTGCTGCCACACTCACGCCATCATTTCTGCCCCTGCGGCTGTCAGGGAGGCTGACGAGGTTTGTTGGGCTCTGATATCTCTGTTATCTCTCAGCCTGGGCAGGGAGCACTGCAGGCTACACACTGAGGGGCTTCCAAAACCGAGCCTCAAACCAACACAGCAAATTAAGCCACAGCATATGCAACACATCATTTCAGTATTTATGTTTGCAGCCTCCAGCTCTGGTATCAGAAAGCCTCGGAGATGAGTGCAATAAATAGCCAGTTCACAGAGGAGTTGGCAGGATTTATTATGTTTATGGTTCTGCACAAATAGTGTTGACAGAGTTCTTTTGATTCAGAGATAGTTTGTGTGCTCAGAGATAGTTTGTGTGCTCAGTTCACCCAGGAGAGCTGCACTTGGGAGGATTTGTCCCCAGCTGAGTCTGGATCTTTAGGTGCCTCGAACTCCTTCTGTGCTGTGTTTTAAACCCTGCCATGTGAAGGGGCTTTAGATAAATCACTTTATAGTGATTTTGTGCTGCTCTTCTGAGATGGCAAACCCAGCCTCACCTCTTTGCCTGGTGTTATATCCCTACAATTAGGTGATAATCATTGCTGGCTATTCAGAACCCTAAATGTGCCCGGTGTGCTGCAGTAATTAAAACACAACGAGAGCATCCCACGAAATTTCCGATCTGAGGCTTTGGTCCAAGAGTCATGGAATCAATGAGAATTTTTTCCTTAATTTCAGTAGGAGCTGGATCTTGCCCAAATCGCACAAAGCAGCCTCCCACGCTCCAGAACAAATCCAGAGGCATATGGTTACTGTCAGGGGAACAGGTGGATGTTCATATGGTTTGTAAAGGAGCTGGAGACAGCTTGTTGCATTTTGATAAGGAGGTTATTCCAGGCAACTGGAATAGTGTAAAAACAGGGAGAAGTGCAGCACGGGCAGCAGAGGCAGCAGCAGCAGGCACAGATAAGACTGGGATATGAGGGAGAAGAAGCCTGGCACAAAGTTGTGCAGAGCTTTGGAAACGAGGAGGAAAAGCTCAGCTAAACATGTGCAAGATTGGGAGGGAAAACTCAGCATATTTGAGATCAAAGGGGTTTGTGGGGCTATTTTGCCAGGGATGGAGGTATTTGTGGGGGATGGAGAGACCAGGATGGTCCACAGGTGAGGGCATGTTGTCATGAGGTAGATAAGAGACCTATCCAAAGACTATCCCAGAATATTCTCTGTAGCAAACTCCAGTGCATAACTTCATAATGGGAGCCATCGTATTTTTGCCATTTGCAAAATGAAGGCAATACAAAATAATTTTAAAAATTAAGAATCCTGTGAGTATGACAGAATTTTGTAACTGGAACTCCTTGTTTATACATGCTCAGCAATTAAGGTTCTGTGATGCTAAAATAGAGATGTTAATAATTTGGCAATGCTAAATCAGCACTACAGCAGTTACTCTCCTAAAGGATGTTTGGGAAGGTATCAGGAGAGATAACCGAGCCTTGTTGTTGTTATTTTATTAACTCCGGAGTAGCTTGAAGAGTCCTCTGAAGTATTTATCTGATAAAATTGCCAACCCCAAGGAATTATTTCTGCGAGAGCAAGGCCGTGTTTCTCCCAGAGACGGTGCTAACCAGTCACTCTTGTTAAAAAAACTCCAAGAGAAAACCCAGCAGAGAATCCTTTCAGTGATGCTGAGATGGCTCAGAGGTCACTGTGAGGATACTCTTCCGTGCCCCAAGAAAAGTTTGCGCTGCTTGTCTTTGAAACCAAACTTTCATTTCATTCCGAAAATAAAGCTGTGAGCGAGGTGCAAAAGCGGATCATCCGCGGGATTTCTCACTGGAAGGGAAGCCGGGGCCGGGCTCTCGGGGTTTGCGTGTCCCGCTGGCCCGGGCTTTGGGGTGTCGCGGGTGGCCGGGCAGCGGCACAAGGGGGACCGGGATGCGCATCCCGCCCCATTCCCGGCCC
>VWZT01000882.1:180305-246910 GCA_013397055.1 Pachycephala philippinensis
TCCCGTCCCATTCCCGGCCCATTCCCAGCTCCATTCCCGTCCCATTCCCGGCCCCATTCCCGATTCCCGATTCCCGATTCCCGGCCCATTCCCGGCCCCATTCCCGTCCCATTCCCGATTCCCGGCTCCCGGCGCGGCGCCGGCGCCCCCTCCCGGCCTCCCGCGGCACTCCCTGCCCGCTCCCGGGAAACCTCGGGAACACCGCAGGTGTTTGGGATTTTTAAGTCCAGCGAGCACGGATGGCTCTGAGGAGGGGACAGGTGGGTGAGGAAATCCTTTCCGAGTGCCCGCAGCGCAGAGGTGCCTCCCGGAGCCACTTCTTCCCCTCGCTGCCTCACCAGCAACGATGCCACCAGAAATCGAGATCGGCCCCTGGAGCATCCTGCACCATACACACGGGACAATATTTACCCGAGAACGGCAT
Source organism: Pachycephala philippinensis (assembly GCA_013397055.1). NCBI lineage: Eukaryota > Metazoa > Chordata > Aves > Passeriformes > Pachycephala > Pachycephala philippinensis. The sequence goes on from VWZT01000882.1 coordinate 180,730, forward strand.
TTCAGGGAGGGGAAAGGTTTGTGGGTTCCAAGGGAAGGTGGCTGAGGACAAAGCCACAGCTCAGGAGTGGCTCGGGGATCCCCGTGCTGGGAGGTGGGGAGAGGGCTGACAGCATATTCTCAACAGAAAAATCATGTATATAGATATTGAGATACATATATGTTATATGTATGTGCATACATACATACATACATACATACATACATATATATATAGAATGGAAATGGAAATATAATGTATCTGGAAGCAGCCTAAAGGAGAGGACCTATGGACCAGGCTGGTGCCCTGAGTGATGTGAGATACTGTGTTGGATGACAAGGTAAAAGAAATTCAGCACCCGCATAAAACGTGATTAAATATGTATTTTTAAATTAAAGCAGGGCCGTTTATGGTGAGGCTAACTAAGGTTTTGGTTCTGTAATTCTTCCTGGCTATCCTCTGTCAATGCAGGAGCATTTCCATGGGATACAACAGGCATGTGCAGCTCCTGCCCAGTTTAGGAGCACAGCCAGAGTTTGCACTTCAGTGTTGTGTGCAGTATTGAAATGTCACAGAAGTGAACTCGGGCTGACAAAGAGGAGTAGTCGGAAAATGTTCTCCTAAGGAAAGTAACAAACACACTTGACTGAAAGCTGCCAGGGTGGCAGTGCTGGTGCAGGTTCATTCCCTGGCAGCTCTGGGTGTTGCTTTGCCTGGTGCCCCAAAGCAGAGAGCAGAGACCACGCTCAGGCCTGGTGCAGAGGCTGTGCAAAGGCCATTTTCAGGGTCTGCACCTTGTGTGTTCACAGGGTTTTGCCTTCCAAAACAAAGCTGATCCTGCACGGCTGCTTCACACAGCGCAGAGATCTGTACCCAGCCAACCCTCACCTCCTCGAGTGGCTTCTATTGGCACCAGAAAGAGCACGGTGTGGGTGACTTTATACTTGTGGGGTGACTTTATACTCGTGGGGTGACTTTATGCTTGTGGGGTGCCTTACAGAGCCCTGCTGGTGCACACAGACCCGGCCTGATGCCACAGAGGAGCTCGGTGAGCACTCCTTACAGGAATCCACACCTTGTTTTTTCACAAAGCCTTTCGGGGAGCAGCGTGAGAGGGCTGAGCCGGGGGGGATGGAGGACCCCGGAGCCCGGCAGTGCCGCAGGAGAGCTCGGTGTGACAGCACCGGAGGGGTGCCTTGGTCTGTCCCTCCGTCTGTCGTCTGTCGGTGTTTCTGAGCCCTGCGCTCTCCATTTCTCACCCCTCCAGTTAACACCTATTCCTGCCACCTTGCTTGTTCTCCCCAAGAGCTCCTGGCTTTCCAGCTGCTCCCGCAGAGCAGGAACAAGGAGCCGAGCAGCCCCACCTCCGTCCCGGTCCCTTTCGGAGCCGTTTCCCGCTGTCCGTGTCACCGGCTCTGAGGGACGGGATTTTCCATCCCGGGGATGCTGCGGTGCTGCTGTTCCTCTGCTCTGCCGCCAGAGAGCGGGCGGGGACTGCCATCGCCGCCGGGACCCCCGGGACATCCCGGGACATTCCAGGGCATCCCGGGACCTCCTGGGACATCCCGAGATATCTCGGGACATCCCGGGACATTCCAGGGCATCCCGGTACCTCCTGGGACATCCCAGGACATTCCAGTGCATCCCAGTACCTCCTGGGACATCCCGGGACATCCCGGGACATTCCAGGGCATCCCGGTACCTCGTGGGACCTCCCGGGACACCTCGGGCATCCCAGTACCTCCTAGGGCATCCCGGGACATCCCAGTGCATCCCCGTACCTCCTGGGACATCCCGGGATATTCCAGTGCATCCCGATACCTCCTGGGGCATCCCGGGACATTCCAGTGCATCCCGACGCCCAGGACCCCTCCGGGACATCCCCGATACTGCCGGGATCCCACCGGCACCATTCTTTCTAATGCGCATTTAATTCTCTCTTCCTCTTGCTCTGCTTTTAAGTTATTGCTTTTACCCGATATAAAATTCTCATCCGTTCCAGGGGACTTTACTCCTGTCCACAGGAAACAGATTCTTCTGGCCAAGATTTCAATAGTTAATTAATAGAGATATTTAAAGGTTCTTTAACATTTGATTAATATTATGTAACTTTGATTCCTGCAGCCTCACTCTGTGAGCAATGTGAAATGATTCCAGTGCAATCACATCTCCAGGAGGTAAGAACAGTTCGGCTCAATTCAATTTGTTAAGATAATCCGTAAAAACATTCTCAGCCTAATGGGTGAAATGATTTTACCTCAGCAGAACAACAACTTCTGGTATTACCCAGTGAGATGGTGCATGTGAGTGGCAGGAACAGCAGCTTTTTCCTCCTTTCACCAAAATGATTCCTTAGTGAAGAGAGGGGTGCTCATTCTGATGCCCCAGACTTGCTCTGTCTCTAATTTAGGTCTAACCCTGGCAATCAGAATAAGCAATTTTGGTTTGGAAAAGTTCGGCAGAGATTAAGAGTTGTACTGTGGGGAAGAAATTTAGATCACAACAACGGAGGGGCTGAACATTTATTCCTGCTTGATTTCTGAAATAAAAGGTGGCATGAGGAGGAACAGGAGTGGGAGCTGTGTGAGGTTCTCCTCACCCCCCGGGACACTGCTCACCAGCCACTCTGTGGGGAATAACAAATAACAGCATCCCTTGATTCTCCTCCAAGAGTTCTGGACTGATTGCAGTGGGATTACACACTGTCCCTGGGTTCCAAACATCCCCACAGAAAAACAGGATTATGTGGTCCTCTCGCTTTAAACCATGGGGAAGGACTGGCCCATAAGATGAAAGAGACTTTTATTCCTGGAAATCAGGATTTCCTGAGGCCAGGGCTTAGCAGAGCTCTTGCAGTGGCGCTGGTGTAAGCTGTCCCCAGCCTGCCCCTGGCACAGGGCTGTGCCCACGAGGGCATTCCACAGCCTGCTCCCTCTTCCCAGCCATAAGGAATATCCACAGGAGTCCTTCCCTCATGTGCAGTGCCAGGGCTTGCCACCAGACCCCTCCTGGTGCCCCAGGTCCTGCCTGGACAGGGATGTGTGTGAGGGGCACGAGGCTGTGTGTGCTGGCACCTGGATGGAGGCCAGGCCGATCCCCTCACAGAAATTAAAGCCACACATTAATTTACAAATTAATGATTTTCCTCTTCCCAAGCCGTGTGCTGCTGCATCTCTCCCGGCCCCAGGGCAGTGACAGGCACTGTCCATCTCCTGGCAGAGTGAGGGAACACCCTGTGATGGATAAATCACCAAAGCAGCACTGAGCATCTTTTCCTGTTTCCTCTCTGCCCTCTAACATTGACCAAGTGTCTCAATCAATGCACATTCTCAGGGGACACAAACGAGCACAGCTCAGCTGCCTCCTGGGGAAGGCATTTATTTCCTGGGAGTCTGGTGCTGTGTCTTAGGTCCTTGTCTTTACAGGGGATACAATTATTTTTTGTGGAAGGATATTGAAATGTGCTATTTCTGTTATTGATTTAATATTATCCAATTATATGATATCACAAAATTTGCAGATTCTGCCTTAAAGGTTTTAATCTCAGATTTATCTATTATTTTGATACATTTAGATAAATATTGTAACAAAACACTCATTTATTCCCTCAGAAATGCTTTTATAATGACTGCAGAGAGCTCTGTGTTGTGTGTTAATATTTTTTAATTCTGTGTTAAAGAGCTGATCATAACTAGAGTGGGGAATATATTTTTCATTTGTAACTTAGATTCTTTGCACTGCAAGGTACCAATTAGACTCAGCATACCAAAAATAGCACGGGCAAAATCAGTTGGGCTACTTAAAAAATGCCATGAGAGATTAGCAAAGTACACCTAGACACAAACCATATGCAGACAAGAAAGAACCAGGGCAAATCAAAACAGTTTTAGCAGGTAAGCAGCAGCACAGCAGCTTGTGTCAGATATCAAAGAGGCACAGACTGTAAAACAGCATCCTGCAGCTGGCAGCGGGTGGAAAGTCTCCCAATAAAAGCTGCATCGTCCCTCTTTGGTTTCACAAGCTGTCCTGGGCAGTGATGGCAAAATTGAGTTGTAAGCATCAAAAGGAGACTGGAGTCATCCTAAACCACGTCTGTGAGGGTCCCTGGGATCCAGGAGGCTGAGAGTGCCTGGCAAAGGAGGGATTCCTGCTCTCCTGGGAAGTCTCTCTGTGCTTCCTATCCAAAGCTCATATACACACTGTGAGGAAAATCAGACAGCACCAGGGCAGTTCTGCTTTCTTCTCAGCATTTGTAACATGGGTGACACTCCTAATGCGCTAAACAATACTAATTCCCAAAATAATACCAAAAATTGCTGACTGATTAACACATGAAGTGAAAAAAAAACCGCTACAACCCCCGTTTTTGTTTACGTACATGCACTGTAGTAATATAATAGAGAGAAAAATGCTATTTATTGTTTATGTATTTATCTAGCTTTCGGTTGTTTTGACTTGTTTTCAGGATCCTTCACATTTTAATTCCTGGTGTAGGTGAGCAGTAATGCTGGGAGATATTCCATCCAGGCAGGAGGAACATGCAGTGTGTCTGTTATGGAGATATCCCTTGCTTGGTGGTTTCCCAAAGTGGGATGGAGGTCACTGACTCTCCATGTGCAGGATGGGCTCTGTTTAGGGAGGGCAGGGTTTTGTTACCATGTGAAATTCAGTGGTGGTTACAGAATTATTTTTTAAGGTCAAATTTATTCCTCTGCCTCCCAATGCCTGTGGGAATCCATTGGTGCCTGAACATTTCTGTGTTTAGGGAAGGCACAGCAGGGAAATGCCAGGTGGCTTTCAAGGTACTCAGGGAAACTCTGCCGACCCTCATGGAAACACCAGGGCCAAAAGGTGGAAGGACCTGATGTACCTCAGGCTACTCTGACAAAGAATTGGATCAGAGCCTGTATAAATCAAGGTCAGCACAGCTGGAAATTCTGCAAAAAATTCAGCAGCTTGGGCTGGTGTTGCTCCAGCTCCGAGACAGGAGCAGGTCCCCAGAGCCTGTGGAGATCTGGGACAGGCAGGAGCTCTCAGCTCCCCAAGGAATATCCAAACCCAGCACCTCCCTGGAGACGAGAAGAGCTCTTTAAATGCAATTAGGACTTGGGTTTCAGGCTGGCTTTGCTGTGTAATTATCAGCATTACCTCAGCATTATCAGCCTGGGATTTCAATGCTGATCCCGTGGATAATCCTTACCTGTGTGAAAGCAAAGGCTGCTGCTCCTCCCCGACCTCAGCATCCCCTCCCACACCTGCAGAGCCCAGCACCTCCCACCCCACTGCTGCTGGCAGTGTCTGCTGTCTGCTGAATTACCTGCTTTGGGGAGCCCAGGGTGTGAGAATGGGCAAAGGAGGAGCCTCTTAGTTCAGCCCCAAACCAGGGTAGAAGAATACCAGCAAAAATTAGCCAAAAAATTTGTCTTTCCTGCCAATCCCTCTCAGTGATTTCTTTCTTTTTCCTTCTTTTTTTCCCTCCAAGTTTCACACAAAGCTCTGTCTTTAGGATTAGCTGTCTACAGGCAGCTCTTTGTATTCAGCTGAATTTAAGATTATGGCTGAGCCATAAAAGGGGAGAAAGGTGACACTGGAGAGTTTCTGCAGATGTAAATCCTGAAATATTCAGGCCCATGACATTTTTGTAGCTGGCAAATGCTGAGTGAGGAATATCTGGTCAATACTGGGGCCCAAAGCTGGCTGGATTTCACAGAAGAACCTGCTGTGAGCCTCAGGTTTGGGTGGCATCAGATGCATTTAGAGATCTTTCAGGTCAGATGCTGAAATGCTGTTTTTATTTGCTGCTGTCTGCAGTGATTGCCAGGAGGTTTCACATTGGTCTCCAAACAGTCCTGAGCTGGAGATGGCTCTGGAGTACTCAGATGTGCTTTGACTGAGGTGTAAGGACGTGTGTGATGAGTTAAATCTGTCTGAAAAGGTTAATGGGTCAGGGCTATGCAAACCCAAGCAGCCTGATTCAAGTTCCAGTTCATCACTGGATTGGTATTAAATTAAACATTATTTATAGACACGTGTCCAAGTCACTGAGTTTTGATTAACAGACCTTGAGGGGAACGGGGTCTTGGGGATTATTGCCTTACCACAGGCTTCATCCCTGGAATTTTTGTGCTGGAAATCATATTTATGCAAGTGAGTCTCATACAGGTGATGAATTTTAACTCCAAAGTTCACGTCTTTAGTGTTCAGTGACAGGAAGGCAGCTTGAGATGTGGTTTGTCCCCATATCTAATGAGTGTTATTACGAGGAAATCTTCTACTGGATCAGATGCTTCCAATGAGTCTTTAAAAGGCTTTGGATGTACTTAACAGGGTACCAGAGCTCACCACAAACGGGAAGAGGAAAAAATTTATGAAGTCTGAGGCTTTGTCACCATGGTGACATCTATTTGAGTTTGGAAGTTGCATTAGTTTGAGCTCACAGATTTTTCTTTTCCTGTCATTAAAGGCACGCCTCTTATCCTCTCTCAGTTCCCTCCTCCTTCTCTTCTTACCCCACAATGACTGCATTTAAAAACTAAATTTCCTTTCAGGGGAAAAAAATACACAGGGTAAATTACCTCCATCCATTACCGCCTCCAGCAAGCTGCAGCTGCTGAGGTCTATTTCCAAGTGGACCTTATGGATAAAATGAGAGAAAAACCATCTCTTTTCTGTGCCATGCAGTTGAACAGCTCTGATCAGATATGTCCAAGCAGGAGAGGCCTTTAATGATCACAGGGCTGACCCCATTCCCCCCTCCAGTCCCTCCCCAGGACTAGGTGGAGCTCACAGCAGAGATGGGTTTGACCCAGCGAAGAACATCAGTGGTCTCTTGGGTTTGCTTTGCAGAGCACGCAAAGAAGCTCTTCAAAGGTTTGTGGTACAACGTAACCTTGACTTCAACTCCCCTTTTAATGGCTACTTGGAAGATGACAAAGACCACACTCTTTGGGAATCTGTCACGGGGTGAGAAGCCTCAAAACCACAGGGCCAAATCTAAGCAGAGATGAAGCCTCTGCAGCCCACACAACTGCAGTGGCAGCTGTCAGGAGGATGCCAGAGCAATCCCTGCTCCTGGCTGACAACTGCAGGGCAGAGAGAGGCTGAAACACAACTTAAAGGAGAAATGCTCCTTTGATGGATATCCAGAACGGGTGAGTGCTTCCCTTCAGGAGGAGCACACTGTGCCTGGGAGATGCTGATCAGCTCTCACAGCAGCCCTGCAGCCAGCAGGGATGGATGGATGGATGGATGGCGTGGCAGGAGCCCTGATCCATGGGCAGTGGCACTTAGGGAACCGGGAATAGATGAATTTGGGCATTTGTTTGGCTTGTCAGAGGGAGAAGCCAAGCTGTGGTTGATAGGTAGAGCAGGACTGGGCTTATTCATTTGCTAATCATTTTCTGGCCTTTGGGAATCTTGGTCTTAAACAGCAGGAATTCTGTCCTAGCACTCGGTTTTAGGAGGAGTTTTCTCCCCTGCACTGCCCAGCACCACACATCATCCCTCCCCACCTCCATCTGTGCTCACAGTCTAGCTCACTCTCAGTAACACATATTTTATTAAATTTGGCTGTGAGAATGTCACCAATTATGAAGGGGAAAGCAAGAGTGAAGGTTAGGGGGGAAAGGTGAAGGTTAAATTCAGACATTCATGAGTTTATGGGGCACTTTGTCCCCAAATCAAAGCCAGGCATTCATGTCAAGCTACGTAAACAGGAATAAACACTCATGTGAAAGTCACTTAAGAAGCAAAAACCCATAAGAATGTTTGCTGCAAAATACGTGCTTTCTTCTGCCTCCCTTCCCCTGTTCTTGGCCCCACAGAAAGAAATTGCTCAGAGTGTGTTTCCAGCCCGGACAAAGTGATGCCTCCAAAGATAAAGACAAAACCATCCCTGCCACAGACACATTTCATGCTCTGAAGGCTGAGCCACTGCTGCCAGCACAGCCTCAAAAAACAGCACAGGATTCCAGAGCCCCGGGGTTAGGACACATCCCAGCCCTTCTTGTGGTGCCCAGTGATGTTTTCCCTCAATACCACACTCTGAAAAGGTTTAGCTCAAAGTAAAGTTTTGGGAAGAAATGAGAAAACTGGTGAGAACTTTTTTTTTTAAAAAGCAAATTAACCTCAGATCCTCAGCTACCTTTTATTTACCAAACAGAAGAAGTTTCTCTGTGTGATACATTTCTTAAATTATAGGTTTCCCATTTCCTGGCATCCTAATAAAGTCGAGATGAATGATGAGAGAGTCTGCTGGGAGAACGAGTAAACATCTCCTACTGTCTGGAATGCAAGACGACTACTGTCTTATCCTTTGTTACAGGTTGTTAAGATAAAATTACCCTATATATCAACAGCACTGTCAATGAAATTAGAAAGGGCATTCTACCTCCACACTGCCCCCGAGGGTTTGAGGAGGGAGGAGGGAAGGCAGTTGTTTCTTTGTTTGTTTTGGGTTTTCTTTTGCCATGAAAGAAAGGAAGAAAAGGGGTTTGTTTTGGGTTGGGGAGAGAAGCTTTGTTTTGTTTCTTTTTAATGCAAACGAAAAAGAGGAGAAAAGCCAAGCAGGATGTGTGAGGCAGGTTTGGATATTTCACCAGCTGTGCGAGCAGGAGAGGGAAGAAATTATGGTTTGATGAAAATCCCAGGAAAGACTGAACCGGAGTGGCAGCAAAGCTTGGGTGCAAGGAGACCCTGAAGCTACAGATGTTGGCTCCAAGGGGGCAGAGGCTGAGTCCCTGAGCTAAGGGCACCCCATGGCTTTTGTCCCCCAAATGTGTGCTCTGAGCAAGGGCTGCTCCTCATCTGCTGCTGCAAACTTCAGCTGCAGTTTGGGGAGAACCCTCTTGTACAACCCTATAACCCACTGAAGTACCTCTGGTGTGTCTTCTGTCAAATCTTGATGCTGTTGCAGTTTTCCTGGTCTTTAGAGAGAAGAGCTGCTTCTCCTGGAAAGTATTTTCTGGAAATGTGAGTCTCATGAATAAGCACTTGATTGCCAAAATACTCGAGAACAGTCTATAAGATCTCCGTGTGCTCAGGAGAAACCCAGTGCTGACCTGTTTTCCTTGCAATTAGGCTGTATCACCAAAGTAATTGCCTGGTTTAGATTTGTTATATTAATTGTGTCTTCAGCTGTAGCTGCCCTTGAGCCCTAGAGCCATGAGAGTGGGGTCCAAAACTTAAATCCCATTGCCACTTTTCCACAAAAAAAGAGATCCTCTGTTTTAGACATATCTCCCAGATGATCCCTAAGCTGCAGGAGGTGCTGGGCTGTGGTGGAGCTCGAGGGTTTCTTGTGGAGGGACAGGGCTCTAGTGCAAGTCAAAGCCTCATCACTTCCATGTCCCCTCTTGTATCTGTGTCAGCTTCTGTTACAGTCTCATTCCTTTGCCTTTTCATTTGTTTTCCCTGAGCACTTTGGTTTGCTGCTTTTTTTTCATTGTTAAACAAAGTCGTTTATTCACTTTTGGAAACTCAAACATTTCACACTTAAAATATTTTCATTTTGAAATCAGAAGAAAACTTAATTGAAAACAATACTGGAGAAAAGCTGGCCGTAAAATGCTGAACTTGGGTGAGAAAAGCTCTTGGATTCGCAGAGCATTCCTGAGTTCCCCATCCCATGTTGTAGCATGTCAGAAGCTTTACATGTCACTCTCCTGCACTTACATGTGTACACACACACACACACACACACACACACACAGAGGAGAATTTTCTCTGACAAGCTGTAGGGCTTTGCTGCAGATTTTCCATCCCTTACCATGTCAAGAAGAAAATATCTTAATGCTCTATTCACAAAATACTTTTGGCCTGTTTCCATTTGAGTGTTATGCTTGTTTGCATAGGCAATTCAGAGGGGAGTTCATAAAACCTTGTTTTGCCTGAATTTGTGAATGTCTGCCCACTGCGTGGTCTTAAAATGAAATTACCTTGGAAAAGGGGCTGGTTTGGGATGCATACGTTTTTGCACGTATCCTTTAAATAACTCAGATGTGTTTTCTAAGGAGGATGTTTTTCCTGTGGGCTGAAGGACACGTTTGTGCCACCTACAAATCTCTTCAGCTCCAAAACAGCACCGAGTAAACAGCTGAGGGCTTTGCCAACTCAGTGTTTCCAGCACTTGGATCTGCCCCTCGGAGAGAGCCCTCAGCAAAGGACAACCTCTTGCTCTAATTCTTGCTGCTTAGTTCCAGCAGAAAATCCTTCTGCTGCCTCCATTCCCAGCCTAAATCTGTGATAATGAGGACAAAGCCTCTTCCCTGCCCAGCACTGCCATGAGCAGCCCAAACGGATGTTTGTCTGCATTAATCAAACACACAAAACCTGCAACCTGAACTGTGCACAGAAATGAGTGGAAAAAGCACAACCTGACCGCGAAAGTATTATTTTATAAATAAGGTCCTTTAGTAGTAGTTAATTGGATGCACATTTTGCTGGATTCATGGAACATTAAAAACTATCATATCCGAATTGACTGACTGAGTTCATGTTACATCTCCAAATTGCCAGTGACCACTCTGCCTCGCAACATCAGACCTTGGGTTCAGCAATCTCGCTCGAGGGCCTTTTTTAAGTACATGGCGCTTTTTTTTTCCCCTAATAGAGATTGATTTAGTGTATGTTTAATGGCCCCATAAATCACTCAACATGCCCAACTCGCATACAAATTCTGCCAAAAAAAAAACTTTTCAAGGAAGCAGATGCCTTGTTCTTGGAACCAATTTGCCTTGCTCCCTGCGTGTGCACGAACCCACCATTTCAAGATCCTCCTTATAAAAACGTTCTGCTCTCCCAAGCCTTCACATTGGTCATTTTCTCTGGGGCTGCTTTCTTACCATGCCAAGTCAAACTCGGGCGATTCCCCCGCTGTGCCCGTTCTGTTCGAGTGCCTTTTAGATCAGCAATAAATAAATTCATTGTGCGTTTCAGCAAGGAGACAGAGCCGGAGCTGGAGCCGCATTGTGCCTGCCCTTGTGAAGATCTATTGTGTGCAAAGTAGTGCGCTATCAGATGGCGTGGGTCATTTTTCATTACCCCACTGAGGATGCAGCTCAAAGCAGAGGATTATAGAAACTCATTTCCTTTGGTTAAGGAAAAAAAAAAAAAAAAAAGAGTTAACATTCAATAAACTCGAGGGCTATGACGCAATGTGGCCCTCAGAACCTTCCGAGCAGAGCTGTTAATAGCTTCCTTTCCCAGGACGCGGGTTTGCCCCGCTCACTTATCGACTTTGATGCATTAGTAAAAGAAAATATCAACCCCTCATAACTCTCAGAAATGATACAATACATCACTTAAAAGTAAGCTAGGATCAACACATTGTTAACTGTTTGATCTCTCGAGTCAAAATTAATGATAGGTGTTTTGCACACAAAAAAATGAATGTTAAAAGCCTATTTAAGCTAACTAAAGACATCCCTACAACATCAGGGTTGAATTGGAGGTGATTTCCTGCAATGCAGCTGTTATAAGTTTATCAGTCTGCGGGTGGCAGTAACCAGTAATCATAACCAGATTGCAGAGGGGTGGGATGGAACTTATCTTTAAATAGAAGATCTATCTAACTAACTAACTACAGAAAGCTGGTTGGGAACTAAGTCCACGGTATTATTCACTAGAACACCCAAGGGTCTGTGAGAAGCCAGTTTTCTGTACATTTTAAAGAAATGAAATGATTCTGAAGGTTTAACTGCTAGGCAGGGAGAAACCAAGGTTCATAATGATTAACAGCAGACCTCCTGCGCTCTGGTACTCGCAGCATTTACACAATGATGATAGCTAATAAGAAATGGCATTAAGAAATGACTTCAACTTTCTCCACTGAGACGTTGCCATAGGCTGTTGATGAACTTTTAGCTCATTCTCTTGTGACATGGAAAGGAAAGATCTGAACTGCAGCATATACTTCAAGCAGAAAAGCGATTGAAAAAATTCCAAGAAATCTCCGTGAAGAGCCAAAGAGAAGTGTTGCACTGCGAGACAATGCCTCTGGACAATTACAGCCTGTTAGTTTTAATGCAGCTCCAATTGCTTCCGTCTGCAGCTAATCTGACCACTGGAAACAGGCACTTTTGCAATGCCCTTTAATTTTTCTGATTTGTGTGTGGGCGGTATCTGTTGGTATTAATATGGCTGTTTTCCGGATTGAATTAGGGAAAACAAGATGAGCTTTCAAAGGAGCCTCAGCTTTCTTTGAGAAACGTGAATTGCAGAGCACAGAATCCGTGGGGATGGGTTAGGTTGGAATCCGTGGGGATGGGTTCTGTCTGTCCCAAGCCCCCAGCGTGCAAACACAGAAAGGAGGGACAGAGAAGTCCCACGGATCCCCAGATGTCCCCAGCAGCACCCTACAGTCTCTTTAGCCATCCTTGTTCCTAATTTTGTCCGATACTCCCTGTACTCCAGCTCCATCTTTAGAGCTGTGCCCACAGCCAGCAGGGATCCCCACCATTCCCAGCCATGCAGATCCACTGTTTTCTGTGGATGAATGGATGCCTTAAACAGCTCATGAGTGAGCCAAAATCTTCTTCCATCCCCAAAGTCAGACACTTCTTGATTTTAAACTGACCCCAGTTTGCAAGAGGAGCTGTGTGAGCCTTTCCCAGGTCCAGCTCCTTCCCCTTTTAGGGATTGTCTCGTGCCTACACTTCATCCTGGCTTATGGAAACCACAGTTCTAGAGGAGCTCAAATTTGCTTTTTTTATGAGGAACAGACTGAAAAATGGCAAACAGAAAGTTCTAATAAAAATGAGTGTGTTTTTAAAAATTCTTCACACAGCTTTCCTTCAAATTCTGCTGCAAGTTTAAACCTAAAATAATTCTTCCCCATGTCTGACATCTGTACATTATTTATACAACACCTTTTTCATAGGGGTTTTTTAATTATTATTCCAGAGGTGTTTTTCAGTGGAGAAAAAGGAAATTATTGACAAAACTGTAAATTTGAAATACATTTCAATGAAGACCCTTAGTCATTTCCAGTTTTTTATTTTCCAAGCCTTACTCAACAAAACCTCTTAATTATTTCTCCATGGTGATGGGATCAGCTCACTCTGCTCCTCTCCCCACGGGGCCTGTAAAACCCTCAGCTGGCAGATCTGCCTGTGCACCAGGCTGAGAGATGTGACACATCACAAATATCTGCAGAGGATGAATTTTCCATTGAACAAAGTATCAAGGAGGTCCCTGCGCTGCCTGAATAAGAACAGGTGGATGGGGGCCAAACTCTTCCCGATTTTTTGACTTGCTGTATGATTTTCCAGCTTTGGAAGTGACCCATTCCAGGCTGGTCACTGGGCTGGGGCAGCTGGGCTGGGCAGGACCTGTGGCCACTCAGTGCTTGCCCTCATTCCTCTCTGCTCACTGTGGTCACTCCATGTTCCTTCCCACAACCTCTGCCCCCTGCGTGCAGAACTTTGTGTGCTTCACAGCCCATCCCATCACAGCCATTCCTTCAAAATCTCTGCAAAACTAAAATTTTACAGACGGGGAAACTGAGGCACTGATGGGTGCTGCCTCCTGCCCAAAGTTGTGCAGTGGATGATACGAAACAGAAACCAAGACTCCAGGTCCAGCTTCTTCTATATCATCCTGAGTTATGTCCTGTTAAAGGACAGCAGTGAGTGCTCAATTATCAACCTTCAATACAGGAACTTTTGCCAGAGTAGGCTCTGAAATTCTCTGATGTGTAAATCAGTTATAGGAAGGGCTGTGTGAAGACATTGTGTGGATTGCTGCAATCCTCAGATTCACAGAACCCCTGTTAAAGCACAGCCCTGTGCCAGTGTGGGGAGTGCTGCCCATCCATCTGAACTGGAGGAAATCTCTCTGCAGAGAATGGGGGGACTGGTAAACAACCAGTTAAGTGGTTGGGGCACTGTCACTCAATCCCTGCAAAGTGCTGGATTCCTAAATGTGGGACCCAGATGCAAAAAGAACAAAGACCACATTAAAGTGGTGCTGCTCCTCCGAGCTGTGGCTCTGAGGAGGATGTGGAAGCTCTTGGGAGGCTGATACAGGGCTGGGGACAGACAGCACAGCCAGGAACCACTCTTGCAAGGCACATGTGAGGGGGAAAGGGTTCCTGTGCCTCCCCCAAACCTCCTCGTGTGCAGCCTCGGGCATCTGAGACCATGCCTGTACACCCACACACGTGGGCAGGGCTCCCAACCCCTCTGCAGATGTGGGGCCCCCCAACCTTCTAGACAAGGTTGGGAGAGGAGTATTTTGGGAGCAATCCTTGCTAAAATGAGCCGTGAGATGTGAAAAACCTACCTTTTTCTACACCAGGCTTTCCAGGGAACCAGTGATTTCAGTAGGAACTCCCCACTGCCCAGCTGGACATGTAAAACAGCCCAAAACGTGCTTGGACACCCTGATTCTGAGGGCCAGCCTGGTTGTGGGAGCCCCAGGGAGAGGGAGACAAGAGAGAGGCAGGTTCTTCCCAGTCCCCACAGTGATGTAGGGCAGAAAGTCCCTTTGCAGAGGGGCCAGGTACATGGGTGGCTTCTTGTGGCCAGCAGAGGACTCTGAAAGGCTGCGTGAGAACACATTCAGTGGGGTGAACATCACGTTCCATGAGCAATGGGTGATTGCCTAATTAGTGAGCTCTTTGGGGTTGGAGCCTGGAGAAGGGCAGAGAGAGGCTTAAGCCATATCACCTGGGGGAGAGGGAACGGTGCCTCCTGATTGAGAAAACCTGACGGGTAAATTATCACCAGGTGAGGTGAGAACCTGGAGTTCCCAGAAAGGACTGAGTTATAGGATTTTGAACCAGTCACTGAGAAGCTGAGCTGGGAGCTTGGTTCTGGGGCTCGGTTCGAGAGGCCAGAGTTTGTCCTAAGGAAGGAAGAAGCCTTGTGGCCTCTGATATTTTGGTGACTTCAGAAAGGTGCACAGTCTCCTTTCCCTGGCAGGATGAAATGCTGGCGCTACCTTTGTGTCACAGCCTACTTCTCTTGAGTGCGTGGAGGAAATGAAAAAGGTGACCTCTGGTACTGGAGAGGTAAGTTTTATCTTTTTAGTCCTAAATAGAATGATGTAGTAGTTTGCAGTGACTGAGAAACAGGTGTAGGGATTGATTACTGAACAGGCTGCAGCTTGAAGCAGTGTGTGAATCCTGGTAGAGCAGTTTCTGTAGTGTTTTTAGAGTAACATTATTTTAATTATTATTCAAATGCTTTATGTTCTCTGGCTTCGCCTTCCTTTTGGTCTTACCAGGACTGGGGCTGGTTGTGTATGGAAGCAAATTAGGCAGCAGCCTCACTTGTAGCTGGCAAAATTTGTCTGCTGGCTCTGTGTGTTGTGCCCTGTTGTGCTGCTGCCCACTCTGCTCCACTCGCTGACAGGGTTGAGTTCCTGCAAGTTCTTCACACTCTGCAGACAAAATAATCTTGAAATTGTGAATTTTGCTGCTGTAGCTCGAGCTTGACCTGTAGGGAAGAGTGAATGTCCTTTATCCGTGTAGGGGACCAAAAGCATTGCTTGGAACTGGGCGTGCAGAAACAAAGGCAGGAAGAGATGCTCTGCCTTTGAAAGCTGGTTTGCTCTCATCCTCAGGACAGCAGAGCTCAGCCTGCAGCTCTGGCCGGAGCGCTCCCGCAGCTCTGGCTGGAGAGATCCTGCTGCTCTGCACCCCAACCCCGGGCGGGCTGGGATGAGCTCCATCCCAGAGCGGGCTGATTCCAGCTCTCTGAGTAATGCTGGCTAATTGGAACGAGCTCTGCTTTGATCTGGCAGACAGAAGCCCACAACAGC
This sequence comes from Pachycephala philippinensis, assembly GCA_013397055.1. Taxonomy (NCBI): domain Eukaryota; kingdom Metazoa; phylum Chordata; class Aves; order Passeriformes; genus Pachycephala; species Pachycephala philippinensis. The sequence goes on from VWZT01000882.1 coordinate 196,471, forward strand.
TGCTCTGCAGCAGATAAGGCCAGGCCTCTCCAGGCTGATGGTGTTTGGAGATTAGTCCCCAGGATGTTGTGCAACAGGGCACCTGCAGCTGGGACAGCGTGTCGTGTCGGGGAAGGGACCTGTCTGCTGTGTGCCAGGGCTCAGGTGTGATGGAAATGGATGAGCTCCTGCTCTGTCCTTCTCTGCTGTCCACCCACAACTCCTTCCTTGTGCAGAGGCTGGGGAGAAAAGCTGTTCTTGCCAGTAAAATGTGTGCACTCAATCTGGAAGTTGCTATACAGATTTTTTTTTGGTTGGTTGGTTTTTCCCTCTCTTTAGTGCAAATTGCTTGGTTACAAACTCGTCTCTCATAGTTTTTTAGCAAGGAGTTCCTAACATTTATTATTCCAAATAGACTCACTAAAATGCTTCTTTGTGCATTACTTGACTTGAGTGTTGCTTTGATCTTGCCAGAGAGGCTGCTGTGGCTTGTGCAGCCCTTTGGCCTTTGTGTGTCACGCCTTTCCTGACACTCGGGGATGTTGTGAGCTGACAGCTCAGTCCCCTAACAGCGATGCCAGCTCTCTGTGAGCAGCAGCCCTTGCATCTGGGGGCTGCCAGGAGTGTGGGTGAGACTGGAAATAACCTCTGCCTGTAGTCAAAGGTAGTCAGGAGTGGTGGTGGACATGACTTCACCGTGCCCACTGCTCAGCATGAGTAACCAGTTCCATGCATTTCCATGCCAACCATTAATTTCCAGATGCAATGACTAGCACGGTATTTTCCATTTCCAGATCGTGTTTGTACTGGCACGATTTAAAATACTTTGTAATTACAGTGGTTCCTATAGTCGAGCTGCTAGAGCAATGCAGGGTGCTCAGAAGTTCTTCTTTAACCAGCAATTTTGGTAATGACAGTAATTCACATAATCTATCTTCGTGGCCTTGTGGCTTTCAGAAGTATAGGCCTTTTTTTTTTTTTTTTAATTCTTCAGAGATGTAGCCCTATCTCTATATATAGCTCAGTAGATATCTGGTATTCTGGATGTGTTAAAATAAACTCCACTGAGGAATTTCAGTCCCATCACCACAAACTTTCTGATGTTGCTGCTGCTGTTAATGCAATTGAGTAAATGGTGGAAGAAAAGGGAGTGGGGAGGGGATATGGCAGTTTCCTCTCAAAGATGAAGAGGCCTCGACAAATACAACTTCAGGCAGCAGTGGAGCTTCATTTTGGCTGACAACTCACAGCACAATGAGCAGTTTTGGCAGCCAAACGTGACAACATCCTACTGAACAGGGAAAATCCTTTAGGTTGGGGAAGATGGCTGAATCCCAAAGCTGCTCTCATTTACTGCCTTAGTCTACTACCAACAGAGACGCTTCTAAATTACTTGGGGGAGAAACTGTTCAGACAGATCAGAGGCAGACATCTCCCTCCGTGTGCAATTAGATGTGCTGCCTCCTTTGAGAAGGGGCCAAAGCAAATGGGAAGCAGCAATTGAGGTAGATACCAGCAATGAGCACCTAAAGTACAGGGCACAGTGTTTATCAGCTGTCGCTGCACAGAAAAGGTCTTTAATTTGGCTGAGGAGGGAAGAGCTGGAGCTCAGTGTTTTTGTGAATTGATTAACTGTTATTTTTCCCGGAAGATCCTCATATGTACCTGGTGGGAGGGACAGATGTTGATTAAATGTAAACTTCTCTGCAAATGTGTGTGTGTGACCTCTGGTATGTTGTTCCTTTACACTCCCTTCAGAGGCAGAGAACAGAGCTGGGGAGGATTTGCCGTTCCTCTGTCCAATTAATCTGTGTATTTTCAACCAGAGACTGACAAAACTGGGGGGTGCTGAGCCTAGAACAAGCCCTTGAGGTCACTGTTCTCATACTGGCAATAAATCACCCCAAATCATTTGTGTTTTAAGCTGTAGGAGCAGTAAATGCAGTCTCTGATATGCCAGGGTCAGACCTAGATGGTGAAATCCTTGTGGTCTGTCCCAGCTCTCCATTTGCTGAGAATGTTTCAGGAGGAGGCGGGTGAATCACAGACTTGATGCATCCCTGGTCTTCCACCTCTGTTCACAAAGGGAACGAGGACACCTGAGGGGACACCAGGGCATGTCTGACACATGGGCTGGAAATGAAGCAAAAGCCACTCCAGCATTCTGCAGTGCCAGTGGAGATGTTTTTCTTTTCATTTTCTGAGAGGTGCTACAGCAGAAAATCAGATCTGCTTCCGCAAAGACTGTCACTCCCATCTGCAGAACATAATATTTGACCCGTGGGCTTAATTTGCTGTCAATCTCCCACAACTCCCAGGAAGGAGCCTCCATCTCTTTTTAACTTGAGGCTGTTGCCTCTTGCCCAAAAAACAGGTTTCTCAAGGCTTGTTCTGGAGCCAGATGAGAAACATGAAATAAATGAATTTAATCCAAGCATCTTCCTTTTTAACTGACATCAGTACAAACTCTTTGAAGAGGGAATGCTTAGCAAGTGTTAATTACCAGGACTGTCATTGTGACTCCACATTGCCACTGCAAAGTGCAGTGAGTCACCAAAGACACACGGCTCTTTTTGGCTGCGACATTTTTTTATTGAGCATCTTGTTCTCAGCTGCTGCTTGAAGCAGGAAATCTCTCAAAGCTGTGAAGAGCTGATCCAGTTTGTGCCTTGAATTGGTTCTGTTTTTCCACCTACTCCCATGAGGAAGTGCCTCCAGCAGCTCTCAGAGGGGGCTGCTGCCATTCCTGAAGTGGCTGCAGGGTTGAGGTTTCCTCCAGCCCAGGCTCCACCACCTCGACTTCTGAGTCAGAACCTCCAGCCTAGACTTCATCCCCAAGCCCACCGACCTCATGGAAGGGCCTTACTGCCTTGTCTCATCCTTTTCTGTGGCCCCTGTGGAGGAAATTTCAGGGTTTGGGACCCCCTGTCTCTATCAAATGTGGTCTAAGCACATCCCCACTAGTGTGGACTATGAGGAGCTTTGTTTTTTCCTGCAAACCAAAAATACCAACTTTTTTTTTTTTTTAAATATCTGGAAATAAACAGTTACATGATCCACTGAAATTCATAACAAAGGACAAATTGAATCCTTCATGCTGTGTAACAGCCATAAATAAAGGCTTTATGGCTGAGAAGTTGTAGGCAAAGCTCCAGCAAAATCGGATTTATTCTCTCCCCACCCCCTGCGCTATAAGTCTCTGGAAATGGGGGTTCCAAGGGCTGTTCTGACACAACATTAACTGCAGCTTCTTAAACCAGACTCCCTGCCAGTATTTACAGTTCACATTCTGTGCATGGTATATGTGTCTGTAACTGCACCAGCCTTTACAGTTGATTTCTCAGTAGTCATGTGAAACCAAAACAACTGATGGGCTGAACTTGGAATCGCTTGTGCATTTTTCTGATTTAGGATATAAAAAAAGTCTGCCTTGGTGTTAGGAAAAAGATCTCTTGGTTAAAGTTGCTCCAAGTTGATGGTGGCCCAGTTCTGTGAGTGTCGTGTTCCTTCTCCCCAAAACCACTGGCTGGGTTTCCAGGGGAACCCTGCAAGATGGATTTCAGAACTTGGTTGTACAATTGCAAAGGCAGTAGCTGCATTCTTTCTTCTCACAAAGGCCTGGCTCTACCTCTACTTGCTGTCTCCTCCAAAACTTAGCCCTGAGGTGTCATGAAATACATCTGTGGAGTAATTAACCAACTCCTAAAACTGTGGTCCAGCCAGGTCATTCCCTGTAAGGAAGAACAACTCATTTCAGTGGATTTAAGAGCTGATTTCTCACTTCAGGAGCCAAATACAGGTCAGTAGTGGCAGTAGATCACTGTGAGAAATGTATAAACAGATCGGAAGCAGAACTCCTCACATGTCAGTTTTGGATCAGCTGAGTGTGTTGGTTTGTGCTCCTTTCTTGTGTGCTTAGTATGCAGCCTAAGATAGAGGCTAAAATGAGGAATTTATTCTCATTAAACAATTGTACAAATCTCTCTTTTTAAAGAGGCTGAGCAGTGCTCCTGCCTGAGGCAGAAACCTAGAGCCACTGCCTGCTCTGCTCTTGTCCACAGCTTGTTTTAAACACTGAACAAAATGGCTTGAATAGTTGGGACCTGAGAAATGATATCTTTGAGCTCTGACCCTTCATAACTGAATCCAGACACTCAATGTCTCTGCTTCCACATATTTTACATGAAGCACCTGACACAGCAGCAACAAATGGCATGGGAATAAATCCAGCAGCCTGCAAGAGTTCTCCTTCGTTAGCCAAGCCAAAGGTCACCTTGCTGGTGTCACCATCAGTCTCTGGCCACTACTGGGGCTGTTGTCCATTCTGGACCTTAGTGGAGGGATCATGAAATGGAAGAGAAGGTGGGGAGTCAGGGCAAAAACGCCTCTGTGGCCCTTTTTGCACTCCACAGCCTCAGTGACATCCCAAACCTGTAGTGCTGCTCTGGAAATTCTGCACAACCCCGACGTCCTGGGCTGGAGCCCCAGGTGCTGACACACTAAAGCTCAACAGATCTGCTGAGGGCCTGGCATCCCCTCCTTTCTTCTTAAGAGCTTCTTAAAATAAGCCCATTAGCCCCAAGTTATCAGCAGCACAGAGCTGCTCACTCAGGAGCCCCTCAGCTCATGGGGAAAGGGTCTGAGTGTGGTTTTAATTATGGGCACGGACCTTGCAGTGGGTGCAGCCCCTCACCCCCTCCCAGCCCCAGACACAAACCCTCCACTCCCCAAATTACTGCTGACTGGCCTGGGATTGGGTTTTATTGCAGACAAGCAGGCCAATTCTTTGAGGGTGAGGTTAATTCAAGCAGCCCCATGTAGAGCTTTAGCCTGCAAATGGTTAAATGTTTAACTGTGCCTGCAAAAAGTGGTCAAGTGCAAAGCTGCCTCTCTGAGGGGTTGTGGGGCTGAGACTGAGCCCCTTTTTTCCCCAGCTTTCTCCAGGACCTTCCCCTGGTGAAAAAAATGTGAAGTTGATGAATCTGTCTATGGTTTGTCCTGTTTTCCTTTTAAATATAAAGCCAAATTTAAGCTGTTTTAATATTGTGCTGTCTTCATTTGTGGAGTTAATTCATACATGAGGATTCTATTGGAGAAAACAGCAGATTTATCCCAAAGTGGTAAACCTCACAATAGCAAGAAATAACTTTCCAAATATTAAAATTAAAAAGTCTGCTCCTATTGCCTGGTAAAGAGACCCTTGGAAAACCAGCTAGGAAACAAATCAGTGCATTAAACCTGTTATCCTAAACTTCTGGTCTTTCTCGGCAGCTGATTTAGGAATACAAATTCCACAGCATTAAGTAGAAAAAGGGAATAGATATTTTTATTTAAAACAGAGTAACTCAAAGTGGCCATAATAACCCACTTGTGTTGCTTTTGTACTCGGGTAATGAATGACTGTAGTATAAAGTGCTCCTAGTTTTTGCCTCGAGGTCTTGTCAATCATTACCTGATAAATAAAAACTTCAAACAGGCTCCTTTTAGCTTAATTGGGCAGAATTTCTCTCCGAAGGAAGGCTGAATACAGAGAATAATGTGTTTGTGGCAGCAGTGGAAGTCAGCAAGCAGGGTACTGGGATGGAAGCATAGAGAAGATGTGAATTCTGAACACAAAAGATGAGTCTTTGGGGTTTTTTTTATCCAGAAGTATCTGTTCCCACTGCAGGCAGAGCTGAGGGACTGAATCCAGCAGCCCTTGGCCGTGCCCTGAGCTGCACTTGTGCAAGTTCTGCTGTCCCTCTCTGGTTTTAGGCTTCACAGCTGACACTTCCATAACAATCAGGAATCTTAAAATTGCACTGAGGCCGATTTAAATCATTATTTTTTATTACATGAACACTGGCAGCAACGGAGGCAGTTTCCTGCATAGGGACAAAAGGATCTTATTGTCAGTACTGGAACAGATCTGAAACAGCTCAATTAAGCAAACATAACATCCTCAAAGTTTGGCCTGAAAGGAAGCTAAAATAACTGTTCTATAAAATGCTTTAAATGTGCTTTAAAATGTCATTACTCAGATAAATCTAGCTGTTTGGAAGCTCACTCACTAGGGTTTTATGGCCCTGCCAGTTTATGGCAGTGCATGGATTCATGTCAAGAATTCCCCTTCCAGAACAGTAGATGAGGAGACAAAGCCACAGGAGTGCTGCAGACCAAGGGGAGGCTGCAACCAGCTCGGGAATGGAGTTTTGGCTCCTCGGCTGGGAAAGCTGCTCCAAAGCACATCCAGCAAAGTTGTGTGTATTTGTGGCAGAGCTGGAAACCAACAGATATTTCATGATATAAGGCTGGATGTGTTGAAGTCAGTGGCAAAGCTGCTGTTGGCCCTGCAAAGCAAAAATAGTTATTTTATTCTTTCTCCCCTTGCCATCACCACCCCTGCCTCACACCTAAATGCAGAGAATTGGGACCATAATGAGAAATACCAGAGAATCCTCCTCCTAAAATTAGTCCAGGCCTACAGAAGCTGAGTAGGTATCAGTTTGCATCAATAAAGGTCTTTCCACTGATGCTTTGCTGGACTTTCAGAGCAGTGCACAAAGCAAATTCAATTATGAATTTGTAATTGCTCGTGGAAGATGGCAGATGAACTCCCAAATGCTGATGATTTAATCCTCTGGACCAGCAAATATATCTACATAAACTGGCACAACTCTGCTCACAGTTCAAAGTAAACAAGAACCCCAAAATTGCTGTTATGCCCCGAAGATACGCTCAGTTAACAGAGGGATTTAGACCATTATGTTTTTCAGCTGCCTCCATAGCAATGCAGTGTGGTATCCACAGTAGGAAACCTCATGCCAGCAGCATCTCTCAAATATGCTAAAACAATCTAAATTAGAAAATGTCAGCTTCTTGGCTGATGTTTCTTTGGAGTTTCTTTCTTCCTTTCTTGTGCCTCTATAATTTTATTGGGATGACTGAATCTCTGAACTATGTTAGCAGTAAACAGAACTAATTTACCCCCTGCTTCTTTGAAACAGCTGCTGACAGCTGCACTATAATTCAATCATGGATCTTTGCAGTGCAGACTGCAAAACACATCCATATTTTTGCTATTCTTCCCTCCCTGTTGTATTTGGACCGAAGGAGCTGCACCAAATAATGACATGTGACAGTTTTGCCCGTACATAGAGATGGAGCTGCACAAAAACAGAGGCTCGAGATGAAACATTGTCCAGCCAAAAAGGTTCTTTGAATAAAAGGAGAATAACCACACAGATACACAATGTCGTCGGGATGTCTTTTGTAAAGTTGCAATGATTTATTTTACTAGTTTGTACAAAAAGGCTTCCGACAACTGCTCTATGAAAAGAACCAGAAATGTGTATGCATTTTTGCCAACTGTTAATAAATATCTTCTTAAATAAGGAAACAAATGTGTTTAAGAACCGAGAATCATTTTTCCTGCATGTGATTGAAAAGGAATTCAGAGATGGAAATAAATAATTCTTCTTCCGCTTGTGACAACTATTTACATAAAAATGTACAAACAGTGAAGCTGATGTTGAGCCTAGCAACAGAAATCCTGTTATTATGCTTAAAAACAACAACAAAAAACCAAAACAGAAACAATCCCCACATAATATTTAATATATGAGTCCTATACAGCAAGATACCGTGGTCCAAGTTAAAAATGCAATACACCAACGCAGTGACCACCAACACTGAAACACCCGCAAGAGAAAACTAATCCTCAACTACTAAATAGTGGAAGTTCAGGCATCATGATTAGCTTTTAACTCTCTAGGCAGCACCTTCACTTCCTTTAGGAGGTTTACAGAAGCACTGCTGTATATATGTATACAATGTCAAAAGATGCTTCCCATCTGTGTGATTTGAGTTCCTCACTCTAAACCAGGGCTGCACCGAGGGCAGTTTTGGCTGCTGATGGTGGATGGTGCTGTCTGCAGGCTCCAGGAGAGGTGGACTTTTGGCTTGTCCTGCCCTGTGGCTAGCTGGTTTTGCCCAAAGTCTCCCCGTGGAGAAGTTTGCTCCCTGTGGAGCGTGCCTGCTGCAGCCAGGCTGCTCCTGCAGATGTTGGAGTGGCCTGGGTGGGATGCCAGGCACATCTGGTAACGTGGCAGCTGCTCACCAAGGCCCCCATCCAAAACCTACCGATGTCGTGGATGGACTTCCCCTTTCCCATCAGCCTAATCCTGCTACTGAGAAAACTGCTGGGAAAACACCAATTGACTTAAGTGAGATGAGAATTAGGCCATCAGAAACAAGTTTCCAATTTATTTCATAGACAGTAGGGGTTTTTTTCTTCCTTTGCTTATTCTTTTTAAAGTGAGGCATCTGGTCTGGATTTGATCTGTGACTTAAAGGGAGAAGAGCAGTGAGTGAAGTCCAGAATTTCATTTATCTCTAACTCTCCTCTAAGGCAAGACATGGAGCCAAGCCCCCACTGGGGCTGCACTGCCCCATCTGCTCGCTGAGCAGAGACCCAGCTCCAGGGATTTGTGATGTCCTGGACCCATCTGTTGGAGGGTTAGCTTTTGGAAGTTTGGAGATTTAGAGCTGAGTGTGCTGGACATGGTGTTTCATTGGGCATAATTTTCTCTGTATCTCCATGGTGGAATTGATGCCAATCCTACTTTGGTGCGTGCCAAAGTGGGGAATTGGTTTGTGCTTGGTTACTGCAACTCTGTATTCTTCTCTGCAACAACTTTAATTGAGCCTTAATTACTTAAGTGTGATGTTTGTGTAACCTGTGACTTTAAAAGAACGAAAAAGAAAAGCCTTGAGGGGACATTTTTTTGCTTCTGGTTCCAGCTTCTTGGTGGCCGTTGAAAGGGATTGTTCTGGGTTTTTTGGAGGTGAGGCCAACAGAGCAGGGGGTTTATCAGAAGCACTGGCCCCAGGAAGGAAGGTTTCCTGGCTTGTTCCCAGTCTGTGTGGTGCTGGGTGAACATCCCAGCTCACAGCACCTTCTGCCCTTGAGCCTCCACGTTCTCAGAAAGGTGTTGGAACTTGTTCCCTCAGGGAAGTCAATGGACATTTTCCACTCAGCAGCAGGATCTTTACTTACAGCCCTGTAACTGCTCAGGATACCCCAGCTAAACGTTAGGCTTAATCCCTGTTTCTCAGCGTTTTGCTGCTTTCCTGTTTCAAGTTCATAGCAAATTCAAATACTTTCTGGCTGCAAGAGGCAATTTTTTTTCTTGTTGATAGAAAAAAGTACACCCCAAAATCCTTGCTCTTTGAAGTGCTTTTCTTCAGTCTTTTGCTTGCCACTTGATTTTTTTTTTTCTTAGCCTAATCTGTCCTTTGAATTTGTGTCAATCCACATCCAGCTGTTGCTACTGTAGTTTAAAACTGGAAATTGCATGTAATTCATCCTTGGTTTTGCTTATGAAATTGAAGCAGAGGGATGGAAGCAATGATTCTCTAACAAAATACCTGTTCACTCCAGGTATATTTTGTTCACTTATTTTATTGCAAACCGTGTTACAGGAACTACACACACTTATTAATCACAGCACAGCCTCACCTTGGATAGATTATTACTGTTTTACTCACAATCAACACTGGTGAGTTTGCAATCTCCAGAAAGACTCATTTGCAGAAGTATGTACTGTAGGAGCCAATTTTGTAAGCAGATTTGGTTTTAAACGGTTTCTCTGGCTTGTTTCAGTTTACAAGCTCATTGTCTGTAATAAACTAAAACAAAATGTGTTCAAATGCCTCTTTAGATCCAGAAACTGTTCCATTGTCTGAACTTTCAGAGGCCTGGTCCTAAAATGGTTTGGGATTTTTTTAAACCCGTGGCTGGAGCACCAACCTTTCCCCCTCCCCCACACAGCCATACAAACCCACTCTTTTCAAATGACTTCTTTTTCTTTCTTCTTTCTCTTCCCTACAAATCTAGTGGCAGCCACATGCTCGTACCACCATGTTCCTGTATTTTTTTAAGATAACATTGGAGCTGTCATCAAAATAGAGCACTGAGATGGCATTGAGTTGTGTAGGAGCACAGCAGGGTTTCGGCACAGTCTCTGGGTTTATAAAGTGAACCTGGGGAACGAAAGTAGAGGCACGTTAAGATTTACTTTTCCCCTCTCCTCCTCCATATGCTTCTTTCCTGGGCACCCTTCTGCCTGTCCCATACCCTCACTCAGCAGCTGAGCTGGGTAACTTTGGGATTCACTGATCCCTTCCTCAGTTCAACCTCAAATCCACTTTGGTGGCAGCACGGAGTGGATCCTTCAGAGTTTTCCCAGGAGATAATGGGTCTCATGTCCTGCTCCTTCCTCCCCATGCAGTGGGACTAAACCCCCATTACACTGTCACAGGGCCCTTTCAAACCAGACAGAGCCTGCCAGTGCCTGCAGCCAAGACAGGGTCATTTCTGGCCAGCTGCTAATTCAGGCCACTCAGCCAGATGTGCTGAGCCAGATGCTTCAGGCACCTTATGAGCTAAGGCAGACCTCCCTTCCCTTGATAGCTGGGAGACCCTTTTGTGCATAAATTTATATCTGAGCAGCACCTGTCAGAGGTAACCCTGCGTTAGGAGACAGGCTGCACCTACCAGTGTCTGTACAATGGCATGGTTTGTAGCATTCATGTAGGAGTTCAAGGGGAAAGCACATTCTCCTTCACAGTAATAGGCAGCGTAGCCCTCAGGAGCGATGATCCAGTCCTTGATTAAATGGAAGCCATTAGATTGTGCAGAAAGACAGAAATGCAGAGAAACAAAGAGCCAACCAGCACATAAATCTATCCATTCACACATCCATGCACAGTTACAGTGGCCTGCAAAATCAAAATCTGGCCCCCTGGCCTTTCTAAAGCTCTCTTACAGGCCTCCAAAGTGCCTGCTCTTCCCACATTGCAAAGTGCCCACAGAGTAGCTGAACATCTGGGTTTAGTTGTTTATCCATTCAGCAGTGCCCTCCTGGCTGTCCACAAGGATCACTTCACCCAGCAACACAGTGCAGACACGAGCTTTCAGCAAGGAAAATGTCTTTAACCAGGTCTAAAAGAACAGGTAGATGAAAACAGAGAGCTGTGTGTGCGTTCAGCACTGCCAGAGGACCTGCAGGGCCACAGCTGCTCAAAAGGACCTGAACCCGTATCACACTAAATATTTGTACATCCAACTTAGCAGAAGCACTTCAGCACGCCAAATGCAGTATACAATATTTTTCCTCTCAGGATTTAAAATAAAAAAATCCAGTTAGTGGCTTGATCTCATAAAAAGTCATGCAGATAAGTGCCATGCCAAGGCACCCTTGGCACAGCCCGGCCACGCCCAGCCCTTACCTGCCACCCCAGGTCCCTGAAGCTGACGTAGAGCTCGTGTTTCTTGCAGGCCTGGCGCTGGTCACTGCTGCTGTTCTCTGTCAGGGGACAAGGGTGGCCATGAGGTTGGGCTGCCCCAGCTCCCACAGCCCTCAGCAGGGAGCGAGGCACCACCGCTCACCTGGTGTACTCTGTCTTTTTGTTTTTTGCTGGTTTAGTCATAGAATAATGGCTGGGTTCAACACCTCTGAAATGCCCTTCTGGCTTTCTTGTGCAAAGCCAAAAAAGGTCTGGGAAAGTAGGTTTTTATCTTTATTCTTTTTCCCTGGATTTCCTCTGACCTCCTAATAGCAACAGGCAGATCTCTCTTATTATTGCGTATACATTAAAGGAGAATCAGTGCAGTTTTGAAGTTGTGTCCATCCTGGACACGTAGCCTGAGCTGAAGACTCAAGTAGAAAGAATGACTCAGGAAGAATTTCTTCACTGAAAGGGTGGTCAGGCTTTGGAAGGAGTTGCCAGGGAGGTTTGGAGTCCCCATCCCTCGGAGTGTTCAAAGGACTGGATGTGGCACTCAGTGCTCTGGGCTGGTTGAAAAGGTGGGAATTGGTCAAAGGTTGGACTTGATGATCTTGGAGATCTTTTCCAACCTTAATGATTCTATAAAAATGTGATTGGAAGCTCTGTTTTTCTTTTCCTTCTGCCTCTCACAACCTCCCCTTCCACTCAGTGAGGCGCTCCCAGAAGCAGCTGGAATTTGCTGCTGCCCTGAGCTGTGGCTCCTGCTGGGACCGTCACCAAGGGCCCGTTACTCTGAGGTATCACATAATTAAGCCACATTTCTATTTCAAATGCCTGATGGAGTTTTCTTCCAAATTAGGAAGCACAGCTCCCCCCAGAATAGCCGTGGTTATCCTGAGAATGAATGGGTTTTCCTCTTCTGTGCAAGAATTTTGGGACTACTACGCTATTTAGGGGCTAAACTTAAAATCACGAGCCCTGAAAATGGGCAGCACTTGGATTCAGATCCATCGATCACTTGTTCATCGCTGTAATGTAATGATCTTCCATTTCAAAAAGAGAATTTATTTCATGAGGGGAAAAAAGGAGTTTTTCTGGTTAGGTGCTTGGGGTTTTTTTAAAATTTGGATTGAGAAATCCCTCAATTTAACGTCGCTTCTAAGAAACATTCATTTTCTTGGCGTTTTTGGAATAACCCCAAATCCCACACCGTTTCAAACCGGTGGTGGACCAAAGGGACAACAAACAGATAACATGGGACAACAAAGAGATAACGTGGCAGAAACAGCTCCCACATCACCCCACACCCAGGAACGGGGCCCCAGGCAGCCGTGCTGTACCTGCAATGTTGGACACCCTGAAAGCCTCCTGGTTCTTTGGTGTTTTGGATCGGTTCTGGCTCCTCTGCTTGCCCCCCGTGGAGCGGATGCTGCGCAGATGGACCTCGGTGGCTTTGAAGAAGGCGACGGTGAAGGGCTGCTTGTTCTGGGGGCCGTGCCTGCCAATGAGCCCCGCCAGCTTGGGGTTGATGCTCTGGCCTGGAAGCACAACAGGCTGATGAGAGGGACTGCAGAACCTCTCCCAGCACACACAGAACACAGGGCAGAGCTGTGAGGGTCACTCCCGGCCATGGCATCCACCCACCAGGGACCTGGACTTAATGGGCAAAGCTGCTTCTGACAAGAGCAGCTCAGCACAGCTAAATTCATTTTATATCTGTGTGTAAAAGTTGCATAAAGTAGTCCTACGTATAATTATTTTGCCCCAAATCCGCTCAGCATTAAGTTTTGCTGCATTCTTTAGAGGGGTTTCTTTAAGTTCACCAACCTATAATTTGAAGTGATCCTATAAAAGGAACCGTAAAACTCAGCCCATAGGAACACTAAATTCCCACTGGAAGGTTATTAGCTTAAAATAAAAATGCCTTGTATGAAATGCTGACAGAGTTCCAGATATACCTTAGCTGAGAGAAACAAATGTTTAGAGACATTTTGCTTTTTGCTGCTTCTTGCCACCACCATACCTGATAACTTTATACAAAACTTTTATTATCATCCATGTGTCCTTCATCTGGGGCTTTGGAATAATTTGACTTTTGGTAAAAGACAATTAGTTGGTTTCTCTGTAGAATTAAATAAATTATTTACAGAAAAGGCAAGGAGAGGGTGGCAGTGGGAAATTCAATGTTTCTCCCTGTTGCTGTCAAGGGATGTCTGGGTGTTGCTGTGAGATGCAGAGGTGATATCCAGGATTATTCTGTCCCAAGTTATTGAGTACTGCTGCTAAGCCCAAGTTGTGTTAATGGCTTTGTGATCCTTTTGCTAAGGACAGAGCTGGGCCTTGCCAGCCACAAATCAAAAGTGCCAAAGGACACTTTCCTGGAGAAGCCCTGCAAGGCAGCCTGGCCAGGGAGAGCAGGAAAAGGGCTCTGAGTTCATTTATTTTGTATGATTTTTTAAAAATAGACTGTATTTGCTTCATGATTACAGATCGTGTAACAGGAAATACAAAGAAGGGTTGGGGGTTGATTTATTTTGGTTTTTTGCTTCACTTAAAGCCTTGAGGATTGCCCAAGCGTACAGGGTTGCATCAAAATCCTGCTGTGCTTACAGCATATGATTTTCATATGAGGTTCAGGTGTAAAAGCAGCTGTTAGAGCACACAGTTGGTCTAAATCCAAAATGAAACTTGGGGAACAAGGAAGGACACGTCCTTGCCATTCCAAATAAAATGAAAAATTCATGTGTATGGTGGAAAATTGTGAGTGCAAATGTCTGCTGCCAGGGAAATTGGTTACAGAAGACATGCAGACAGTCGGCCCCTGTATCTCTGTATTTACTTTTTAAACACTGCAGTTGGCTTTTCTAACTTTTAATGACAGGCTGATCAAAGTATTTTGTTAATCCATCTGGAGAAAGCAGCAAGTTACTTTGCAAAGGGGTGAAACCAGAAATTCCCAGTGATAAGTGCATCCTCATCTGTTACTTGACTCAGATTACGAATATGATTTCTTTATGCACTCCTGAGAAATCTGAGTTTGTTTATGTCTTTGAAAGCTCTGCCTGTGATAGGTCTGGTTGTGTTTGTAAGGATCCACCTCTAATTGCTGCAGCAGAGCAGGCAGGCTGACCCTAAATGTGTGCAAAGCTGAACATTTCCCTGGTTGTAGCCACAACTAAAGCCTCCATTGAAACCTGTAACACATTTATAAACCAGCTGCCTTTTCCAACTTATGCTCAAAACCAGGATTGACTTTTGCTGTAAAATCACGAGGTGAGGCTGGGGGAGGACAGAGAGATAAGGCTTTATCAGCAGAAGAGTGTGAGTGTGAGACTGTAGGACCCACAGTGCTCAGAGATACTCAGCCTACTTCCAGCTATCACTTCTCTGTGGACTCTGGGCTGGGTCTTGATGGTTTTTCTATATTTGAACCACAATTGAACAAATGTGCCATGATCAAGGACACAACTTCTGTGCTCCCAGCTGTTCCATTTAGGAGGCAAACTGGAAACTAAAAACAAGGACAAGCGTATGAAAAGGGGTTAAACTTGTCTTGCCTGTCCTTTAAGAGTTAAGATTAACTTGTAAATCAGGTTGAATTTGAATCTTTGTCCAAAGATGGCAAAAGGTGTCTGGTTTTGGGGCGGGGACTTGTAACTTCCATGGTGAAGCTGCTTCTTTGTGTCTGTGTTTGGGCTTCTGCATTCACTGATTCCTCAGAAAGGGCAGGTTAAAACAAACCCTGTGCACCTCTCTGTGCAGTCTCACAGGAGTTAAATCACCCTTTTGAGTTAAATCACCCTTTCATGTAAATGACTCTCTCTAGGTTGCCTGTTCCAAAACTGCTTTGCAGAGTCTTTATGCAAAATGCTACTTACTGGAAATCTGCAAGTGTTGCATGAAAACCAAGAGCAAGTGCTATCCCAGATGCATATCTGGAGAATGAAAGCAAGTCCTTAGATAACTACATTTGGAATATTTACAGTAGTTTTGAGGTGGTTTTTGCTTGAACTGCTCCTGTGGGGCAGCCAGGCAGTTCCAGGTGGTCCCAGGTCCTGGGAACACCCAGAAAATCCAGGATATTTGCACAAATCTCCAAATGAGCATTGTGAGTCTTAATTTTGAGACAAAGCAGCATGACTTTTTAGCTAAGGTCTGCTTAGGAAAACTCTCTGCTTGATTCCTTTCCAGACATGTTTCAGAGGCAGCTCTTCCCACCCATTCCCAAACCTCACAGGTTTGTACCACACACTGCAGACCACAGAGTCCAGACCAGGTATGATTTTACCAACCATTTTTACCGACACAAAGGAAATTCAAACGGTTCCTGGCAGTTTTCTGAATTGGAAAGGATTCTGTGCCAATGGACAGCAGCCCTCTACATCACTCAGCTGTGTCTTTTTGCACACAGCAAAGTTTATTCCTCTTTCCTTGACTGGATTGTGTTATCTGCAGATCAGCCAGCAGTTTATACACTAATTAATGGGGATGTGTGCTCAGCTAATGCTGGAATGACTGCAGGCAGCTCACCAGTGCTACAGCTCCTTAACATCCTATTATATGTCTATGAGCTGTTTCCTTAGGCAAAACCAGGAAAAACGTGCTCAAGAAATCCTATTCAAAGGAAAGAGTGCTGAATGCTTAGGGCTTCCCCTGGCTGGGAATGGTGTACCTGAAACAGAGGCTCCCTGGATGGGTGTGTGACACTCACCATCAATGCCCTCCACGGAGAGCTGCAGGCCCAGGTTGTGCTGGGGATTCACCACCCAGTGGTTACTGGTCGCGGTTATGTCGAACACCAGCCACCCTTCCTCTGCAGCCCAGATCGTTCTGGAGTCGAGCAGGAACAAATCTGAATCCCTGAAACAAAGATGCAGAATTCCCAATTAGCCAGGATTTCCACTGGAGTCTCCACAGGCACCCACAGACATCCTTTAGGCAGCACACGGGGTTGGGATTTCAGTGACAGGCGGAGCTGGGCTGCTGTGTGCTCCCCTCTCATCACACTCACATGAAACTTCTCTTCACAAAAGGGAGGATGTGTTGAAGCAGAGTTGAGGTGGTTTGGGGTTACTTTGCTGTCACAGTTAACCCTGAGCTCCTGATTCACCTTAAAAAAAATGCTTGCCAGGCACAGATCTGCAGAATTACTGTTTGCATATGCAAACCTGCTAATTGGGCAGACAGTGCTGCTCATTAGCCTTTCCACACATAATTTCCTGACTTTTATGTGTAATTGTAGTGTTGGTGCAAGCCAGCTGGAACACTGGTGTGTGTATATTAACATATGTAATAGGTTTTTTTTAATTTGCTCATCTGAGGTCACAGATAACTGATTGAGGCAATCACCCTCTGCACAGTCACGCTCTGCACTACTGTGGGGCACAATCTTTTCCAATTCATTCCTTGGGGTTTTTTTTAAAGGCTGCTGCTGGGTTATTCTAGCTGAAGAAATAATATCAGGAAATTAAAAAGATCCTAAATAGAGAGGATTCTGTCCTTTTGAAAAAGGTGAAAATATTTCAGATTTACAAGATGTTTCCTGGCAAATTTCTGAAAAATTAGAATTTGAGAAAACACAGGTTCTGTAGAGGAAGGAATCCTCTCGTATCAGAAAAGAAGGAGATAAAACTCAGATTAAAAAAATGGATACTGTTGCAGTTCTTTTATAGAAAAATTACTTTAAAAGAAGAACAAAGGCACCTGGTGGAAGTGTCTAGACAAGTCCCGTAAGAGCTGCTTTTGTACCTACAGTGAACAAACATGATAACTTGTTCAAGTGTAATTATATCCTTTTGAATGAAGAACTATCCTCGAAAAACCCTTTAATCACATCCTCAAAGCTTTAAAGAAGGCCCTATGAATTTTGTCACTATGGATTTGTCAGTGCAAATATCTATATTTAGCTTGGTTTACACAGTGCCTCTTGTTTGCACGAAACATCAAGTGATCAGAGCTGAATCTGAGGAGAGCTGTTGGCATAAAGGCTTTTGACTCACAGCTTTTTCTTTTCCCTTTGGGATACCAAGAAATTAGAGGTTTTTGTCCCTCACAGAACAGGAATGGAGGGGTTTTTGCAATGCTTTTACTATTTAGCTTTCCTTTCGGCCAATGTGTAAGAGATGGTGGCTTTCCTCCATGAGCCAAGGGATGTCACCACCCACCTCTGACTCTGTGCTAATGAAATTAGATTTCTGAAATGAGTTCCTGAGGAGCACGTGAGCACACAGCCCAGGGTGTGCAAGAGCAGGATTCTGTGTTTCCTCCCTAAAGCTTTGGATACCCCATGGCTGAATGTGCAGCTGGTGCTGCTGAGGGTGCAATTAGTGCTTGCTTTCAACCAAAGTTCTGGTTTGTGGAAGAAGTCCTACATCAGAACTGGGCTTGCTGCAACTCTTCCTTGCTAAGGCAGAGGGGATCCTGAGGGAGAATTTCGGTGGCTGTTTGGGAGCCAAAGGGGGTGGCTCAGGAAGGGGCTGTGGTGCAGCAATGCAGAGGCTCCATGCAGGTGTTGGGAGCTCAGTCAGCTTTGCTGAGTGCTCCCAGGAAAACTGAAGTTAAAGAGGATGGATAACCCCTGTCACAGTAGTTACAGGAATGCAAGATGCTTGAAATCTAACCAGGGGACAAATTTCCTGGGGTTTCATCCCCACCCAGGAGCAATGGCTCTGTTCCCACAGCACAGGACACCTCCCACCCTTCCCTGTTCACAACACACTGAACCAAACACATCCCAGAGGAGCCAGGGATGAGGGAGTTGCATGGACTGGCCTGTTCCAGTGGCTGAGGCCAAGTTTCCAGGAGTAAAGGGTTTTTATACTCACACACTACATTATTTAAGCATAGCCCCTGACTGGAACTCATGATTCACACAAGCTTTAGTTAACAGGGACTTGGCTTGCTTGGCTTCTCCCCCCCTGTAGTTTGCAGGTTGATGATAGTAGCAATAATGATAACATTTTTGTTTTTAGCTACTGCTCAACTGCAGTGTTATTACTCAGAAAAACCAGCCTTTAAGCTTCCCATGCTGACATGATGCAATCGGGGTAACCAGACAACATGAGGCATCAAGTACCAGGGTGAGTCAGGCTGGGAAATTGTATAATGCGTTTGTTTTCCTGTAGTTACAGCAATGTGCAAACAATAGGCCTGGAGGGGAAGCCCGAAGTGAGAGAGATCAAAGGGACCCACTGAAGGGAAATGTCCTTCCCACACACGCTTGGAACATTTGGACCCCAAAAAAGCCCCGTGTCAGATGCTCTTGGAGGAGTTCAAGAGCTCCTGGATTAGCCCTTTCCGCCCTGGCCCACCAGCAGTGGCCAGGGAGGGGATGCAAAACCCCAGTGGTGTTGCAAGCAGAGGCTCCTGAGATTGTGGCTCCTGTTCTGATGAACCTCTTGTTCTTTTCAAAAAGAACAACCTCCTTCAAGTGGAATGTCCTGCTCTCCAAAGACAGGGCAAACAGCACTAAATCACCAGCTCATAGACAGCCAGCCTCGAGATATCCTTGTTGGACAAGACATAGTAAACACAGCAAAGATGTTATTCTGCTAAGACTTAAACATTTGCTCTGAGGGCTCCCATCTAATGACTTGTCACAGCAGATAGTGCTGGTTACATCTAATTAATGTGGCTGCTTTGGGTTTTAGCCATGAGATAAAGATCTGAGCACAAGAGAAAAGGTTTCTAGTGTGCATCTCACTCCTGTGCTTCACCCACCAACTCTGTACTCACAGAGTGTGTTCTGGAGCGATGTGAATGATGGTTCTGCAACGAGGAGACAAAAAAAACCCCTTTGGTTCCTTGGCCCTGCATTCAGCCCCTTCGTTTTAGAACTTCAGTGCATGCAAGAAACTGTACGGAGCCTTTTACTAGAGCAAGAGATAGGAAAGGCACACGATCCTCCTTTTACAAAAAATTAAGCTGGGACATGGAAATGTTAATGTCTAGATTAGAGTTACATAAATTACGAAGTCTGGATCCAGACCACAAGTATGTTTTGTTGAGACCACATCAAAATGGCTCAGCATTCAAAGAACTGACATCAGCGGGAGTGTCAGAGCTTTTAGCAATGATAAAATTTGGGGCTTTCTGCTCGGTTTTCTCAAGCATCAGGCTCACAGCGGAGCCTGAGATGAGGGCAGGAGGTTGACATTTGCCTGCTGATGTCTTTGGTAGTGTCTGGCGCTGGATGCCAGACAGGAGAGTCACCTCCCCTTAGAATGCACTCCCAAAAATTAGTGTACAGGTCATAGAACTGCTGTGTGGTCTGTGAAACTTCCTTAGTGGACTTGTTTTCTGGGCTCAGGGGTGAGTAACAAGCACTGCAGCGTGAGGGTGGCTGGGCAGGATGCATGTGAGGTCGTGTCTGGGAAGCAGCTGGAGCTATGGAGGTGGAAGGGCTGAGCTGCCAAAGGGCTGATGGTGGTAAGGAAAGGGATCACAAATATTTAGCGAAAGAGAAAAGGGCTGGAAGAAGTGAGGATTGTGGGGACGAGCACAGGAATAAAAGAACGCGAGCACAGAAAGGCAGGGAAGAGTATCCTGAAAGGAAATTGTGAGGAAGAGGGTTACCATGTTGCAACATGGCAATTTTAAAATAATAGCAAGGATTAACAGCCATGAAGCTTTGTGAAAATAGTATGTATGGCTTCTTTGCCTTTTGCTGGGGAACCTTTTTAGCCTCTAGGACACAGTTTTGTTTGAAGCCATAAACACTAGAGACATATGGAAAAATGAGAAGTGCAGCATCTGCCCTAATCACCTGCCTTGGTGAGCTGGGGCACGAGGAGAACGTGGACAAGAGAGAGAGAGACTCAGTGAAAACAGGAGGGATAGAAATTCTGCATTAGCAAGAGAACAGGAGATTAAACTCTGCATTTATAGGTTATAATGCTGTAAGGTCTACACTATTTTAGGACAGTCCTCTTGCCAAACAGTCCCTGCTTTTACATCTGTTTTCTTCACTCACTGTCCCCATCCCCCTCGTCAGCCCTGTTATTTCAAGCTGCTGGTTGACAAGTGGTAGTAAACACTAATGAGCACTTCCAAGTGGGATAAAAATAAATGGGAAAAAGGACAGGCAGCAGCAGTGAAGGTGACTCTTGGCAATTTCCATTACGCTGCAAGACAAGGTGATTTCTGTGAGCAGCCAGCACCCTGTGCTGGGAGCAGCCCCAGAGTCCCAGCTCACCTGGCCCTGTCCTGGCAGCAGCAGGTGCTCTGTCCCCTACCTGCATCAGGTAATCCCCAGCCCAAAGAGCCCAGCTGGCAGCTGGGCTGCCCTGATCCCTCCCTGCTGCCTGCAGGAATTACAAACCTATCAGTAACCATCCAGTTACACCTGGAAACCTTTGGAAGCCAGCCTTTGGATGGCTTTACAAACGTGGGTTAACCCTCCCGCTCCTGTTTTAAAGTAGGAAACACTTGAGGCTTGGATATGTTGAATTCTCATTGATTCAGCATGTAAACCACAGCCTCTAAACCAGGAGCACAATCCTCTCCTCCTGACTCACATTCTAACCCTAGAGAGGCTGCTTGGGTCACAGGCACGGTGCAAGTTTTCCAACAGGCAGCCCAAGGACAGAGCTGGCATGGAGGGAAGGGGGTTATTCACGTCCAGGTTTGAGCAGGTGGAGGGAGGAGAAGGTAAAAAGGGCAACCTGGGAGGGTGAGAGGAGATGTGGGGTTAGAAGACATCTGTTTGGATGAAAAACCTGCTCGTATCCAGATTCCAGTTTGCTTGGTGTCATTGCTTAAAGTCAGCTGCAGCTGTCCAAAGACAAGCTTAGGAAAATATTTTTCAGACTTTCCTACTTTGAGAGGGCCCCAGGATCTCCCTGGGCCTCTCCCTGGCATGTTTGCAACACCCTCTGTACACAGACCTGATGCAGCCCTCCTCCCACACCTTCCCTTCCCTGTGCCTGCCATCCCCTGCTTATCCTTCCCTCTCCCTCCCCACTGATAAAAGCTCTCCCCACTGATAAAAGCCCTCCCCATGCCCCTGGGCAGCTAAACCAGCTAAATACAGCCCGGGGGCTCTGCCAGGTGAAGGGATGTCCACAGCAGGAATACAGTTTGGTGGAGGTTTTTTCCAAGGATTGGTCTGAAAACTGGGTGTGCTGGTAGTGAGACAGATCTGTGTAAATCCTGTTGAATCTAGGGAAAAAGTAAATTCACTTTAAAATTTCAGCAGATTCTTCATTCTGTTTTGTGTGCTTCTAGTAGCCGTGCTGCCTTTCCTACACAGAGCTGGAGAAGGGTAAGATCTGGGTCTCAAAGCTGATTAAAAGTGGCAATGGGAGTTTGTTAGTGAGATGCAACGTGTTTCCTAAACATGAAGCCTCTTGTACAAGCAGTGCTGAGAGAAATGAGGTTGTACACAAATCTCTGACACTTTCTGTACAGCTGTTTCTGTTCAGCATTGAGGGGCTGCTCATTAGTGCATCACTTACCCCAGCAAGGACCCACTGGGGTATGCAAAATGCCTCCTGCAGCTCCTCGAGGGCCTGTGAAGGGTTGTGCCTTGCTAAGTTCGAGATTTGTCAGAGGTTTTGCAGGCTGCAATGGTTTTAGGAATGGTCTGAAGGAGAAAACCAGATACAGCTCTGTTCTTGGAGAGCTGCAGGATTTCCAGGCTGAAGTTCCCTTGCTACTTTCTGAGAGACGAATGTAGTTATCAACTGACTTGCAGATAAGTCACTCAAAAATTATAATCGAAGTTATTTTCAGTATTTGCTGACACTGTCATGGTGCTGGGGCACATCATTAAGTCAAACTGTGCTGTGCTGCACCATCCCCAGACTGATCACACTGGTACTTAAAAAAGCTCCAAAAAGAAGGCACATCTGCTTTATGGGCTGGGTGGGCCTAAGCCTTTCTTAGGTACTAGAATTACATGTTTCAACCCACAACATGGAACCAGACTCCAATGAACAGCAGAAAGGGGTCTGGAGAGGGGCTCAGGTTTGATCTGGTGCAGCAGTGGTGTGGTTTGAAGCTCAAGCTAAAGCGTTCCAGCTGCAAGTCAAACCCAGGAATGCATCCTGCAAGATCCGATTTTTCTGTAGGGCTGGTAACATGAGCATTCAAATCACTGCCTTTGAAGCCTGTGAAATCCATAATGGCCACAAAGCGAACATGCAACAACTACATTTCAATTACCAAAGGCTGGTCATGTACCTGGTTTTATTCTCTCCAGTAACAAAACTCCCATCGACTTCAAAGGGGTTGGGATTCACTCTGCAGTGCAAGTGCTGGGCCCAAGAAATAGGAGATGCAACTCTGGGATGAGGTATTTCAGCTTCAAAAGGTGCAGACAGAAAAGCAGGATCAAGCTCAGAGGTTTAGGGCAGCTCTGCATTTTTTCTGCAGCTTCAGGTCAACGAGCTGAGAGGGATGCCCTGAGTGAGAACTCCCTCCTTTTCCAGGAGGGAGGAGACTTGAGCAGCACCTGGCTCCCCAAAGGCCACCTTCAGCTCCCACTGAGAGGGGTTTGTAACCACAAACAGGGACTGGATGTCCTGCTGCTCAGCACCTTTCTCAAGCCAGTCACTGGCTTTGTAAAATGCCTTCCCAGGCTTTTGGGTGAGTGAGCCACGGAGCCCAAACAGAAGTTGGACATGAGTCACTGGACTTTGAGCTATGCACTCGAAAGCTTTAAGACGTGTTATACCAGTTAAAACATCGGCTGTTTTCAGTGGTTATGATATTTGGGACATTTTTGTTCATGAAGGTACTTGTTTGCCTAAAGTGAATAACTGATGCCCTGTGCCCAAAGAATGCTGTGCATGCCTTTTGATCAAGGAGAGGTTGCCAGTTTGAAGAGTTTGCCTTGCAATGAAAGATTTGGAAAAGTCCAAATATTTGATCATTTAGCCTGATTTCCTGCAAAGACCTGTAACAATACCTTCAGTCCAACAGAGATATAATTTCCAGTAGTCAAAGTCCAAGTGGCATCTCCTCTGCTGCAGGGGACAGGGCTGGGCTCCCATTTTTCCTGCCAGGGTTGTGAGGTTGAGCAGGTGGATGGGGGAGAGCTCCTACCCTGCAAACATTTGTGCTGGTGAGGGGCAGGATTTCAGGAACAGTCTGTGGGGGTGCAGCTGTTGTTCTGGAAACACCTCAGCCTGTATTTTTCACTGAATGAAGTGCACACAAGAGATGTTGCTGGTTAGATACCTCCAACCTGTCTGAACTCGTGAAGTCATTAACTGCTGAACTGCTCATGTGAACCCAGGGCACCATCACACCCTCTGAACTGGAGGCTCATCTGTGGTTTAACTGAAAATCCTGCCTTCAGCACATCCTCAGGGGAAAAACTCCCCAGTCACCCTCAGCTTGGGCTTTCCATCTCTCCCCATGCTGTTCTGTGGCTGTGGAAGTTGTCCTGCTCTCTGCTGTGTGTGAGAGGTGATGCTGAGCTGCCCTGGGAGCCTGGCAGGAGCTGCTGTGCCTCAGGAGCAGCACCAGCCTGGAGAATCCCCGTGTTTCAGGTCTCTGCAAGGCAATTCCTCGTGTTTCAGGTCTCTAAAAGGCCATTCCAGCAGTGCTCTCGTGTCAGCAGAAGAGCCCTGGGAGAAGGAAACCCAAAGGCAGCAGAGGTTTCCCTGCCTGCGTGGGGGGGAGGGTTTGGCTTTGTTTTGCTCTTGTTGCTAACAACGTCAGATGGGGCTGGATCTGACTTTCCAGCGGCTCAGGATGAGACAAACAGCCAAGGAAGCATCAAAGTGAACGGGTGCTTTTTGATCAACACTGGAGAGAGTTTGTTTTCTTTCTCCACTTGCCCAATGACACACTGACTTGGATGACTGGGCTGTGACAGAGCCGGGTGGAAAATGTCAGTGGAAAAATGCAGAAAAAGAGCAAATATTTTTACAAATGTTAGCGACAATATTTTTACCTTTGGTCAATCCAAACCAACAGGAATATTTTTTCGGGACAAACTGTTCAAAACTCGCCATAGCCCGTGCCAAAATGTATGCAAAATGGGAATACGCATGAACACTCATTAAAAATAGTGTTCCAGTGGTGAATATGATGCAGTAAAATTGCATCTAATCTTGTGGCTGGAACATCTGTATAATTAGCAAGATTCCTCACCTCTTCCAGGCAGTGGTTCATGTATATGCCTGCCTTTTGTATACATTTTTTTTTCCTTTAGGAACAGGAATTAGTGGAGGAGGCAGTTGTGTGTGGAGCAGCAAATGTTTCTTCAAACTATCTCCAGTTGTACCTTGCCATGCTTCCTAAACAAAGCTGTAACAAACCTGTGGATGCACTATTGTAAAATTAAGATATCAGCTCTCACTCTGCCTCTGTCAGTAAGATTCCCAGTGGGCTCCTCACTCATCAGGACCCGAGGGAGAACTTCCCTGGCATCTGATGAGGGAGGTCATTTACTCCAGAGCAGGTTTCTGGCAGTTCCCCAGTGCCCTGGCACAGGGCTTGGTGCCTCTTCCTCTGCCAACACATCTACAGTTTCTGCTCTTCCCAAGAGTGGAAATCATCCTGCAGGCTTGTACCTAAATAATCTACTCGAGAAATACAGCAAAGGGAGGCTGCTGCCTCTGGAACAAGAGGGAATAAACTGAAATGTTTATGGTAAGCAGGACATCTAATAGGTCCTGTGCACAGTTCTGGCTTGTTGCCTTCCCATTTAGAGAAGACCTGGTTAAAATGCATAGTTTGAACTGTCACTGTTTGATAAAAATAGATTAATTTTAGCACAGTCCCCAAACACTGCAAATAATTGCATCATTAGAAATGCCAGGAGAACTGCGAGTTTTAAGCTATGAAATCAGAATTTCAGATGGGGAAGAAAACACACCAGTGGTTAAATATTTTTACCATCCAGCAAAGCCAGTAGAAATCCTCCCCATTAAAACAAGTTGACAAGGTTTCCTGACATATTTCAATTTTTTCTGCATTTTTATTAGCTCTTATAAAACTAAAAAGCCAGAGTCCTGATTATACATTTTTTCTTACCCTTTTGGACTTTTCACTTTTTAAATCCCTAGTGTTTCTCTTTTCCTAAACCTAAATTAGGACTGTAGTATTATTAGCCCATATTTAGTAGTCCTAAAGAATAACTTCTGACTAGAATGGGACTGTAAATACTTTTCACGTAAATAAATGCAATCTCACTTTTGGTAGGATTTGTATGCGAAAGAAATATGTGCAAATGAAACTAAGTGCCTTTGATAAGTGGTTTGGGATTGCTGATTAATTGGAACTAAAACCAGATGAGAAAATTGAACATATGTTCTTATTCAAGTTCCCTGGAGGATTTGTCTAGGAGCTTGGCATACATTAATAATTGCTTGGAAGGGATTTAATAGCTCATCTTGTAGTTTTGCACATGCAACACAATCAGTCAATATAAAAAGCGTGGTGTCGTCTGTCTTTGTTAATTAGGGAGCTCGAATGCCTTTGATAATAAGGGCTAGTAATTAAGCTACAATTCCAAAGGAAGCATTTGGGTTTGCCACCTCAGGATCCATCAGAGGCAGGAGGAAGGGGGGAGCAGTTCCAGAAATCCTGAAATATTCCTGGTTTATGATAGTTTTCCTGCACTAGCACACAGCCAGGGCAATGAGTGCTCCCAGAGGCCAGAGCAGGAGTGCTGGGGATGCTCCCTGGGGCACGGGGGGGCTCACAGGGCACAGGGGGGCTCACAGGGCACCTCTGCCCGTGCTCCCTGGGGCATGGGGATGCTCCCTGGGGTACGGGAATGCTCCCTGGGCATGGTGAGGCTCACAGGGCACCTCTGCCCGTGCTCCCTGGGGCACGGGGGGGCTCACAGGGCACCTCTGCCCATGCTTCCTGGGGCACAGGGATGCTCCCTGGGGCATGGGGAGGCTCACAGGGCACCTCTGCCCATGCTCCCTGGGGTACGGGGATGCTCCCTGGGCCATGGGGAGGTTCACAGGGTACCTCTGCTCATGCTTCCTGGGGCACGGGGAGGCTCACAGGGCACCTCTGCCCGTGCTCCCTGGGGCACGGGGGGGCTCACAGGGCACCTTTGCCCATGCACCACACACAGGAGCTGTGTGCCTGGGCTGAGATTCCCTGCACAGCCCCAATGCCAAACCCAGCCACTCCTGCTGATGGCACCAAGACTTCCAAAAGCACTGGATGTAGCTCCCTGGAGGAACAAACGGTGCTTGTGCTTTCACTGTGTGCCCCTGTGGGTCTCACCTTCCTGGGTGCTCCTGCAGCACCTGGTAGACGCTGATCTGGAAGGTTTCATTGTCGAAGCGCTCGCGGATGTAATCCTTGTAAATCCTGAACTCGGCCGCCGTCACCGCTTCCCCCTCCGGGATTCGGGAGAGATCAAACCTGAACTCTCGGTAGTGGCAGCGCTGATGGTGAAACTCTCTGTCATGCTCCACTGGAACAGAAAACAGCCCATTAGCCACCTGCTTTGTTCCCCTTCCCCTCGCCATCAAACACGCTCGCGAGTTGCCACAACAGAAAAGGGCAGGAATATCTGATTGCAGCCTCTCACGGGCTGCTCGGTTCATTACAGCACGTAGGAAGTACCTGCCTCTATCTGGGCTATTATAGGCATATATGTGTTTATCAGGCTCCCTTTGGAGCAGTTTTACAGCTGGCTGGTACAGGGGGCCATTGTGTTTTAATGATTTTTGGCAGCTTTGTGCGTGACAAGTGACTCTGGACATTTGCCACCGATAAGGACCGAGCTGCTGTGGGAAGGAGCTGACACAAACAGATGGGGCTTTTCAGGAGTGCTGGTTCTTGGCCTGGCTCTGCTTCTGACAATCACACACACACGCACATAACCACACACTACAGACACAAATTCCAGCCCTTGAGGCTTTTCATACCAGTGACCCACATTTGGTGCCAGCCGAACTCATCACAAGCTCACGGCTCTGCTCCCTAGGGTCAAAGCTTTTATTTTAAAGGATCTTTAGTGATCAGGGTTGTGAAGCAACTATTCAAAGTGAGGACCTTCTTCCATCTCCGAACCCTGACTGTGAAATAACAAGTGCCAGATCCTCCCAGGCCAGTGTTGGGACGAGTGTTATCCCACGGGGTGACAGCTCTGCCTGTCCCCTGATGGACAGCTGATGGTCTCGTGTAACCCTGCTCGTGGGGACGGAAGCAGGGGATCAGTGCTGGGAGGAAACAAAGACTTCAAGCCAGTCCTCCAGCGAGGGGGAGGTGAGGTGTCAGTGCCCCAGCCCGACACATGAGGCAAGGCACCCTTCTTGGGACAAATTCCAAATTAAACGGACAAGTCGGACAAAGGAAAAGGGGGAAACGGAGGTATGAGGGGATGAACTGACTCGCCCAAGGTCACAACACATGACATTTTAAGAGCTGAGGTTTTAACCAGGGACTTCCTATATGTCCCAGCCCTGTCGTCTGTCCACTTGACCTCTCCGCAGCTTGACTGCACAATTCAAGTAGTTAGCTCTGAGATTTCCTTGGCAAAGAATGTGTGTCTTTCTACAGGCCTGATTTTCTTCTGGCAGCAGCAAATCCATTGTGTAAATCCATTGACTTAAAGGGAATTACTCCTGAAAAAGAGGAGTTTCAAGCCTGAGTGTGGAAAGCGCTGTTTAAATTTACAGCTCTGCGTGGCACAAGTGCAGATCAGCCCTGGCCAGGGTGTCCTGGGGCAGGGACAGAGCGAGGGGAGGCTCTGGGAACGGGGCTGTGTCCAAGCATGGAGCAGGTTCAGCTCTGCTCTGCTGGCCGAGGCTCAGCCGCTGGCCATGGACTCTTCCTCCTCTCTCACATCCCTTCTGTGAGGAGTCCAGTTTGCCACTGTGTGATTGCTGCTCGGGGAAATGCTTCCGAGCTCTTACTCATAGCTGGGATTCATCTGAGAGGAGTTTTTGAGGTATGAAACCTCTCAACTTTCCAAGACAAAGGTGATTAAGTTCAGCAAATGCTTAAGCAGTCTCTGTTGCACCTCTAGCTAAAACATCTCAGGGACACTGTTTAGTGTCTCATACCCTGATGTGGGGGAATATTGTGAATATTCACCAGTGTTTGTAAAAGACTTGGCAGGCTACAACTGCCCTGGACGTGCTAGCAACACTATTAAATGTGCCTTGATCCCTTTCCTCCAAAGCACTCCTAATAGAATAAGATATAAAGAGCATGATTTCAGTTTTAAAGGAATTTGTCTGCACCTAAATTAAAAAGGAACGAAAAAATATTTTAATATGGAATCACTCCTTTAACCACAACTACAGAAGAATGAGGATAATGCCGTGTGGGTTTAGTTGCAGCTGCTAGCAGTAGGATGTACAAACACGATTTGCTTCCAAAGACATTGGAAGGCTGAATTTCCAGAGAAGGTGGGTGCAGTTTTTCAGTACGTGTGTGATGACAACTACATCAACCAACACCGGCCTTTAGCTGCACTTTATGCACAAGGTCTGACAATAAGCACATGAAGATGAAACTTTTTGGGGTGCTGCTAAAGTTCACAGCAATTCCCACTGCTGAGCCCTAGAAAAAATGTGTCGTGTTAGTATGAAAAATTAACAGCCAGGGTCATAACATAAAGAGCCCCAAAGTTTGAACTTTCCCATGCTTTGCAGATGTTTGGATATAGGGTTTTGGCCTGAGCCATCTTTAGTGTTAAAGCAAACATTCCTGTGGCTATAGTCATTAAGATCATGAAAATATGTGGATATGTAACTGAAGAAAGAATCCCAAGAAACCCTTCAACTCAGTGTTTATTGTTTTTCCCCTTTTTCTTTGCACTCTGGACCTATCTGCTGACCCAGAAGTAACAAATCCTTTCAGAACTAATTTATGAGAAACACTGACCCTGAATCAACATCTGTTAGATGACTGCAGTAAATCTTATTACATAATTAAACACCAAAATCTATGTTAAAATAACGTTAAGGGTCTGACTCGAACTCATAAAAGCAGGACTCTTCATTATGAAGGCTGAAATCCTATCCCTCAGTCATGCTGCTGTGTGTTGGTATTTGGGAACATATGGTACAGTAAGTCTGATCAAGCACTTTTTGTAGACCCCTGTAATACCTTAAGCACAACAGCACGGGGTAAGCAGGGGAGCATTCAAGGAGCCTGAGTTTCCTGGGTTTGATGGGTGTTAGACCTTTGACAGTGCTGCAACTGGGTCATTTCCAGTTAATTACCTGAGGAGTTGGAAGGGGGAGAGTGGGGGGAGTGCTTAAAAAAAAGGCAGGGGGGAATAGTGGTATTCTAAGTGTTCACTGAAACAGGCAAGAGAATTGCTGCAGCTCTTTGAATGGGACTGTAGTTCCCTCATTAGATTTCTAAAATCCATGATCCCTATTGACACAATGACCATAATAAGAACCTTTTGGTCATTCTTAAAGGACTTAGTCTCAGCTGTTTGTCAGCCATTAATGTTAAATCCATATTAAATGGTCCCTTAAAAGACATCAAGCATTTTGAATATTTGCTGGATATGCTTCATAGCCCTTCTGCCCACAGAACTTCAACTCATCTTTGTCCCAGGCTCAGAGTTCTCACAAATCTACTACCCAAAGGCTTTGGTGAATGGTTTTAGCCCAGATGCTAATTTCAAACATTGGAAATTCCAGCTCACAATTCAAATGCCTTGGCAGGGCAGCTGCTTGGAGAGGAAGCCAAAGCTCTGGATGTGCAATCAAAGGTTGTAAAATAGGAAAAGGAAGAACACCCTTGAAAAATAATTCTGCTACGAAACAGACTGAGTGCCTTAACTGTGGGAAAACAGTGGATTTCCTCTCCTTAAAAAACAATCCAGAGTCACTCACAGGTGATGCACGTGTAAACACGAGCCTCTCCTCATTCTTAGAACCAGTATCACTTTTTGGAGACACAACTACTGCAGACAAATTCTGGCCTAATTTAACACAGGGCTCAGAATTTGCTGGTGTAAAATAACTCTTGGCACGGTGAGTGTGGCAGTTAATTGGAGCTCTGGTGGATGAGGATCATCAGACACTCCCTCTGGCATAGTCCTTGGGAAAGGCAGAGACAATGGGAGCTGAGAGCTGTGGGATGGAGGAGGACATCAGATGCATGAGGAAATAAGCAAGACACCAAAAATCCTGGGGGACAATTAAGGTGATGCAGCCAAAACAAGGAATATCTCAGGCTGGTGGTTATCAGTAACTTGGCCACACCTGTCACAAATATGCAAGTCAGAGCAGCACCTTTGAAGGTCTGGCCGTGCCTATCTGTGCAGGATCTGAGCGCTGCTCTATCTGATACAGAGAGGGCTCCCAGCTCTCTGAAGTCCTTTGTGTCTCCAAGCCTCTGTTGTGGCCTGATGGTGATGCAAGAGGGGGCAGGACATGGTTGTGCAACGACAGGGATGGTTAAAAGAAAACAGGACGGATACATGTGCCCAGGTGTGAAGTAGCCAGGTATCAGATCCAAAAATATGGGAAAGCTGGAGATAAAATGCCAGCAAATACTGGGTGCTTGTTCTGACGTGTGCTGAAGATACAGAACTTAAAAACATTAAGATGCAGGGATAAAAAAGTGTAGTTGTTGTTATTTAGAACTTGGAGCAATACAGGTGAAGCCAGTACCAAAAAAATAATGTTGGACAGAAAACTTTGTGGTCCTGATTTAGCACCCCAGGTGCCCAAACTCCCAAAGCAAAGGACACATCAGCATAAAGCTGGGAAACTTAAACTGACCCCATGTTTGGTCATTTTCACAGCAAATTATGTTGAGATTAGAAATAAGCACCCCAACTGTTTTCAGCTGCTTTGTAAATCACCGCTGGCAAGTGCAAAGCCAACCTGAGCTAATTCTGCAAGCACTGGCTGGACCTCTGGGTTTGTCTCAGGGGTTGCTGCTAGGCAAGGCCTGCCACAGCAGCAAGGATTATGTTGAGGCATAGTTGGAGCGTTGTTATTTCTCTCGACACATCCCAGCTCAGCCCAGGAACCCAGCACAGCAGCACAGGGTCAGTCACCAGCCCCGTGTGCTGAGCAAAGGACCAGTGAATCACAGCAAGATATTTTTCCCAGAATGACTATGCTAGAAAATAATTATTACCAAAGCATTAAAGAGCTAATCTAAATTATGAAAGTCAACAGAAATTTTCAGTAAATTCAATGGATTTCATGGGAGGCCAATCTACCTGCTTAGGTATTTTTATGCTCTTGTTTCCTGAAGATGCAAAAAACTCTTTTTCATAAAGTCAACGTCAGATGAATAGACTCTGTTCTCAGGTTGTCAAACTGAAAGCTTTGGTAATTCCATACCTCTTCCTCCCTGGCACATTTGGGTGATGCACTTAAGAATGTATTTTGAATATATAAACAAGTAAAAACTTAAATTTTCTTGTTAACGCTTTCACCTGATAATATGTTAATTGTTTTTATGAGGCACTTGGAGAGCAGTTGTCTCATTTATTGTAGTGCTTACAACAATTAGAGCTACTTGTTTCTCATTTACAATGGAAAAGGGCACCAGAAGGAATGTGCAGTAGGGTGTCTGTAACTTCTTCACTCCCAAAAAAGGCCAGAAGGGATTTGTAAAGGACTTTAATCTCAAATAGATTAAAGGTCCTGAATTCCTGAGACTGAAAGATAAGTGGAAGGAAAATAGATTCCAAAAGACAACACCCCCTGGCCTCAGCCTCTCAGCCAGCCTGCTGCTGAGCCATCAGCAGTTGCCCGAGAAACCCCTCAGAGATTTGGATGCCAAAAAAAAACCTGCCACGTTTTGGCATTAAGGTCTAACAGGTTTTCAGAGTCTACCTGTGTGGTGAGTTTAGAGGGGAGGAAAGTCTCTATCTGCTTTCCCTGCAAGAGCTGCAGAGCTACAGAAAATGGGCACTGTTTTTTCAGAGGTGGCCGAGGGCTGCCCAGCTTGTCCTGAGACCCAGATTTATGATCTCAGCCTCGGTGCTTCCATGAAAGAGCAAACTGAACTCTGGCTTACACGTTTGCACCCAGCAGTGCAAAATCTTACTTGAATTTGCCAAAAAAAATTTACCTTTATTTCCCTCCATCGCCACCCCCTGAGATGGAAGCCAAAGCTTCAGAAACTCTGTTGCATCATTGCAGTGCAGAGCCCGAGATTCCCAGAAAGCAGCTGCCCTGGGAGCAGCTCCACCTGAGCCCCACCAGCCCTTCCAGCCTGTGTCTCCTACAGCTTCCAAAGGGCAGCTCCACTCCTATCTCCTGCCTCGCCCTCCTGCCTCCCTTGGGAGGTGTATTCAACTGGAAAAAAATGTTCCCTTCCCCAGAGGAGCTTTTGGGTGGATCCTGTCCTCTCGCAGCTCCTCGCAGTGCCCGAGAGCAGCGTGGCAGGAGGAGCAGGGACCTCCCAGCACGGCGGGAGGGAGGCCAGGGCCACCCCTCGGGCTCGGGGCTTGTGGTGCTTGTGAAACTGCGCCGTCAATTTTCGGGATGCCAAATTCGAGACCTCTTGATGGGATCTTAATTAACAGGCATTAAATGTTCCCTCTATAAATTGCACTTCTTTGTCTCTAAATTGGTGGATAAAACCATGGCGCTGATGAAATATAGGCCTTTGCTCCTTATGTTGCTGAGGTTCAAGAAGGAGGAAACCAATTAGGGGAAGGATCCAGCAGCTGAAAGAGCCCACTGGGCTCAGCAGGGTGCCTGCTTGAGCAAGAAATGCAAGCTCAGTCCTTATATTTTTCTGAGGAAAAGGGCGACTATAATAAAGATTATTGCAATAATGTCATGCCAGGCCACAGTCTGCAAAGGGACAAGTTTCCCTCCTCATTGTGCTCGACAGCAAGAGTTACAGGGGCAGTGGCAGGAAATTTATAATGGCAAGAACTTGGGAATGCAAAGTTCTGTGATTGGTTTTCATTTGTTTCATTCTCTCGGCTTCATGATTTACATGCTGACATTAGGCAGCTAAAGCAGCAGTTACAGAAATATTCGAAGAAATAGCTGAAGAATATAAACTGGGAGTTCTATAAATGGAGTAGAGCAAATGTCCTGGGGTGTGTGATGGGATTTTTTTTTTTTTTTTAAAGAGTGATAAAAACAGTATTTGGAGGGCGTTTTACATGGAATAGTTGCAGCTCTCCAAGTCATCTAGAAGCTAGTGCAGAATTTTTGAGAAACCTAAGGAAAAACAAATACAGCTAGATTTTGGTCTGTGAGATGAGCTTACTAGAAAAATAGTTTGTGGTTTTTCTATAACTCATTAATGCATCCCATCACCAGGGATTGCTGCCATCCTGCCACTTGTGACAACACAGCCTGTCCTCGAGCCACAGGCTCAGCACCCCTAGATATTTGGGGGTTCTGGGGTCATCTGCCAAGCCCTGTCCTGATGCCCCATCCCCATGTGCCCTCTGCCTCTGAGCCAAGGCAGAGCCCAGCAGAAGGGAACCTGCACCCAGCTGCTCCCTGCCCATGGACCCATTTCACAGCCAGCTAGAGAGAGAAGGTGATAAACTGTTTCTTGCATGGTAAATTCAGTGTGTGCCAGGGCAAAGTCCTGCTCCATCCACGGGTGGAGAGTGGGACTAATGGACTAATTTCAACGAAGATGAAAACCAGGCTCCAAAAACCCCGATCCCCAGCCCCAGAGGTTGGGAATTCTTTAGTGCTCACTCTGCAAAGTGATCTGAGATAAGCATTTTTGCTTCAAAAGCGGAAAAAAAACCCTCTGGAGTTAATATTCTCCCTTTAGCCATCACTTCATTTTTTCAGCTTTCAGCATGGAGGTGGTGTTGCCAGCAAGACCACCTAGCCACAAACCCAGCAGGGAGCTTCCAAAATTCTTCTGAACACTGACTCCTTGTTATAAATTGAAAAGTGGTAATAGCAACAGTGCATATCACATCTGTGCCAGGCTTCAGGCCTGGGAAGCAGCAGCCTCCCTACTGCAGAACACAACTTGGAAAGATCCTTTCAGTCCACCCATGTATCAGCATTAGCCATTTCTTTGTCAACAAATCCCTTAATACGTACCCTTTCTATCATGTACAGATGTCCAAAAAATAATGGAATACTGTACTACAAGATTAAACACTTTAATGTCAGCATATGTGTTGCATGACTCCGAACAATGGTATCATTGTGCGTGTGCAAACAGCCGGGCGAGGGAAGATGGGTTTAATTATCTCCGAAGCAGCAGCAAGTTCTTCCTGACTAAGTCAAACTCCAGCTAGCAAGGGCTGCTCAGGGCAGAAATTGGTGTTTCTCCCTTCCTGGTGTTCTTAAATTGGTGTTTCTCCCTTCCTGGTGTTCTTAAATTGGTGTTTCTCTCCTCCTGGTGTTCTTCCAGTGGTGGGGTCGGTGTTGTACCCACGTGAGGCAGGGCTTCGAAGCGTGGCGTGGGAGCCACCTGCCTCCCTGGGAGCCACGTGCCACCACGGAATGCGCTGGGGGGACCAGAGGATGCTGTGAGTCACCACATCCTCTCACCCCATGTGTCACCCAGGAGCCTTTTAAGTTAAAATTCCTAAGTATGGCAGATGGCAAAGGGGGAAATACAATCATTGGGAAGGAAAGGACAGAGAATCGTGCATGCTGCCTTCTGAACTCGGAGACATTCCCTGCTGGGATTTCTCTGCAGACACTTTAAGGCAATGCTGGATGGTAAAACCATTTATTTTTACAGAACATCCATGAAGTATCTGGGCAGGTTATGCACAGGTAATCCATTTTCCTTCCCGAGTGTGCCCTGATGGGTACCCGCTCACGCTGTGGTTTCTCTGCTGAAAGCAGAGCCAGACGAGATGAAAGGTATTGTGAAAAATTTACACGTGGGACTGCTCTGCGAACACGAAACTCTCCTAATAGTAAACAGACCGATGGTGGTGTGACTCCTGGTGCTGTTTGCTGTGTCTGCATGTGTATCTGGGGAAAGCAAAGTTAAATAAGCAGGGAAGAGCTGTGTTTCTCCAGAATACCTTATTCACAGCCCTGTCACGTGAAACACGGCAGCACATGGAGCTGCAATCCATCTGCAGCTGCTGTAACACACTGAGCATTGCTGTGGGATTTGAGTGGTGTGAGGGAATGGAGAATTGGGGAGCGACAGGGGAAAGAAATAAATGGGAGTTCATGAAGTTGTTCCTTCTGACAGACTCCCTCTAATAATTCTACCTTCATCCTCCAGCAATCCAATATAAGGAAATCTCCTGCAGGGCCTCCCTCACCAGGCTCTCAAATCTTGTTTCTCTTCCTCCTTTCACTCTGAAGGGGGCACCCAGGACAGTGCTGACCTGGGGATTTGCTTCACCAGCTCTCCCATTCCCAAAACCTTGTGGGTGGCTTTTTTAGAGAGAGGCAAGCTGGGGACTGTGGTGATGCTGCAAATCGTGGCTCCTCCTGAGTCCTCCCAACCAGCCAGTGCTGTGGCCATCACAGATGTCTCAAGCTCTCGTGCTGGCACAGGGACCAGGGTTAACTGGGGCTGGTATTTACCCAGGGCTGTTTTGTTTCTCTGTGTACCTGAAAGATGGGATGCACCTGGACAGCAGCCCCAAGCCAGGGGCTCTCAGAGCTCCCTGCAGGGACCTTGGGTGCACAGGGCAGGCTGAGGTGGGTGCACAGCCCCCCAAAGGCAGCCTTAGCTCTATGCCCCATATTCGCCCCAATTCCAATATTCTGGAATTGTCCCTGCAGTCAAACTGAGCAAAACGACAGGCAGAAACTCATTGTTGCTCCTGCTTTCTTTTCTCTGTCTGCACAGCATGGAATAACACAGCCTGAGAGCAGAGGCATGCTGCTGTCTAACACATCCCCTAAACCCTAAATCCCCTGCGTGCAGCTGTGGGAGGTATGTGAAGATGCAGAATTACATTTTTCTTTTCCCCCTCTGAGCAGAGATGACTTCTACACTGCACCAGGGGACAGCCAGGCTGCTTCCCTGGTGCTGTGGAATCAGGGAGCTGTGTCTGGCCAGCCCAGCTTCCCAGGGAAGCTGTGCCAGCGTTAGGTGTGAATTCCAAGTCACACATTTTGCCAGTGCATCCAAGGGTCACGGAGATAGTGGCAGTCTGGGGAGGAATTGTGATGAGGATCAGGCTGAGGTGGCAGCCACAGCACAGAAAAGGGCAGGTCTGGAGGAGGAGAAAGCAGTGCAATGGGTGTCTTAAGGGGGAAGAGGTTGCAGAGCACAAAGAGGAAGAAAAGTTAAGTGGCAATAAGGTTTATTGAGAGAAATAATCCCCCAGTCCAGCCACTCGACAGATGGGGCCCAAGGTGCTTCCTGCAACCTGCTCCGAGACTGAGCAGCTCTCAAAAAATCACTGATGCAAAAACCAGCAGCCTGCCCTTACTGTGTGCATACACAGCACTGAGCACACGGAAACATCCCCAGGCCCAGGCAGGGAGAGACAAGTGGCTGAGCAGATCTGGTCAGAAATAAAGGGTATTCATCCAGGGGAGATAAGAGGCAGTGGGAGAGACTGCTACAGGCAAATGTAAAATCGGGAAAAAAACCCACAAGGGAAGGACTGAGCATCTCTGAAGGAAGATGGGAGCCTGCTGGGAGCACAGGCACCTCGAGCTGCAACTGGCATGTGCAGAGGACATTAAATAAAAAAATTTAAAAATTTTGGGGCAAATTAAAACCAAATCATGTTACAGTAACTGTTCAATGCAATTATTTGATCATGCAGAGACGCAACAGGATCAAATTTTTGCCTTCCAGTACCTACACTGGGGCAAAGAAATAAGTCTTCAAATGTATTTGATAAATTGTTCATAATAAACAACCTGAGTCAGTAATTTTGGGAAGGTCACTGCCTGAGTATCTCTGAAGTGTTTATACAAAACAGACAGAAATGGCTAAAGGTACCTCCGATGCCTGGAGAGCGAGTTCCAAATCTTCCTTCCAGGGCCAAAAGTACTTTACGAAAGTTGTGCTCATAATCTGATGCTTTTAAGCTTATATGCTAATTATCTTCTACTACATGATTTTTTTCAAGCTGCTCTCTGTTTCTTATTACTATTGCAGTATCATTATATAGCATAAAGTTACTTAAGACAGCAAAAGATTCAGCAACACTTGCAAAACTGATAGAGAAAGAAGGACTGGATTCTGGACTGGTACAGCTGGTTTAAGGTATTTTAGAAGTAAATGAAATCAAATGAGAATTTATAATCCTTCCTGAGGTCTGGATTCCATCAGACTAAACTCATTAGGCATTAAGGTGCAGGTGCAGCTAAATAAAGGATTGTTCTGCTTTTCTTAATGCCATAGATTCACATCTTGAGTTCAAAATAAAAGTCTTTAAAAAGCACATGTATATATTGTGCATCTACTGGCAACACTTGAAAGAGAAAACTCAGCTGATGGAATCTTCAAATGCCTCACTTTTGCCAAAGGAATGTGCCCGTTTCTGCACCGGCTGTGCTGAGGGACACGAGTGGAGAAGTGACTGGACATTGGCCTCCTAAGGCTTATTCACTTCATTTGCATCAGACTTCCTTTCATCTACTGAACAGCTGCCCAAATAAATAGCATAAATCTAATTAATCCTCCTTTAATTTTGTATTGCCACAACAATTCCAGCATCCCCCCAAATGCTGCAGGAGTGGGGGCCTACACCTGCACAGGCTCCCTGGGAGGAGCACGGCACAGGGAATCCAGCCTTTCTTGTGGTTTACTGGGATAAAAGGAAAATAATTAAAAACCAGTTTCCCAGGTTTGAACCCATACGCCTTGTTGGATTTCGCAGCTGAAATCCCAGATCTTGGTTTTGTTAAGAGAGCAGTTTGTGGGATATTACAAAATCAGCAGCCAGTATCAGGAACACGGCCATCAGATAAGGATCTCGGCCTTTGATTGTGATCAGCAAAATCTCAGCTCGGAATGTATACACTGAGCTGTGCCCCAAGACCACGAGCAGCTGGGCCTTTCGAGCTTGTCTGTGCACTAACAAACATCTGCAGCTCTGGGCCAGGCAAGAGCTGGGAGATTAGGGGACAACAAACTATTGAGGGGAAAGGTCCTGCTGCCCCAGAGGGGAAATCCCTGCCGGAGCAGTGCTCTCCTTGCACCCAGGCTGCTACAGCCATTGCCTGATTCTCAGGTGTTCTCTTTGTGGGAGGTCCAGTGGTCTTAACAGAGTTTATAATTATTATACAGAAATGAAGTATTTGGAGGGATGTTTTGGAAAATAACCATTTGAAACTCTGGTTACTGCTTACAAAGATACTGTGGAGTGCCCTTCCTCATGCAAGTGTGGCTTCGTGACCTAGTTCACATTTTTCTTTGAGATCATCATGTTTCCTGTGTGCTGCCAAGAGAGCTGAGCTCAGGTGGGGCACTGGGTTTGGGACACGGGACCTGGAGAGGAGGTCACTGCCTGGAATGACCCTCCCTGCCAGCACCACACGTTCTCTCGCTGTCCTTTGGCCTGTGCTGGGACTCACAGCTCATGCATAGGAGCTTGTTGCTTTCTAGGAATATTTGCTGTGCAACACATTTATTTTATTGAGAAATAGGCAGGCGGCTGTTTATTCTTTTATTAACTCTATACAGCCCTGAGAGCTATGAATATTTAAGACCTGTGAGGTGCTGACATCCACATATACTCCTGTTTGCAGATGTAAAATGTTAGTGTCTCAGAGTGATGGCAAGTTTAAACTGTTATTTCAGGAATGTCCTCGGGAAGATAAAGATGTATATATTCATGCATAGAGCATGTGCACGTTGTCTGTCCCCTTTACACTTTAAACGTTGGTGGCCCATGCCCCAGGCATAACAGCATCTGAAGGTGAGGCAAAGATTTATTTGCAGTTTAATTCCCACCCACGATCCCTATTATACAAGAGGAATTTTCTTTCGGTACAAGATAAGCCCATCAGTGACATCAGCAGCACCTAGCCCTGCATACCATAGCCCTGCTGGATTCCTGAGCCTCTCGCTAGGGCTGGGCCATCCAGGCCTCCTGAGTCAGCCCCTAACAACAGCATTTTCTGTTTTGTTTTGGGTTTTGTGTGTCTTCAAACGCAGTTTTGCAATTGCAGTTCTGGGGTAAAAGATCAGCTGTTGAAATACGCCCTGGTGTCCTCGCACGGGGCTGGGATGAATGGAGGGAGCTCAGCTCACGTCCTGTTGCGTGCAACTGGTAAAAATAGCCCAGAAATGAGTGTGGGGGGTTTGTGAAAGCGTCTCTGAAGGAGCAGGAGCACAGAGCACTCTTCTCCAGCTCCGTCTCCTGCCTACCAGTCACTGCTGACTTGTTGGACTACAGCTGCCAGCCCGGGGAGGAAAGGCTTGCAGTGTATCAGACACACTTAGATTTATCCCCCTCCTCTGCAGTATTTTCAGTGAAGCAGCTTTCATCTCACAGCTGAGGACTAATGAGCAAAATGACAGTTACTGTTTGCTGAAGAAATATTTGGGGTTTGCCTGAATGCATTTCTTCATCGTTCTGGATTCTTCCGTGTATTTCTGTATTCCCTGTGTCAGGCTGTAATGCAGCAGAACGGTCAGAGATTTCCATGGGTATGGACTCTAGGATTCTGGTAATTTGATTACAGTGCATGCCATGGATTGCAGGAACTATTGTATTCAGAGGTCAAAGTTGTGTCCACACCAATGAGAGAAGTTTTACACCACGTGTCTGATTTTCTTCTCCTTTTCACCTGTCTCAGGAGACAAATGATTCATCACATAGTGCTGAAATATCTTCATCTCCTGATTTGGGCCAAGATTTAAGAGTGGTTACCCAAAAGTTTCTTTTTGAGCTGAGGAGAAAGATCTGTGCTGAATGATTCTTTTTCAGTTCTCTTCTGCAGTTTATTACGAGTATATTTGTGTAATTAGGGGGCCCAGTAGTAATGTTGTTAAAATACAAGTGGGCACATTTATTGTTTCCTCCGAAAGGAAACAACCAGTCTCTCGCAGTTCTGGTTTTTCCCTGCCTCAACTGAACATTTACTGCTTTATGTAGCTAGCAGATTGTGAGGCTAAAGTTACTGCTTTTTTTTTTTTTTTACCCTTTTATTTCTTTTTGTTAAAAAGAAAAGAAAAAAAAATCCCCTCCATTCTCTTAACAAGTGCTGGATTTTTTAAGGATATGGTCAGAAAGGGGAACTGAAACTCAGCATGATGTTTATAGAGCCACACAAGCTTCAGGAAAAGTGATGTGCAGTACTCTTTATTAACATCTAAAAAGTCCCTGTGGTATTATAATGACTGCAGAGTAATAAACAAATAAAAGTAGCAAGATTAAATTGTTCAGAATATTTTTAGTGATGGAAGCAGCAATAAGTTTTAACCTTGAGAACTGGGGGAAGAGCAGCTTGCCAGGCATCCAGCATGTGGGTAGAACAAACACAATTAGGAATGGATTCCTCTTAGTGATGACTGGTTATCATCCATGGCACTACAGAGAATTGTCTTGTGTAAATAAATTGTTAAAATATGGATACAAACGAACACTACTCAAATGTAAGCATCAGAATTCAGAATTTCTAAATTACAGTCATTTTTAATCCTCCATTTAAATGACAGACCTGAACTTGCTTTCCCTTGTGGTGCCAACGGACTCTCTACAGTCAATGGCTGTTCCAGGTACCAACACAGGGAAATACAACCAGCCCTATTCCCAATCCTCACCCAGGAAAATCTCTTCTCTCCATCAGAACTAAAACTCCCAGTGACTGATACTCTATTATTTTATGAGCATTTTTCAGTACTTCTCCCAGAACTCTTCTGGTCTCTTTTTACGAGTTTTACAGCCACTGTGCTGTGGGAAGAACAATTGGTGAAGCCCAGGCAGCCCCGGCAGTGCCGAGGCAAGGCGGTGGCCAAAGGCAGGGTTTGGCCCAGGGGCTGCAGTGACAGAGTCAGGGCTCAGGCTGATTTACAGCCCCCCAGGCTGGGCACAGGACGCCGTGCCAGCTCTCGGATGGTGTCAGGGGTGGTGACTTCACCGGGGGGTGGCCTGGGGCCAGGCTGCCGCAGCTGAGGATATTGCGGGTGACATCAGTGGGGCTGTGTGGAGGTGTGATCCAGCCCAGCATCGCGCTGGGAGGCTGCAGCACAGCGAGAGGAAACTCTGTGCTCATGTGAAAGGCACTTGTGTACAGCAGGGAAAACCTTCCAGAGTGATGCTCTGCGAGATTATGGGCCCCTCGTGCTCCCCCACCACCGAGAGAGCTCTCGCTCGCTTTAATTATTGCTTAGGGGGAGGCTGCGCCTTCCCTCTCCCCTCCTTTTCCTTGTTTTTTTCTTTTAAAGGAAGGTAGCTTTTAAGAGCTTGCCATGAAGATCTAAGTTAAAGGATTTTCTCTACTACAAAGCCTGCATAGTTTCCCAGGCCAGGTGGACCCGATAGCACTGACTGCATGCTGAAAAATCTCATCCCCACCCTTCAGGCACTTTAACTGTAAGCCTTTCCAGATACACTGGATAAACACTGTCAAAATGAACCTGAAAGGGTTGTTGTTGTTGTTGGTTTAGCCCTTAAATAATTATGAGTTTGTCTGTCTAATTACAACATAATCTTGTTTAAACTTGGATGGCTATTTGCAGTATCTCTTAAATGAGGTGGAAGCAGAAACATGGGGAAAAAAATGAAAATCCACAGTTCTTCCACTTTAAGAGAAGGAAAAAAGAGTTTTTACTCCTGTAAAATTTAATTCAACCTGACAACAAAACACACTAACTTGGAAGCTACTGTGGTAGGATAAAGATGACAAAGAATAGTGTGGGACCTCCGAGATGCAACAGAAACTTAATCCTCAGCGGATAATATTTTTCAAACAGTTTAGAAATAGTTTAAGGTAATTTACGGGAAGACTTGAGTGACAAAGCACATTACTTGAAGTGCCTTTCCTTCACTAGGCACTTTCTAAATTCTTTCTCTTTCATTTCTTTACTCTCAGGAGACTTTTAAATCCAGTGAACCAAAACAACACTTTGTTTGTTGGTACAGCACGGGGCTGGCACAGATGGCAGACCCTGCACCTGTTCCAATAAACTGGGGAAATGCAGAGATAAACCATAGCACTCATTAAGAGGAATCTACTGAAACACGAACAATTTGTATTTTGAATATCTTCCAGGAATAAAAGGAGAAATACATAAACAGACTTTGTTTTTACCATCATCAGTTTAAAATAAACTTTGTTTAAAGGGAACTTCATATTTGGTTGATGTACAAAGGCAGACATACCACTAAAGAAGCTGTGATAATGCTTGATTTTCTTTAAGAAAGGCAAATGATTTTATCTAGCTGCTCCTATTCTTCTAAAGAAAAATTACCTGTTGGCAGTTTAATCAAAATCAGTTAATTCCCCTGTTCCTTAGTTGTGGCAGCTTTTTTTTGCTTTTGCATTTTCTCATGTAGAGTAGTATCACATTCTTACAATCTAGTTCAGAATGATCAGAGGAACAACATAAACGAAAGTCCATCTGCTCATCTATTAATAAATAACTAAAATTATTGGGGGGGAAATTGTTTGGATCGTTAGCAACAAAGTTCCCTGCAAAATAACTTTTGTCTAGGCACAAGGAATATGCTATGTAATATCTGACAGATTATTAAAAAACCTTAAATGAGAAGAAACATTAAGTAACAGTTCCTCAAAGGATAAATTTCTTCAAACATTTGCCTTGATCATCAGAGCTTGTGCTGTTCAACATCCCATACATCTCCCTCAATTTCTCTCTCACACACACACAGCATTAAATACAAAATGTCATGAAAATTCCTAAGTATCATTTAATGTTGGCAGCCCTGCACTGTAAAGCCATTTATATAAAACTGTGGTTGGCAGCTCTCACTCTTCCATGGGAACAAATTAATGTTGGCATTCCAAACACAGGAAAGTAAGGAAATTAGAAACACAGTTTATATTTGGCCAGTGCTTTGAAATACTGTACCATGCTACTGATGTCAATTAATGAAAAGCAGAATTTTGCGGAGAGGGTCTGGTTTTGAAACACATTAACACACGTTAAACATGTTTGCACAGGAACTGGATTGTAAGCATCTTGGTTCCAAAACAATAAAGCAATTACACTAAAACTTGTAGTCTCAAAGTTGCCATTAATTCAATCCACTCAGTCTGGATCACTGGAGGATTTTCACTGACTCTGAGATGTGGATGACACAAGCGTTTGAAAGAAGGGGTAAGGCACAGTGTGGTGGGGATTACACCCAGGTAAATTTTTGTATAAATAATGGAATTGTAGAACATACACCCAAATAAAGGGGGAGCTCAGCAAACTTTTTGGTCCTCATCAATAAAACAAAGATTTCCAAAAGGGCTTTTTGAATTAGAATCGGTTCAAACTTTGCTACCTGCAACCTTCTTTGTAGCAAAGATTTTTACTGACAAAATCTTCGACACCAACAAAATCTAGATGGCAGTTTATCTCCTGGCACAATTCCACTGACTTCAGTGGAATTACTCCAGCACGGAATTTGGCCCCGCAGCCTTTACAAGGCGCTGTTTATTTGTACTATGATTCAGATATTTTGATACCAGGAATCTTTCAGCACTGAAGTTTCTCCATATGAAATATGTCTTGTATTAAGAAATATCAGTTTCACATTTTTGTCAAACATTATTTGCTAAATTCTGTTTGTTGCAAGGATGGGAATTCAGCTGTAGTTCAACAACATGGATCGGGCTAATAATGATAAGCAGTGACTAATAGGAGCTGGTCCATGTTTTGATTGTTTGCAGCAAAGGAAACTTCCCTCAGAAACAATTTCAAGACTAGGAGAGAAAACTCTGTGAAGCTCTAGCAGAAACTACTGCGTGCTCATTATTTCAACACAGGGGCACTTCTTTGGCCCAATTCTGCTCTCAGTGGTGCTCGTGTAAATCAAGAGGGAGT
Organism: Pachycephala philippinensis; assembly: GCA_013397055.1. Lineage (NCBI taxonomy): Eukaryota > Metazoa > Chordata > Aves > Passeriformes > Pachycephala > Pachycephala philippinensis. Next base: position 240,517 of record VWZT01000882.1, read on the forward strand.
TTATGGGAATTACTTTGGACGTAGAGTTGTATAAATGAGACCACAGGGCCAGCTTCAGTAGAAATTTGACAATTTACACCAACGAAGACCTAGCCAAGAATTTTCTCTTGGGTTTCCATTTTTCCAAACTTAAGCATGTGCAGAACTTTATCCATGTGATTAGTCCTTGTGTGTAGTCTCGTTTATTTCAAACAGTTGTGAAGGAAAATCTTCATCCTGAAACTAATTTAAACAGCTCTCTCATTTCTTTAAAAGTTTTTTCCACTTAGAGAAGAAATATACATATATAAAACAGCATATTTTATTTATATATAGTAAAGGTATGTATTTTTGATATATATGTAGTTAATTCATAAAAGTACTTTGATGTAGGCTCTAGAGAGGAGGACTGGAAAGGGTTTAAAATATCATGGTCTCTTAATGCTGTATATCAACAGGTAGTCTCTTTATCTGGCATGCTATCAAAATTTGCTTACTTGTGTTCTTGCTCAGATGACTTCATCCATCATTGCAACTTCTCACTGGTATTCATCCAGTTAGGACAATTTAGAGGCATAAAACTAAACGTGTTATCATTTTAACCACAAATTAACAGTTTCCATATAAATATTAGCATTTCCTCACTTGGTTCAAGGATAGCAGCCTTAATGGCACTAACCGTATATTTGATTTAAACTAATTAAAAACAGGGGCTCTTGCAATTTAATATATTGATTTTACCAGTGGGACTTAAATCTTTTATAATAAGTGTACACAGCTGCACCACTCACCCACCGCCACTCTCAGACCTAATCCCTGCATTCCTCCTGACAATAACATGACAGGATCCACACATCCCAGTATTAGCCTTAACCCCGGTGACACTGCCAGAATGTATTAAACTAAAACATCACAGTGTCCTATTTAAAAGGAGCCTGTCAACAGCTCTGACTGGGCTTTAATAGTTATAATCTTTTTTTTAATTAATGTTTCCAACCACTTGTGTAACCTTCTCTCACACGTCTCTCCCCGCCGACCCGAAAATGTGTTTCAGGCTTATTTCCAGGGAATGCAGCGCCTGGTTTCGTGCTGCCTGTGCAGAGGCCATTAAAGCTCCTTTGCAGGGGGAGTGCTGGGACACACACACTCACTCACTGACACTCACACAGACACAGGCATGGCACAGCTGGGGGCACTGGGAGCAGGTCCTGCACGCTCCACTGGTGCCCAGCTCCCGTTACCGGCATCACAAGACCTGGCCATCAAGGCTTGTCTCCTTCAAAGCCCTCTAAGAGCCGTTGTGTTTTGGCTTCTAAACTGCAGCTCACAGAGGGGGATTCACCCCCCCGGGACAGCCTGTGTGGGAACGGAGGAAAGACCCTGCTCTGGGATAAATCCTCTTCGTGCGAGCGGATGGGGACAATTTCCAGCTCCTTTTTCCTTGTGTAAGGACGTCTGTCCTTGGCTGCTCCTTTCTCTGCTACCAGCACACCCACGTGGCAGAGGTAAATAGTTCCTGTCCTGCTCTGCCATTTTACACCTGGAAATCAGAAAATTAATCCAATTCTCTCTGGGATGGGTCTGTACATTCAAAGAATACCTGCTGGTCACTTGCTGCACGATCAGCATCCTTCATACCTTTACTTTGCTGTAAGCTTTCTGCCTTAGCCAGCGTTACACCACCAAGTGCTGCACATATCCACACTGCCCAAAACAATTATGGGATGTACCTGTTCAGGCTTGAGAGCTTTTAACAGTGTTAGGTGGAAGAGAAGGAAAAAAAAAGCCGAGGGCTTGGCCTAATGTATGGACAAACCATGTGATCGGCACCAGGCACCCAGGGCAAACTTTTAATCTGCTTTGTTTCAAGTGGGAAATATGTGAAGATCAAATAAGTTCAAATCCAGGTCAAATATCCTTGAAAATCTTTGATTTATATAAGCAGGAAAATGAGGTTTAAAAGAAGTGATTATGAAAGGGTTACTAAAAACACAGCTGTACGCGTACTCTTATATCTGAGGCTCTCCAAAGAAAAACTGTGTGACATCTATATTAACCTTTGGCTGTACACCAATGAAGGCCTGTAGTGAGCTGGAATGCAAGGCAGCCCCTTCCAAATTTTAACACAAGCCAGGTTACAGCTGCAAATGCCTGCAGCCCGTGCTCACTTTATAAAGTATTCCCCGAAGGAAATTTTTTAACTGTTATAGAATCTTTTCTAATACCCTACAGTGTTAAAGCCTGTTATTAAAGGGCAAAGAGATGGTTCTCTATGCCAAACACTTGTCAACAAAAAGGATAGCCAGATGGTATGAAATAAAAGGAAACTTGGGGGCTCTTCAGCTTCTTGATTTATATTAACAAAAGCCACTTTCAAGTGCTCCTTCCAAGAATGACTAATTCCCCCCCCCTTCTTTTTTGCCAGGATTAAACAATGTTGTTCATTTTATAATCAACCACGAGACAAATTAACAAATTGCGTATCACTTGTGCCGACTCTTTTAAAAATATTCTAAGCAAGTCTGTTTACCAAGGCAAGTTTACCGGCATAAGGACAACGCAATTATTTTTAGAAGAGCAGGTCTAAGTCATCTAGAGGATGTTTACGCCTTAGCTGCTGTTTATAAACTTGAAATTAAACTTGTGCAAAAAAATGCTTTGCGTTTTTTCAGTTCCTAAAATGGATCCGTTTGTAAACTGCACTTGGACAGGATCTGAAATGAAATTCCAAACGCTAAAATTATAGTAATAAATTTTACAAAATTAGCCAGTAATTAACTGGCTAACTTAGTCAGACCACTGTAGCTAAATTCTCTTTTAATTTACATATAACTTCATTCTTGACACAAATCCATTCCCCATTCATCTTAGCACAGGTGTAAGCTAAGACAAAATGTAGCCTGTAAATTAACTGGTTATAAATCTAAATCTAATTAGTTGTCAGGATTTTACAGTAAGTAAAACTTTGCTTAGTACAAAGCTCCCTAAAACCAAGCACCTGTATTCTGGTTCCTCCCTACCAATACCCAGCATAAATTCTCTGGAATAAATATACACAGTATCTCCATAGAAATCAACGTGTGTGGGGTGTGGTGTGTTGTTGGGGTTTTTACTATGTAGCCCAGTAAATCTTGCAATGTAATTTTTAAAAAAATATTATTCCCTCTAAAGTTGTACAACTAGATGGATGAAGAATACAAATAAGGCAAAAATAAGATTAGCATTTGGAAGCCTGGAATTAACATTTTTTATTGATTGAAATTTAAAAGTATTATTTCTTTACTTGTTTTTACTTCCTCCATGCTAAAATGAAACTTTATTATGCTGTGACACTTCCTCATTGTGATGGCTCTGGCATAGTAATAAAAGCCTACCTGTGAAACGCAATGCTCACAGAGTATCTCTTACAAAAGTAGGACACAGTTTACTACAGTCTGCATTTAGGAATTCAACCCTGCTTTAAAAGGGATCATTGTAGAAAGTCTCCAAAAAAATTCAGTTCTACAATAGATCTTCTAATTTTCCCTGAATGTCATAGAAAACTGTATGTCTCAGAGCAGGTGTTGTGTTTGATTATATACGGAGTGAGTGGCTGCTCTAATTCATTAAAACCTCCATAAACAAGCCTGCCTTTGTCCTATAAAGATGAAAGAGCAATGACTATAATGGGATGAAAGGTGTGCACAGCGATGAAGAAAGCTATTATAGATCTATGTCCCTTTTAAACTCGTCCTGGCATGCACTGTTGACAAGGGAACAAAACAGCACAGATAAACCTCCAAAATGGGCCTTGCTCATAGTAATTCCCCCTGTCCTTATAACATTTGGGTTTTGCTTGTGCTCTTACTACTCCCTGACCATGCTGACAGCAATTAAATAAAATGATCATTTAGGATTTTGCATAAAGAACACTCTTGGATTTCTAAGCTGATTACAAACCCCAGCAGGTTGAAATGAATGAATGTATCCACTGCAGTCATCAAACTGCATCAGGATGTTGATTATCGGGGCTCATGGCTTATACAGGTGAAACCTGCTTCATACAAAGTTCTCATGCAGGCACAGACATATCCAAAATGTAACTTTTATTTCAAATTTATGGATCAATTCCACTCCTTTGTATTCAAAATAGCCAATGGCCTGAACATAAATTCTCTTATAACTCTTAGATGAGCTGACAAGGAGACTCTTCCTTACGTCGGAAATGTGGGACAGGAGCGCTGCAGTTTCACTGATGATTCAGTAAATTACTACACCTGAGGAGCAGAGCTAAACTCCCTCCCATTATGTACTTACACGTTTCATAAGGTTCTCTCTTCTCTACTGAAATGGAAAGCGAAGCACCAATTTTGCTATTGCTATTTCAACATCTTTTGTCTTCTGTTCAGGACTTTCCTTGCACTCGGCTGCACACGGTGTAGGACCCAAGAACCACGGAGAACAATGTTAGCAAGGTCACCCTTATCTTTAAAGTCAAATATTTGACTGCCATTAGTACTCCTGACTGCTCAAATATTTGATTTTAAATGTATCATTGCTCATCGGATTAAGTATCCAGCAGTGACTAGACAAACACTGTAATTCCAAATGGAAAGCACCAGCCCTCACAGAGCACAGCCCCCGGGCCAGATGTAATTCCGAGCTTCCCACTGTGAAGCTTATGGCAGTTAATAAGGAGGCGCAGCTCATGCAAACTAGAGCTCTCCCACAGCGTCCCGCGGCTCCTTATCATGCAAGAATTGTGCCGGGATGGCTACCGTGTCTAATAATTATTAACGTGTGTCACGGAGCCTTTACAGCTGCTGATCTTTTCAAGTTAGTTAAAGCGCTGGGATTAGAGAGGTGGTGGTTTAGGTGGCGATTTAATCTTTGTTGCCTCTGAAGTTCCAGACAGTGGAAGTGTTCAGAACAGTGACATCCATAAAGGTGTTAATGGATTTATTGGAGACGGGGGTCTCTAATTCCTGGCAGGTTACGTGCCAGAGGTGTGCTCCTCTTGCACTTTGCGTTTCCCTTTGTTTGGGACAAAGTCCGATCTTGTTTTAGAAATACAATTCAGGTTCTGCCTTCAACTTGCAGGCACCCAATCTGTACGTGTGTGGTTTAAGAGCCGCACATGATGAGGTCTAAAAACGGATAGAGCGAGCCAGGTCTCTAATTATATATTTAAAATAGAATGCGCACCCTGACAATGTTTTACTCAAATCCAGCCAAGTCAGTCCACACGGGTGTGCAATCTACAGCGAGCAAATAGAAATCAGATTGGGCCGTGGCATCCAATTAGAGAGGCCTAGTGAGGCGCATACAAAGCGTGCCAACTCTCGTATCGTTTGCATAAACCCATCCACATGTGCTTGTGAAAAGAGGCGAGTTAGCGGCATAAACTGGGGTCAACAGGAAAAGCTGCAGGAGTAAATAAGGATTTACTGTGGAATCCCTCCCAAGCCATTAGGAAAACATGTGCGAGCAGCTCAGCCCCTTCGGCCGAGGGAGCGCGGCACCGGGATGCCGCAGGGACCCATCCCAACCATCCGTCCCCGCAGCCCTGATGGCTCCGCATCCCGCACGAGCAGCAGCCCGGCACCGGGAGCTGTGCGGGACCCGTGCCGCGATCCTGCCTGGGATTCGTGTGTTCCTTGGCAGTGTGGGATGTGGAGCAGACCTGCTAATTGTCCTGTTTAACTCCTACCTGCAAATCCAATTTCTGAAGTGCAGCAACTATCAAAGGGAGAAGACGACAAAGACCTCAGTGTGTCGGCGTGTGTGCAGCGTGGGGAGCGCTCGTGGCTGTCCCAACGCTGTGATGGGAAGTCCGAGCCCTCTCCCCGTCGGTGCCACTCAATTACCGCCTGGCAAAGCGGCCACCCTACCCTTCCAAGGGCCGCTACCTACCCTTCCCTGCCCAGGTGTGCTGTCACCCACCAGACCCGCTGGGAAACAGCTCCCAGCCGGGGCCACCTGCGCCACCAGCCCCTGTCCTCCGGCCGGTGGCCAGGGCCCCGCTCCAGCCTCCCCCTGCACGGTTCCCTGCCCGGTTGCCCCGGACCCAACCCCGCCGAGACCGGCACTCACCCAAGTTGACGAAGCTCATGACCATGTCAGCCTCGGTGAGGAAGTTGCTGTCCTGCAGGCTGGCCAGGGGCGGCCCCTGGGTGCTGAAGATGGGCTTGTAGGGGTAAGAGAAGCCCTCGCCGTCCTCGGCGGCGGACCCCGCCGCCCCCTCCTCCACGGACATGGCATTGTAGAGGTCCAGCATGAACATGGGGGCCGAGTTGTGCTTGCCGTGGAGGTGCGGCCGCGGGCGGTGCGGCAGGCCGAGGATGGAGAGGATCTCCCGCTGCATCTCGCGGCGCTCGGGGCCGCGCAGCCGCCGGTGGATGAAGCTGGAGTGCACCTCGTTGTCCACCGTGAAGTC
>VWZT01000882.1:247226-284371 GCA_013397055.1 Pachycephala philippinensis
GAGCAGGCAGCAAAACCCAAGCGCTCTCTCTCGCTCGCCCGCTCCAAACCGCTTGGGAGAGAAAATCCCTGGAACTGCCTCGAGGAGGGACGTCTGCTCAGGTTGCTTTTCAGGATGTTTGTGGAGGCTGCGGGCTCGGCGAGAGGCTGAGCCGGTCCCGAGCGCCTAAATTACCGTGAACGTCATTAAGGAGAAGACACCCCAGGAGGGAGGGCGGTTTATGTATAAGGAAGGGGCCCAAACTCCCACAGACTTTATAGATGCGAGTACATGGGCTGTCTGCACAAGCACGCGTACACACTTCTTTTCCTGCCTACTCCTTTTTTTTTTTTTTAAGAAGTACAGATCAGAAGAGACACTCCGTGACAAAACCAACACCATTAAATAATTTAAAACGTGATGATTATATATTCACGTACATAGACACGTATGTATGTCTCCGTGCAGAGAGCCCCGGGTCACTTTTTCCAGCCGGCAGTGGGGAGAGTTAATGGAGAAGCGTTAGAAATCCGAAGGGGGAGATATTCTCTAAGAATGGCAAAACCAGGAACATTTACTCGGAATGAAACTATCAACCTGTGCACACGGGTGGTTTATGCCATCCCATTACCCTGCACCCTTGCTTTCCCCTTTCCTTCTGCTCGGTGGTATGTGCCTTTGTGGGATACTGCCTTGAAACGGATTGTCAACTTCTTAAAGCAGGGACTTTTTTAACTCCGTGGGTGCAACATCTACAGAAATGGAGCCCCAGTCTCAATTAGCCCAGGTAGATGTCTGCTACACCAGTAAATAATAATAATAACAATCTCAGATAACAAATGTAAACTAATGCTTCCCAAATCTTACTTGGAAAGAAGGGAAAGCCAGGACGGTCCATTTGGGTCACCAAATCCAGCCTGAGGTAACGTCAGAAACCATACATATATACATTAAGTTTATGCTGACAGTAAGGTTCATTCCTTGGGCAAAGGAGGAAGAAGAGGGCTGGAGGACAAAGGAGGTCAGCGTTTTTGGGGGTGTTTTTTGATAGATTGTTCATCTAATATTTTCAGACGAGCAATAGCCGGTAGTATCCAGCACCAGATCCTGCAGCTCTTTTGCAAACTAATATTCAGCACTTCTTTTAGTTCTTTATGCTTAAATTCCTGGTGTGAACAGCAGGTAGCCAGCCAAAAAGCTGCATGGGAAACATGATGAATGATTTGATGTGTTTGTATGAATGCATGTGCACCTCTTAATAACAGGGGAAACTGAGGCATCACATCTAAATGACTCATGGCACTATGGAAATAGTGATGGAACCAGCATTAAACCTGTAGCTCAGACCTAACACATGTTTAGGAATGGCTTAAGCTCTGGGAGGATGGAGGGGACAGAGAGGTTGTGAAGCCACATCCCCCTTAGAAGCACTTGCTACACTCACTAGTGCTGATGGGGCTGCTCAAAAATCACCCCTGTAGCTGCCTTCCCAGTGCTCCCCACTGATGGAAACACCAGAGCAGTTGCATTTTGGCTGCCCAGTTAAGATCAAACTCCCCAGCATCTTTCGTACTTCCTGAGGAGCAGCACTAACCTGCTCTTCACCAGGCGTGTATTTGCCTAAATTTCTTTCTTGCCGAGGGTGTGGTTTCTAGATCAATTTAAGCTGATTTAAAGCCAGGCTCCCCCCTGAGAAAGATGTTTGTTTTCTCATCCCACCCCAGCCTGGACCTTCAGCTGTGCAGCCCCACCCCTCTCCAATGCCGGTAACCAACACTTACACACAGGCCAGGAAGCTGATTCTGTTTTAAAAGATTTTTTTTTAACCATTTGTGTATTTCTTTTTGCTGAAATAATTTTCTGCTGGGTCAGCTCCTTGTTCTGCCTGACTCCACGTTGTGGTGGAACGAGGGAGGCCACAGGAATGCACAGCTGGGGGCAAGGAGAGGGTGTCTGGGTCAGGCTGCCGTAGGAAGGGCAGACAGATGATTTGGGACCTCTCTGCTCTCCCTTTCAGCTGCAGACAACTTGATTTCTCTTCTTTTTTTGTTCCTTGTAGACTGTTTTTCCAGAGTTGTGAGTGTTGGCCTTTCATCAAGCAGCAGTAGGACAAGCAGCCTTGCCTTTGGCATGGATATGAGATTAAAAAGTCTGCAAGGATGGAACAGTGGGCTGGAGAGCAGGTGTCTCTGCTGCCTAAATTACTTCGACTTGAATTGCTTGTAGCTCCCATTTTAAAACTGACTGAACTTCAGGTCAGTGTTGTGTTCTGGAATGGCAACAGGCTCTGAGAGAAAGGAAAGTGTGGGAGGTTTCTCTGCTCCCTCGTTAACACCTTGGTAACTGCTCTTGGAGCTGTAGGTGTCATTGGAGAAAGAGCAGAGGACAAAAAGTAAACCTTGAAAGCCTTGATTTGATAAATTTCTTGAAAAAGTGGTATTTGAATCTGTTTCCTTCTTGTTTTGTCTGTTTAAGTGGTCTGGGTTAGGCCACATTTAGCGATATTCAGATTTAATGCAGGATATACTCTTAAAAGAGGGGCAATGTTACAACTGTATCCTGCACTTTTATGGGAACAGTTGGGAAAGTTTTCTCTTTTATACAGTATTTTCCATGATCCTGCTGCACCGGTACAGCTTTTAATAAATGCATGATAGTTTGCAATGGGGGTACTTAAAACAGCATAACAAAACCACTCTAGCAGCGTGGGATGAGAAAGTGAATTTGTTAAAGAATAACTTTTTGATGTGAAGTCCTCAGCTCTTGCCTTCATCTTGCTTTGGGACACAACAAAGGGCAGCATTTATTCTGCTGGATACATTAAAGGATGATGCAGCTCAAACTGCAGTGGTTCAGCCGTCAGATCTGAGCTTGAATTTCAAATACCTTTCAAACAGAAAGGCAATCCAGGTTGTACCTTTTCTCATGGACAACGTCTTTCTCTTCCCTCCTTTCCTGCCTGCTGTGTAAACCCTATCCTGCTTCCCGTAGGATCAGTTCCACACAGGTTGCTGAAATATTGGCACCTTCATGTCACTGTCTTTTTCCTCCTCCTTCCTGGATCAATTAAGAAACCAGTTTTTCCTCTTACTCTTCTCTACTTCTTTTGTGTATCCTCCTCTTCTTGAGAAGGAAAACGAAATGCTTGTGATGAAGTAATCCCTGTTTGTTGGCACTTGCTTCCTCAGATAATTTCTATAAAAACAAACTCCCAGTGTTTCTGGGGTTCTGCACAAGCCACATTACCAACTGGGTAACGTTTTGATCTCCGTGAGCTTTGTGTGCACGTTCTTACCCAAGTTTAGTACCAACCACTACCATTTCTGTTGTTTGTGTGGAAGTCAGCGTATTTGAAAGCATGTACCTAGGAGATAAATAAAGGGGCTGATTAAAAAACAAGAAATGGACAAAAACATGCAGGTTTGTGCTTGGTGAATTTGTTTGTCATCCCCATGAACCCATCTGAGGCATATGCCAGTGGCAGAATTTGGCCGTTTGCATTCAGTTTTACTAAATGGGCAGTAAAAAGTGTGGGTTCTGCTCAGAAACTCACTTAATGACTTTTCAAAAATCAGACACAAAGCATTTTTCCCTCTTTTCTGCTGATTCAGTTTCAAGCTCCTTGTCTTCCTACTTTGATGTCCTCTTTTTAACTTTAACCATGGTTCTTTCCCATTCTGTTTTGCATCTTCTCTCATTTGTCTTGAACAAAGTGCAAGTCCTAAATTATAGCAAACTTTTTTCTCCTTCCAAATAGTCCCACTAAAATAGCATGTGTTTGGGGAATTTTGAACTGTTTGTCTATGCCCTTTGCATGGAAAACACTTATACAGCACAAATAATAGCATTATTATTTGTATTAGGATGGATAATTAGCTTACGTATTTTTTTACGCTATCTTGGATCATTCTTATCAAAAGCTTCTATTCATCTCTCCAGCATTATTACTGAGAAGATATTCACCAAAATGAAGTTAATCACATTATGGATAAAGCCATTATATTAGCTCTAATCCAGGAATTTGAACAGATCTGGGTTGAGCTGTGCTGTGTTGGATGATAGTGATCATATTATAAAAATTAAGTATTGATTCTCAATGCTACTGATCAGAGTCAGAAATGAAATCTGTGTTTTGGGGTGTGAAAAAGGCATTATTACTTCTGGGGATGGCAGTGAAAGCTAAAATAGAATTTTAGGATTTATTAAATGGGACTATGGGGCTGAATTTAATGTTCGTCAACTGAGGAAGGTGGACAGAGTTCAGTCCTTCACAGTTCAGCCCTTCACTTCATAAAACTGGATCTCCTCAGGGATCCTTTTATTGCTATTGACTTCAGAGAACATTAGGAATGAGTTCATATCACTGAAACTTCTGCAGTGCCACATTTATCATACATTTATATACAATTTGAGTATCATCAGCCTGTGCTATATTTTTGATATATGTTTGTATATTGCTATGAGCATTTGTAAACGTGCATACGTACACCAGTATACTTCAGTAACGTCTTTAAACTTTATACAACTAATATATTTCTGCAGCACAGATACAGCATAGAAGCATTGTTTAATGTAGACTCAAATATTGCCAAAGCAGCCCGAAGAAAACTGAATTTAATTTTGTACTATTAAATTATTGTGTGCACACTTGATTTGGTTGACGCTTTTGGCACAAGCCCAGGTATTTCCTTCATTGGTAACATTGTAATCTGAACGTCTGAGGTCTCAGGCTTATATTTGTGAAAAGCTATGCTGGGCACGGGCTCGGACGTCACTGTTGGGAGCAGATTTGAGTCGTGCTGCAGCGCCTTGGAAATGTGCCTCTGAAAATCTGCTTAGTTGTGACATTTTCTTACAATAAATGGTGATCTTTGCTCCTACAGACATTCAGGATTCTTCTTATTAACATATATTTTTGCCTTTTTCAGTTTGCTGCTGTTTGCATTCACTAAAGGCAGAGATGTTTGCTGTTTTTATGCTGAACAAAAAGCATATAAAACGTATTCATTTTTTTCAAAGGGAACAAAATAACTGATCCTGACCTGTGAAAGCAATGGGATGAATTTGGATGGCTTTACTTTTTCTTTCCAGGCAGGTGCAGAGTAATACCTCAAAAGAACCATTATTTTGTGCCTTTATTCCAATGTGTACATAAATGCTTGCATAACCCTTGCACAGCTGCTGTACAAACTACTCATGCCACAAGTATTAGTAATCCTAACAGGGGAGGTTGCATGGAAAATTGGGGTGTGTATGCTAAACCATATGTACCATGCCCCTGAATCATAAAACTCGTGTTGCTGGAGCAGAGAGATCTTTGGAGACTGCTGGTTTTACAGGTCTGTAGGAAGCAGGATTATATACAACAGCTGCACCCCGCAGCTTCTCTCCTGTTGAGGCTTATCTTGTGCATTTAAATAAGCAGGAAACAGAATTTGGTCCAACATTATCTTATATGGTCTCAGCTCCTACTTTTATTTATATTTCATTTCCATAGGAACAATTATTTTCACAGTTTATTTTGAATACACATCAGAGCCACTCCAATTGGAAGTTTTGAGCTGCCAATTCCGAGCTGCATGGGGCTGCAGAGACACAATGTGCATTTTTTTGTCTATGGTTCTGCCTCTAAAATAACTTTCTTTATATCTGCAGTGATTTATAGCAGCTTTTCTGAACCAGTCTGAAGCAAGATGGAAGCTGGAGATTCATTTGACTCTCTAAAGCCCTGGCCACAAAAATCCCCTCCCAAGTCGAGCAGGGTAGCAGGGCTTGGCCCCGGTTCTCCAGGGCTGGGGGAAGGTTCCAGCTCCCGCTCCGGCCGAGGGAGGAGGTTTGCCACATTACAAGTGGCTGCGTGAAGCAATCTCCCAGACTTTTCGCAGCACAAAATCATTAATCAGGAGGATTTTCAAATCATCTGAAGGGCCTGTTTCCTCTGCTGGTGTGTGTTGGTGCAGCACGGTGTGAGCAGATGGAGGTGTGCGCGTTTACACCCACCCAGGAGCCTCCCCCGGCTCCCCGGGGCTGAGTGCGGAGCGCTCGGTGTCACCGCTGCCCCTTTGTGGAGGGTGCTTTAGCTGGAAGCGCAATGCTGTAAGGGTTTATCTTTCCGAGACTGGCACTTCTAAGTTTTCAGTCAGAAAAAATGCGCTTCCGAAATGGTGCTTAGCGTGCACTGAGTTGGCTTTGTCAAGTGCATCTTTTCAGCATTCATCCAAAGCCCTTTCTGCAGTTGTCTGAGCCCCATAGGCGAATATATACTGTTAGACTATTAAGATAATTTTTCAGTTAAGACATCGTCAAACTGCAAGCGGGACAATAGAAACAAAACCCCTTTTGTTCTGACTAAACTGTTCCTAATGACCCCCTCTATAAACAGTGGCACCAGCGGAGGTCTCAACAAGGCTCTTCATTGAGCCCCCTTTCAAAAGGACAAGCAGAGCAGAACATGGGGCAGAAACTCTCAGAGTTACTGCACTTTACTCCGCTCTGGTGGTCTGACCGCAAGAGAGAATCTGTTGTTTTTGTTGTTCAAGGCACCCAAAAAGCATAATTTAAAAGCATGGATTTCCACAGTTAGCATCCTATAAAGAGTACTAAATATTTGGATTGTCGGGAAAAGAGCAGAAGGAAGCAGTTTGTATGTTTGTTTGTTTGTTTAAATCAAGGAGCTATAAAATAGACTATTTAGAGTTCCATACAAAAATTTAACTTTTTTCCTTGCCATAAGCTGCTATCTGTGAAGCTCATGAAAATAAAAAATCCAGAGTAGTTAAGATTTTTACGTTCCGGAAAGATCCTCACGTTTGTTTTGGGGGTAAAAAATCATCTTCGTGAATAACATGCTTATCATGAGCAGCGAAAATGTTTCAGTTGTTTAATGCCTACAGAAACTGAAGTTATGATGATAAACTGAAACCACACAGGACCAAACTCCTGCTCTTCCAGCTGAGTAACTGCAGGATACGTGCAGCACAGGCGGTGTGTCCTCACGCAGATGAGGGCTATGGAGATTTTGAATCACTTCCTGATTATTCCTCTCCCTATTTCCATGTCCTGAATATATGAGAACAGCTCAGGAGACCTTCCACTTCAACAAAAACCTGTTTACGGAGCATCTTACTGTCTGTAACTGGGAAATGATGACAAGTCAGACAGCAAAAGTCCCTAATTTGGACGGTTTGGGAATTACACTGGCTACATTTGCAAGTAGAAATGCCAGTTTCTTTTGAAAGACGTTGGGGGTTGTGTTGTATTATTGGATTTAAGAAGGGTATTTCTAACTTAAAGCATGGGCTACTGCTTTACTTGGAAACAGACAAGAAGAGATTGAGGACAGAGAAGAGAGAAGAATATCCATTAAGACAGGAAGTACATATTGAGTAAAGGCTAAATCATGGAGAAAAGTAACAATATTCAGAACATCTTAAAAATTCCGTGATGTGTTGGGGGTCTGAGGGCACTCTGGCATTTCTGGGAAGAGTTCAGCAGTTCATAGCTTTAAGGTTTGGGGTTTTGATTAGGGATAGTGACTACACTCTTCCGTTGTAAAAGAGTGGGATGGAAGGTTTCAGTGCGTCTTGGAAAAAGGAAGGATTTGGGTAAGTCCCAGGACGAAGGTCCAGCGCCCTGTGACAGGATACTGAGAGAGAGAGAAATGTCAAAGAAATCTTTAAGAGATTTTCAGTAAAACAAAAGAATCTTTGTCAAAGATACTGTTAGCAAGTCTAATGGAAGGAATGGGGACGCAAAGTGAATTGAGAGGATTTGCGAGTTGTTTCTAAGCCTTGAGGCAAGAACAAAAAGCTGAGCATTTACTGTTTACTATATTTGGTGTGTATGGAAGAGCACTTTGGCCATCAAGGGAGCTCATAAACTGCAGAGCCTAATTGTCTCTTGACTGCGTTGTTGTGCTGGGGGTAGAGAAAATGCTCCTGTTAAAGGACAATTCTGAGGAAGAGCAGCTGAGACTTGACCCTGCCTTTTGTGAAAATGCTGTTTCCACAGCAGCATGGCCGAGGTCCTTGAGCACATGCCCTTGTTGCCATGAATCTGTTTTTATTTTTCTTATTTGTATGCATGTAGGCATCATCCAGAGCGTGGTAGCTCTAGTTTTCAGGGTTAAATATGGTAACTGTAATGTGATAGCATGAAGGAACAGTATTCATTTTGTCACAGCTTTTCTCAAAAATACACATTTGAAGACTGTTTTTACTGAAAATTTCTAGGAACAAAATATTAACTCTATCTGACTAAAAGTTGCTGCCTCAGAGAATTTCTGGTTGAGATGTCCAGGTGGATAGACAGAAAAAAACCCATGTTTTCTGAATCTATCTAAGTTTATGGGAATTGATTAATCAGAAAAAAGAAATTGATTTCCAACTGTGTTTAATGCCATGTAAAGCAGATTTTATTTAGTGTTTTGATTAACCACTCTCATGCTTAGGGATCATATTAGAGATGTGATAACCGCTAATCATGAAAAACAAGTGTGTCAAATGATAATTTTCTCCAGTTTTCATATGGGTACATGAGGAAAAAGTAACAACATGAACTTTATATTAACTTTGACTGTTGTAAAATTGCTCTCTCTTGAAAGTGATGGATCTGGTTATACATGTATCTCCTGAGCCAAAGTATTCTTCTAACTCTCTTCCGAAAAATGTTGTGATTCACTTAGTTTTTAATAATGTTAATAGTTTTTCTATCCCAGTGCAAATAAAAGCTTATTGCAAGCTTTAAACCTATACTAACAGCAGTAGGACATGGGTATATTTGAATAAAGCAGTGATCTTTAATGTTTTCTAATCTGCAGGATTTGGTGGCAGCCAATTCTTTGTGTCATGCCAAAGCAATGTGTCTTATTTACCTTTTTGGACCCCTGTAAAAGCAGCTCATGGGCCCCAAAGGCCTGTGAAGTAATTTTCAAAATCAGTGATATAGGACAATACAGAATGCACAAATCAAATTAATTTTCCCTGTGCAAGGGCTAAGTGTCTCTCACTCTTCTAAAGGCCAGCAAGTTGGACCAAGTTATAAGAGAAGAAATGAATTGAAGAGTTAAGGGTGGTGCACTGAGAATTAGAGTTGTCCAGAAACAGAAAAAAAAACCTAGTGTATAAAAAAATTAACGGTTTTGACATTTGTTTTAGATTTGTCACAGAATGATTTAAAAAACAAAACATGAATAGAAAGAATGAGACATCCCAGAATAGCCAACATCCAGTGGCTAGGGTATTTACTTGGGCCCTGTCCAAGGAGTGCTTTATGGGATTTGGAGCAGACATTTGACATAATGTTTTCAACATTATTTTTGTCAGGCTGAAATCTGGGCTCTGTAGTGGGTTGAAAAAGAGCTTGCTTGGAGTTCTGCGCTTTGTAGGTGAGACTTAGTCACCAGCTGTTTCATCAGGCAGTTTCTCTTCAGCCTGGGGAATTTTATTTTTAATTTTTTTTAACAAAATAAAGTAGCTGCATGGAGAATAGACAGTCATTCTGCTGTGTTTGGTAGGGTGTTAGCATATATTTGGGTATTCTGACTTTAGAGTTTAATAAAGCACCACCCACATTTCAACTCCATTCTCATTCAGAACAGATTTTTTCTCTTGGAAATATCAGACCCTACCTAACTGTATTTCCATGGAAATCAGCACATTACTTTAAAAAAAATATATGATTTTTTTTGCAAGTTAGCATTTTCTGATGGAAAAAAGCACTTTGTCCAAAAATTCTCAACCAGCTTTTCTGAGGCAAGATATTTCTCTGTATTTGACAAATGTGAGGTGTTTACCTTCAGTACTTTTGTAGGTTGAAGAAGAGATCAGAAGTGAAGTGTGGTCTGGGGTGATGAAATCTGGCAGGTAAATTTGTGGGAACTTTGTAAGGAATACCTAGAGCAAAACATAAAAAGATGTTGATGATTGTCTCTCAGCTATTACTGAAATTAGGTTAAATTCAGTATGTGGGGGGAAAAATCAGAAAACGTGTTGAAAGGTTAAAATTTCAACCTCTCTCCTTTGCTTTGCAAACAGGAATGTTTCAAGCCAATCCTTTCATCCTCGTTCCCACTCTGAATCTCATCAAGCCACTGGACACACATGTTCAGCTTCCCTTTCTGGTTTAGCCTGTGCTCCTGCCAGCCTCCCACTGTTTTGTATTCCTTCCTTCCTGCGTCTGCCTTACACCCAGGCCTGATCCTCCCACAAAGGCACTTCCCCAGCGCTGGGCACCCTTGGGCATTATTGACTAAGAGCTGAGACTTGCAGGTGTCCCAGGGGACTCTAAAGGTGTTGGCAGAGGTGGGGAGACTAAGTTTCAACAGCACGCAGCTCCACGCCTCAGCACTCTCAATTCATTCATCAGCACAGCTCATCTGAAAGATGTTTACCATGTCTGAGACTGGTTTTTGGATTACTGGGTTAATGGCCCTGCTTGGAAACAGTTATCCCATTTCTGTAGATGAGGTCGGTGCAGTACAGGACGCTTTGTAATAAAGCCTGGTCACAGATCATGAATGCAGCCAGTGCCTTGTTTCATAGAAGAATCAAGTGGAAATATATTTGGCACCAGGCATTAAATGTTGCTTGCCCAACTCCCCAAGCAGTTAGAAGATATTGAACAGTACTGGGGGAGCTATGTTTGATGTGTCTGATATCACATCTATCCCTCAGCTCCATTCCCTTGTCCAGATTCAGTATCTGCAATGTTTCACTTTTAACTGAAGTATCTAGAAGTGAAAATTCATGCCATGCAAGGACAACAAATCTATCTAAGTCTTCTCCAGCCCAGGATTTGGTGTAGCTGTGCTAATTTGCTGACTGAGAAATAAAACAGGGTAATTATCTACTGAGAGGCAGAATTTATTAGGTCTGGTGCAAGTGTCTTGTTGTGCTCCTAGAACCTGGTCCAGCTTGTTTTTGAGACCATGCAGGTAGTCTGGACAGGTGCTGCACACACTATAAACAAGATTGTACTGACTTCTGGTCAGTGCAGATCCTATCACACCTCTTAGTCTGGTTCCCTAGGGAAATCACTTGCACAATCTAATTATTTGTCTGACCCAGTTTCCAAGATGCTGACACATTTGTCACAGGTTATGTAGATGATTTGGAGACACTTACCAGTTGTCCTTACCAGTTTTGCAAGAATTAGCACCTAAGGAGAGGAAGGAATCCTTATTAATGCTCCCACTGAGGAAGAAGGGAGAGTTCAGCAATTGTTCATTGTGTTTGACAGCAGCAAGACTCTCGACTGATTTGCACATTGCTCTGATATTCCTTGGTGAAAACACTGCTTCATTCAGCTGCCAAATCAAAAACAAAAGTCAAGGAATGGCTAGGAGAAGATGCCAAGGCATGCTACAGTATTCCCCAGGGAATAAGGGAGCCTGCACGTTCTTGCAGGGGGGAGGTGAGAGCCTGGAGGGGTGAAGGGGCTGGAGGGATATTGGAGTGGTGGAGGACAACTGGGGTTATTCCAAGAGCGACGTGTAAGAGCTGCAACATAAATCCATAAAGAACCAAGCTTCGTTAGCTCCACTTTCAGGGAATAATTTGTTAGGAAAATACTGAAGACTTTATTTTGCTATTTTGGATACATTTACACGCTGATTTAACCCTCCTACAATTCCTGTAGCAGTTGGGGCTGGTACACCGCCTTGCTGTTACACAGCAGGCATCTGCTGTTATTTGACCTGAAAAGATCATTATAGGAGCTTTATTTGGTGTGCATTTAATAAAGCTGTAGCTATTGTGACTATAACTCATGGCTCCCATGTCATTCCACAGTGGTGTAACCAGCGATTCAGCATTCCAGGCCCATCAGTTCAAAGGGAAGTGTGAGGGACGCGAATGTATGCCAGAGCATTGGGACTTTTATTGCTCCTCTCCTCTGTTAGGAAGATACATTCTCGAGGAATTGAGAAGTACAAAGCATCCTTAGACCTTGTAGTGCAAAATGTAAAAAGTGATGTTATCTGCAGAAAGTGGACTTTAGATTCTATCAGCGCACATTTAGCATAAAGCATTTCCTATGGTAATGCCTCTCACTTTCCCAGACTTTTAAAGGCTCCAAGTGGCACACAGGCTGCAGACCTCTTTGTAATGTTAATGAATCATCTTAATGGACTGTTTTAGCAGAAACATTCATCACCTTTTGTCCCACAATGATTTTTTTTTTGTTATACTTAAATGGTTAAGTAGGCAATAAATGCCTATCAGACCAACCACTATGCTCTAGTAATCCACCTCACTATAAATCACCGGTGGATTATTATTGTCCTGTTTAATTAACACTCTTAAGGGATTCTATCGTTGGATAGACTTTCACCTTGCACTAAGCAGGCATTAACATTTGAAATAAGAAGTGTGTTTATGTGAAAAGCATTAATCAGCATGGCCTGGAACTGGTAGTGGTGGGTTGGATGAAATATGTGCCTGTGTCCAGGGGTGAGGGTTCCTTACATCAGTTTTCAACGGAAGCTGAAGTCAAACCTATGGAATACTTACTTAAGTCATAGCAAATGATAGTTCCAGAGTAACTTTTAATTAGGTCTAAAAGATACTTGGCTATATTTGGTTGAAAACAGCAAGTTTAAAAATTTTAATTCCAGTAGTAAGGAAGGCAATGGTTTTGTGAGTGTAACATGGGTTTGTTTGTGGTCCAGTTTGGTTTTTAGAGGACTGGATCAAACCCTTTTCTTTTTCTGCAGCAAAAGGTGAGAGGGGAATTCTGATCCTGTTTCTCCTCTGTGAACTCTTTTCAGACTTCACAGCCACAAAGAGTAAGCCAAGCAGCCAGAGCTCCTGGCAAGGGCAGAGGGGTCCGTAGGCTTGGATGGCCTTTGCAGAACAATCCCAGCAGCTCTTTTGCAAACAAAATTCCCACACTGGGACACAAACTCGACACAGGATCACTCTCAATATACAAACACTTTTGTACCAGCTCGATGCTGGTTTTCTCCTCTTGGCAGAATATAAAGATGGCAGCTTGGTTTTTTCCCTCATGTAATACAATTTAATTCATTTACGTGTAATTTCCTCATCTTTTGTCAGGAAAGGAAGACATTTGAAAAAGGCTCTTGTTAAGGCAGTGTTTCCCATCTGTGAAATCTTACCCTGCTGTCTTTGATTTTGTTACACTGGTATACCAGTAGTGTGCATTTACCAAATGCTCTTTCTTTGGATTCCAGCACTAACAGCAGCCTTGTGAGATAACCCACTGCTGAATTTCATTTTACACACAGAGAACTGCCATGTGCAGAGATTTTCTGAGATCTTTAACAGTCAAAACTAGTAGCATAGCTCAAGAGACCCTGGTTCTTGTCTGCACACATACCTGGTATGCACATCCCCTTCCTCTTGGCATTTTCATTCAATTATTTCCCAGTATGGACTCCTGCAAATTAAAGAACAAATAAAACTGCTAAGTGGAACACAAACACACTAAATCTTTTTAATTAAGAGATTGAATCTCTTAGTATAAATTCATTTCCTGAAACAAAACTCCAATTATGTAAGATTAATTCTTTCCTCTGAGATTGCAGGGATTTATTGACTAACAAAATCTTCTATTGCGTAAATGGAAATGTGCTTTTTAATGCAGCCTGCTGCTCAGAGGCAAAACCATAGCATTAGCCTTTTCACTGGGCATTTTTGTTTCAGTTGCACTCTAATCTGCCAGGTTTCTTTCTATTTGTAACAGGAAAGGGGAGAAATGGTTCACAGCTGAACATGTGGTAAAGAACGCAAAACACTAAAGGAGTTTAAACAAGATGAGAAATTAAACTAAGCTCCTAAAAAGCCTGTTGTGATTGCAGGAGGAACTGTAAGGACAGAATTAAAAGTATCCTGAGTGCAGGGCAGTGTTGTGTGTGTGTGTGTCATTGATCACACAACAGTTTTTTCAAATCATTTAACAGAGATGCACAAACCCCACACAGTTTCAAGTGCAGGCACGTCCTGAGAAGAATCTCCTTCATTCCCTCTAGACACACCCAGCCCATTAAATCCATCACTGCCTCACAGTAAGCCCCAGGGTTCAATCTTTTCTGGAGCACTGTTACTATCCAACCTTTTAGCTCATAGAGTGGGCAGCCAAGTTTTCATGTCTATGCATATAGTAGGACTCATAGCCAGTATTTCCTACAGTTTCCTCCTCTCCATCCCAATCTGGATATATAATGGTTTGGTTGTGTTGTTGGGGGTTTTGCTGAGGGTTTTTTTGAGGGTTGTTTTTTGTTGAGGGTTTTTGGGGGGCTTTTTGGATAGGTAAAACTTCAATGTTTCTTTCAGGTTACTTTCTTATATCCTATTGCAATAACCTGTATGAGGGTGGCAAGTTAAAAGGTAATAAAATCAGGAATCAGTGCTCCATGTAAGTAGGTGGCCATGAGAAACTGCAGCAGGGATGGATATTGAATGACTTCAATAGTCCAGCCAGGTTTTATCAGAACAGGTCATCAACCTGTAGGCTGCCCAAACCTGTTCCACTGCTTCCCCATTGATTAAATATCTGGAAGCATTTACACGTATATCAAATTCTCCATAATCTATTTTATCTTAATGACACCCACATTCTTTGTCAAGCTAGGGCAAAAATGTTCCCTCCAGTGGTGAGAAAAGATGGTTGTATCTCCTTAGTGTACTTCACTACATTGAATTTCCTTGAAGCCAACTATGATCTCAGGTTTTCATGGGCTGAAATATTAGTGGGACTGCAGGGATATAAAGGAAGTAAAACCTGCCTGTGTACACCCAGATGTTAAGGAATTTAGAAGTGGATTTTTTTCATTTGATTGCAGACCTGACATACAAGGAGGAAAAGGAAGGAATTGAGGGAGTGTGTAGCTTCCAGCCAAGTTCTGATGGCTGGAATTCCTTCTGAATCTCAATCCCTGTACCATCAAAACAAGACAGAGGGTCGTGCCTGCAGTTGTCACCTGTTCCTGTCATCTGGGGATTTCCACTCTCCTTCCTCTGTGTTTGGGCCCAGCCTATTTTCCTGCTCTTACTCTCTGGCCCAGACAGAGACACAAACATCCTGAGCACTGCATTCCCTCCTCATTGGTTCAGGCTCCTAAGTGGTTCTGTCTTTTTTCCCATTTTCACCCTCTTTTCTTTCTTTTATTTTTGTTTTCTTCCTTCCCTAGTCCATGACAATAGGAGTCAGGGGAAGCAGTGTGGAGATATGTCAACTCAACCTAGTGGCGTGGCAAAGGTGGAAAAAGGCTGATTATTCACTGTCTTGTTCAACATCATAAATAAGGAGCATCATAACTAATTAGGAGATGCCAGGTTCAAAGACAAACATCTCTGAGAGTGAGTAGTTAATCTGTGCAACTCACTGCCACAGGACGTGTTATGTTAAAAATGTGCATGAAATCCATTGAAAAAAAAAAAAAAGATGAATACAAAGACACCACCAGAAGTCCTTGAAAATGAAGTCCCACCACTTATTCCAGAAGTCTTTGAGTAACAAACATGCTGGGAATGCATCACTAGACACTTTTTTTGTACTCTTCTTGTGATGTCCAGTATTTTTTGCTGTCAGAAGAAGAATATTAGTCTAGGTGGACTTTGGATTAACAAGTATTATAGGTCTTATGCTTTTTATTAAGAATAGAAGGCAGGATGCAATTTATCCCTTAGTTGTCAAACAGGACTACAAAGTGTTGTGGTGTTTGCTCTCCTCTTACTTTTTCATCCCTTAATCCAATCCAGCGAAGCCTGGTAGATGTTTCTTACATTTTGTTGCCAACTGTTTCAAGAAGTTCATACAAAAGCTTCTCTCATCAAGAAAATTTATGTGAGGGCTCATGAGTCCTTGCAGCAGTATGTTGAAGCACAGAGACATTGTTAAATCAGATCCAAACTGATGGACTCAGTACAACACGAATGGCTTCAAAATTCTCAGGAACGGCTTTCAAAAAAGAAAAGTTTCAAATACTAGTCGGTGTGATAAAGCATAAATCTATATTTATGTATCTCCAGACATTATCTTTACCCTTGCAAATTTTCTGTGGAGACAGCAATCCAATGGTCAGAAAGACTTAGTTTGCCTGTAGGCAAATCCGTGCTTTGGGTCTTAACACTGTAGAGATAATTATGTCACCCATGTTGTAAACATTTTGTGTTTCTTGAATAGAGAGTCTGTATTGAAAATATTAACCACTGGTCTGTGGAAACTGAGAAGCTGCAAAGGAAAGGAAACCAATTTTCTCAGTGGTTACTGAACAGCTGAATGGTTGGAACTGTGTTTGGGAAGCACTAAAATTGCTGTAAGCCATCTGAAAAGTGCTAGTGGATTTAAAATCCTGAGGGAAAGGTGAAAACTTGCTGGTGTCACAAAGTGCCTTAAATAGAATATCTGCCGTTTGAGTGATCAAAATTAACCCCTTTACTCTTGCATGTGGTGTTCTAAACTGATGCTTAGATAAATATCACAGCTGACATAACAAATACCTGAAAGTGCAGGTAATAAATACAAGAAAAAACCTGTCTTGATTATTCAAGTAACTGCTGCTAGTTAATTAGCATGCTCATAGTGTTTGGGCCAATAGAATTTTGCAGTTTCCTTCCAATAGAGTTTTTTTCCAACTTTTCTTTTTAATCCCATTGGATACAGTGATGCAATAGTGCCCAAACAATTGAATGAATTCATTGTGAAGAACTAATTTTTGATTCAGAGATGATAGTCTATATTGCATTACAAATAAGGCATTATTGGGGTTTGCTTGCACAAAAAGAATTCATTCCTCAACAAGAGATGGCATTCTGTCAACTATTAACTGCATACAAAGAATTTTAAACAAAACCAGGTAACATATGTATGTAACATGCCTGTATGATTAAATGTGTGTAATACTGTAATTAGTGTAATATTAAAGGTAGGAGATATCTGAAACAGTAAGAAAGCAGAGGATTGAAATCTTTATTCTCTATTAGGTTTTTTTCAGCTGTACTCATACTTGGGTGTTGTTTTCATCATTTTTGAGGAGGTTTTGTTTTTGCTGTTCAAAGAATGCCTGAAAAATGAGTAACATTTTTTCCTAATTTTCAACTGAACCTCCCACGCTGTGATTTATGGCCATTGCTCCTTGTTCTGTGTTATGACACTACCTACCCAGAATTTGGCTGTCATCTCTGTAACTGCTGTGCAGGCAGAAACCAGTCCCTGGCCTCTGGTTTGCCAGGACAAATAAGCCCAGCACCTTCAGTCTCACCCTTTGGGTCCTGTGCTCTTGACACAGAGTATCTCAGAACCATTCTGCTGAACCTCCTGGCGATTCTCCACACTGCTGCTGGATTGGGGGAGCCAAAACTGGGCAAAGCATAACCACCCCCATCTATCTGAGTTTGTCCAGCTTCACTGCGAAGCCCCTGCTCTGCTCCATCACTGCCCTTTTCCTTGCCAAATTGGTACACAGACATGTCTGGGAGCAGGTTGTGCCTGTTCAAACCAGTGTTAAAAGAGGGTTTGAGAGCTTCAGCCTTTTTCTCATCATAATCTTTAGGTCACCATCCTGGCTATTGGCAAAGCCATATTTTTCTGTTGTACTTGGCTTTGGAGACATTGGCTTCCGTGCAGGACACAGCAGAGGCAGAAACTCCATCCCTCTATTACCACATAGATAGAGGCATGACTAGAAAAAAGGAGAGTATGACAGGTTTTTCCATGGATGAATAACTTCTGTGCCCTGGGGACTGTAAATAGCTGGTATAAATCAATGCAAATTGGCTATTACTAATCTTGCCAGTAATGAAGTGAGAATGAATGGAGTACAAAGATGAACTTTACATATCGTTAGCACCAATCTGCCTCGCTGCATTTATGGGCAAGGCTCTACCTAGGAGGTCAGTTGGCAAAACTTACAGGTTTTTCTTTTGCAAATTGTGATTAAAAAATGCATTTGTTCTGCACAGAAATGTCTCTCAAATGTTAAGTCCATTTGGGGATTTTACAGTTATGAAAACTTGAAAACAATTGTTTCATAATTTCTCAAGCACTCAGCAGCAAGTCCTTTTATTAGTGCTTTAGCATCACAGTATATAATTTAATATGTTTATTACAAGTGTGTCATATAAAACACTGAAGTGGGTCATTTCAGAGTAAAAGTTCACTTTCAGTTTAGCTCTTAAGCAGAAAACTGAATTATCTGCAACACAGGAAAAAACCCAAGACTGTTGTTGTTACTCCATAACAGCAGAAAATTAACGTGAATGAGGATAATGACCGGATATTCTGCAAGAACATTTCTTTTAAAGCAGACACTACAGAACTTATGAAACAAGTTTTCCACTAGGATTGGAAATCAGTTTGAATCTCCATAAATATTGGCTTTTGCATAATTTTTTAAAATTTGTAATACATTATCAGTGATTAAACTCCTCTGGTAGGAGCACAGTGACCTCTTTGGCTTGTGTTGTGTTGTTTTCCTCTCCGCACAAGGAGAGTCAGTGAAATATGAAACAAGTTCCTGATCGATGGACAGCACTGAAATGAAAAGGTGGGAGCAGAGTGTTACAAAAATCTGGTCAGTCATCCTCCAGTCTCTGAATTTGAAGGCTATGCCCTGGTTTTCTAAAATACATTCAAAAAATGAAGATTTTGACGTATTGGCCATCACAAAACAGCTGAAATACGTATAAAATCAATGTATTTAAAACTTGAAGGAGCGGTCCTCTCCTGCTTGAATCTTTCAGAGAGAAGAGCCAATAGAGTATAAGAGCAGCTGTTCAGCAACACCTATTATTTGCTTACATTTCATGACTAACATGAGGCACCCCATCGTTAAAGTGAGAGTTAGGAATCGGCTCTCCTGATTTGCTTCCTAGCATTCCATAATTTTGCTGAGGATATGATCTCATCCAGCTCTCCACACCACCTAAGAATCTGGACTGGTTCATGAGCGTGTTAATTTTCCTTCTGATGAAGTACCAAACATCACTGAAAGAGAACCTTCAGTTTAATTTATAAAGAAAGCTTTAGATATTCATTTCTTAGGACTACTGGATGGTTGGCAGTATCTTCAGCAATGCCACATCTATGTTTTTTATTTCTTCTTGACACATTAGGGTCCCAATCTTGCATTCCTGGCACTCAAAACTCCTCATGAATGGATCCAAACAAGGAAGCATTCCAGTGCAATGCATGAGAGACCCTGTAACATTACAGAGTAGAGGAGATGCAGAAAAAATGTTGAAATAATAAATTAATACTACATCAGATTTTTAGAAAGGAACTCTTCTAACAAGTGCTAGACCCACTTGTCATCCATCTGTTCCTAAGGCACAAACAGGAATTCTTAACCTGGCAAAGGTACTGCTGGCAGCCAATGGCTGTTTCTTGTTCATTTATTGTTAAAATTAATGTGCTAACACCAAAGAAGCCTGGCTTTTGCTGAGGCACAGACCAGTTGTATATTTCTTTCTAACAACGTGTATGATGTTATCAGAAGGCTGATGACTGAGATGTGAGATCCAGCAATCAGAGACTACAGCAAGTAATTTTGTTAATATTTTTGCACTGACTTAATTAGAAATGAGGGGTTTTTTAATGATTTAGTTAAACTGATGCAACATCCTGTAATGGACATAGCCTTGCAGATGTAGAGATGTTCTTAGTATGTAAGTAATCATAGTAAATTATAATAATATATCTTATATTAGCAAATTAAATAAAAGATCTTAATCAATTGCATCATGATCTGATTCAAAATTCCCTTTCTACTTTCCCATTTTGCCATATGTTATATAGCAGACAAAAAGTATTTTCGTGTAGAAAACAAACCAAGCTTACTACAGCTATGCATGGACCCTGTGCATTTCTCTGTGTGGGAAAAGTGACCAAAATAGTTATTTCTGCATAAACTATCCATAATAGCTCCCTGTGTGGATATTCTAGTCTGGAAAAGTCATGGGTCGAATAAGTCACTGCAGAATAGCTGATCCTGCAATAGCAATTCCAGTCCACTTTCCAGTGTAGAAAAGTCCTTAGTCAACAGCTCCAAACTCCTGTTTCTGCCAGAAGATTTTTCTCTTTAGAGAATAATACAAATTTGTTATATTCAATTCTTTGAGGCCCAGATTCTGCACTGAACTCCCTTTGGGAACAATACATGAGATCAGTCAGGGAGAACTTTATATAATCGGAGTTTGTATTTATGTGCACAGACGCCATGGTTTTATTACACAGACATTTCATTAACACCTTCATGTGGCTGTGAGCTGTCACACCTCTGGCTGTGGGACATCTGGGTGATTCTTATGTTCCAGTACCTCCTAGACCCCTAAACCAGCAGGCAGAAAGTTGCCTGGAAGAAGATCCATCAAGCCAAACCCAAGGTCTTTGGTGGCTGTCCTGGCCAGCAGCAGTGGGACAAGGCAACACAGGGCAAAATGTCACCCCTTCCTCCATGCCCAAGTACAGGGGATGGGTCACAGCAGTGACATCCAGCTGCCACTTCTGAGTTTGCTCTGAGAACAGAGAAAAGAGTGGTCTATAAATATGCAGGGAGACTTAGAAAAATGTTTGAATGGGCTAAAACTGAAAAAGCAGCACAGAGTCTTCACTGAAGGCCAACCAGCAATCTCACTGCATCCAGAACTGCTTGTGCAACAGCTCGGTAAGACATGTTTTGGGCTGTATTCATGTTTATATTTGAATCATGGTTTTTCTCTTCTCCTGTTAAAAAAAAAAAAAAANAGATAAGACATCTATGCTGTTTTTTATTTGATAACTTTTTACTGAGCCTTAAGACCCTCGAAAGCAAAGGTTGCCATTTATCCAAAATTCCATCACAGTGCCCCTGGCATTTTTGTGGTGTGGACCAATTAACATTACTAGCTTAATTAAAATCACCAAATGCATTTTAAAGGATGACATAAGGTTGATTTTAATCTAGACATCCAAAAATTAAGTAGAATGTTAATCAGCTGCCCCACCCATTATTTATATGGCCCACAGTACTCAGTGTCAGAACTCCTACATCATCCTCTGACTTCATTTTCCCCAGGGATTATTAAATAGTTAATAACAACTGTCTAAAGTCCACCCAAAATTTTACCTGTTGGCGTAAATCTGGGGTGGTGACAGCACTAGTGTAGCATTCCCATAAATGCAGCAGATTTAGGTTCAAGTGGTTTTAATGTACAGCAGGTGGCATTTTTGTGTTTAAAGAGTAGAATCACACCTGTGTGTTCATGCTTTCTAGGATTTTGCCAACAAAAGGAAAACAGAAAATAAGACATTTTACTTTTTGAAAGCCAGAAGAAATGGTGCAGCTGTTTTCGAGACTGCTATTTTCAAGCTGTCATGTGAGCATGGAATAGAAGTCATTCTTGCTTTCCAGTTATATTTTAGTACAAATATCTTCCATTTGTTTGTTTCAACATATTTCCCCTTCAACACGTTTTTTTAATCAGAATTTTTCCTAATAGGCTGGAGGAATCCTGTCCTATCTTAGTGTGAGACCATTCAGGAGAGAGGGAGGAATAGTTTACTAAGATAGTACTGGGAGAGCTCAAACTTCTCAGCATGTAAAAATTATGTGTTCAAATGTTCAGTCCTACAGTGCTGCCTGTTTGTAGCTTAATTACTATGTGTGCATGTGGAATTCATGCTAAATTAGGAAAAAGTTATTTAATTTACTTTGTGTTTCTCTGTCACAAATACCTATTTTGTCCTGCCACCAAAAATAATTTACTACCCCTAAAAGCATTAGAAAATGCAGATCTGAAAATTGACAGAGGTTAGATTAAAGGTACTTTTCCTTTTAGGAATGGTCTGTAGAGTTTATTTCTGGCTGAAAGATAAAACACCAAAAGGAGGGATGGTAACAAAACCCCATTCCCTCTTACAGTGATTTGACTCACCACAGAATAAATGTTTTGCAGGTGTTTCTCACTCAGGACCCAGGTAGACTGCACACACGCATTAGTTTTGGGTTGTTCTTTTTAACCACCCGTGTTATTTGGAAGCAGATATCCCATTTGAAGTTGTGAGCTGTTAGCAGTGAATGACTTTTCATCTCCTATTTCTCTGGGCTTTGCTCATTAGAAAAAGATCAGTAACTTTTCTTGTAATTGGCAGGTGATAGATCTGGCTCCTGTTTCATCGTAGTGTTAAATTTAACAGTTTCTGAGTGGTAACACTTTCTCTGGCACCTGTGGTGCCATCTACTGCACAGCTTGGTAGAGGCAGGATGAGAGAACCGCATCCCTCCACTGCTGCTTTCACTTCCTTCTTCCCATCTTAACATTTAATAACGGTTCCTCATTTGTTTTTCTAGTAATTTTCCTTCTTATACATATATACAAATGTATATAAATACATATTAGAGTACATATTTATACACATTTATCTATAAACGTGTATATATATATTTCTATAATTTTTTTAACATATGCAGTTGATATTTGGAATTTAATTTTGGCAGGCTTTTTGACAAGCAGATTTTAAAAAGGGTCAATAAATAAACAAAGAGGGATCTAGGAAGATAACCTGCTAGTTCATTTATTGATTGTAGTTCATTTACTTAGCATATTCTGGATAGAAATTTATCTGGCTAGATATATTCACATATATGTGCAATATTATGTTTGAAGCGTGGTAATTTTTGTTATTGTTTCTTGTTTTTGTTAACACAGATATAAACACTAAGTATTTTAGTTTAGTTTTTTAATGGTTGCTGTTTGATGCTATGAAGCAGAAGTGAGTCATTAAATTGGCTTCTCATAAGTTGATGTATTTAGTTTTGCTTGCAATCTGTTGCTGGGGGCATGGTATAATTTTGGCAGTTCCATATCAAACAAAAATCTGTTGATTTTGATGTCGAGTTGTTGGAAAGAGCTACAGAGATTTTACATAAATATTTCCGGAGTGATCTCAAGATACCTAAAAGCCAAAGACTTAAGATGAAAGATCTGAAAATTTCAATTTACTAATTCCCCTTTCTTTGGCTTCTCTCTGTTAATTGAAGCATCTTGTGCTCATATCATCATAGCCTGAGGTTTTCCGTGAATAAATCAATGCGTGAGTTTTTTAATTACCTACCCAGGCTGGATTTGGACTGTTCACTCATACAAGTAGCAAAGAAGAAAGGTTCAGTGGCAGTAGCTAATGGAGCAACAGTTTAAAAACGACATCATCTAACTTGCTAACAAGTCTAAGCATCACAATGTTTGAAATGCTGTTGGCTGTGACTTGGAATGAGAACAGCTTCCAATCCTGATGACTGCTGTGCATAAAACATGATGTTATCAACAGCAGGCTTTGAAAACTTTTCTCTAGAAAGGACAAGCTTGAAGATATTTATATCCTAAGCAACTTCTAACGCTCTCAGAGAGACGTCTATGAGAAATCAATTATGATGACATAGTTAGGAGTTGAAAATACACCTTGGCATAGGATAACTGCAAAGGTAAGAGAAGTTTAAGTTCGTAATAGTTGGGTCTTTTTCCACAGAGCTGATGGTGCAGAAGCCCTGATGTCTGCACACAAAAACACTGCAGAACCAGAGCATGCCAAGGAGTACCAGGGGGCTGCTCCTCTGGCCCGCACCAGGATTCCCAGCAGTGCTCCATTTTCTCTTTGCAATCACCATGAATTCAAACATTCTGAAGTGAAAGACTGGATATTTTGTAGGAAAGGCTGAACGCCTAAAGATGAAATGCACCAAAATACTCATAACGTGCAGGGTTTCTTCCCAAATTCACTGTCTCTGTCTGTGTCACCCATTCTGCAGCACTGCCCTCTGGCCACGTGAATAACAACAATCCCAGTTCAGCCATAAACCTTACAAAATTTAGCATTCTTTTCTTAAATTTCAGCTTCTCTGGAAGCCAGTGACTCATGACTCTTAGAATTGGGGTTTATTGTTTGTTCAGAACACAACACTTTCACAGTATATTCAGAAAGATTTGACAACATATCACAAGACTGTCGTAAAGTTTCAAAATGGTGAAGGCAAATGATAAAAAATAGCATTCAATCTTTAATCTCGGTAGAAGTTGAATTCCACTTTGGGGAAGGAGGTGGATTTTCCAACAGCTGGAGTCGCACTGGAGTTCCATCTCCCTCAGCTTCCCGCCAGTCAGAAACAGACATTTGAGATTACGGAAAGAGGAAAATGGCCAGACGAGAAAAGTACGGATCAGCTGTTTGGCCACGTTTGAGCCAGCCTGGTTGGATTTATTCCAGAAACCTGCTGGTTATTTATCTGGGTGCTGTGGAGTTTGTGGTCAGACATGAGCTCCATGGATGGGCCTGAGGGTCAGCGTCCAGCGCAGGCCATGGCCCCTCAGGGTGGGCGGGGCCATCACCTGTCTGTCAGCAAGGGCGAGGAAAGCCATTGGTCAGTCAGAAAAAAGGCGGGAAAAGCCCTCAGGGCATCAAAACCCTTGGGCAGTCAGGACAGGTGGGAAAGGGCCTCAGCTGGTCAGTCAGGACAGGTGGGAAAGGCCCTCAGCTGGTCAGTCAGGACAGGTGGGAAAGGGCCTCAGCTGGTCAGTCAGGACAGGTGGGAAAGGGCCTCAGCTGGTCAGTCAGGACAGGGGGGAAAGGCCCTCAGCTGGTCAGGCAGCACAGGTGGGAAAAGCCCTCAGTGGGTAAGAACAGGTGGGAAAAGCCCTCAGTTGGTCAGAAAGGGTGGGAAAACTGTCAGCTGGTCAGGAAGGGCGGGAAAAGCCCTCAGCCAGTCAGAAAGGGCTGGAGAAACCCTCGATCGTTCTGGAAGGGCGGGAAAAGCCCTCAGCCAGTCAGAAAGGGCTGGAGAAACCCTCGATCGTTCTGGAAGGGTGGGAAAAGTCCTCAATCAATTAGGAAGAGTGGGAGAATGCCTTGGTTGGTCAAGAAGGGCAGGAACAGCCCTTAGATGGTCTGGAAGGGTGGGAGAAGCCCTCTGTTGATCAGACAGGAAGGACAGGAAAATCTTGACTTTGGTTTCTGGAGAAAATTTCTGCCTTTTCTCTCTGACCTGTGGTTTGAGCTCAGATCACAAGTTTTACATCCAGCACGCAGAAGAGCCATTTCTAATTTCTGTGGTAACCTCTTTTTTCTCTTTTTAACAGGGCTTCTTCCCTATCCGGAGAAGCTGGACTGACTTGCACCAGCCTTCATGGAGGAGCACGGTCTGTGTTCCACTGAAATGCCAGCTGGGAACAAGGCCAGCTTCAGGGAAACAAGTAAGTCTGGTCAGGAGAGCCACGTCCCCAGGTAAAAAATGTGAAAAACAGCACCTGTACTCTCTTTCTGTGGTAATGCTTAAGTAGGTAGGACAACATTGCACCTAACAGGCTCATGCTAAAGCAAAAACATAATCCAATACAAAAACAAATGGGCTCTTAGATTGCAAACGGCATCTTCATTCCCTCAGACCTCTCCAAAAAGTCTGTAGCTACAGACAGAAATACAGAAAACTGACAAAACGAGCATACTGAATTACACCAACAAAAAACCCTCATCAATTTTTAAAGACTCTTTCTGTGCACAGTATATCAGCCTCAGCAGCTAGAACAGTCTGGGAGAACCATGAAGGTATTTTAAAAAGAAAAGGATATAATTAACATTATTATTTGGAGAGTTCTTGGTCTCTAGCTCATGACCTCAGCGATGCACAGATCTAAATTTTGGAGTGTGTTGGTTTACTACTTGCAGATTTTTATTTGTAACTGTTTCTTTTGTGTATCTTGTTGCCTTGCTAACGGTGCTATAATAAGAATCTTTTACACTATTTATGTTGAAGATCTGTTCTCCTATACAGAAACAAGAACGCACTCTGCTGCAACCTGTTAGAAATGATCAGGCAAACCCTGTGAGCTGTGCAGCACCTTCCCTCTCTCTGCTCAGATGTCGTTAACTAAACCAGTGAATTTTAAGTAGGCATACTTGGCCAGTGTCATATGTTTGCTTATTAAAATTCAGATAATCTCTGCAAAAGAGACAGAATATCAGCAGGGGGTACATGGAGACTTCCTGTCCTTTTCCTCCTGTTTTGAATTTTACATGTTACATTTCCAATTTCTGTTGGCTAGCAAATGGGGAAATTGGGATTGGAACAGAAACCTGGATTTGCAAATTCCACAACAAACTTTGAAGTACATCCGGAATATTAAGACAGTTACAGTGGACAGAATTGAATGAATAAGTAAAATATTTATGAGTATCAAAGCAGTGACGTGATTTAGAATTCCTACCTCTCTATCTGTTCTTTCATCCATCTGCCCATACAGATTTTTATTGTCTTCAACACTAATTTTTGTTATGCTGGAGCTTTAAATTACTCTAAAAATTATAATCTAGTTTCAGCAAAGTGGAGAGAGTGTGGAAGCTGAGGTATAAAATGGAAGAAATGTATTCAGCTCATAGAAGGGAGCATTAATGACAGCTCATTATTGTTTAAGGAGACTCTGCTTGATTTTAAAAATCATTCTTGCTGATTTGAGATAATTAATTTTGCATGGCATGTGCTGGTATTGACTCATCTTTTTTCTGTAAATTACTTAATGACAGAATTGGACTGTGCTGATAAAACTTTGAGCTAAAATAAGTTCCATGAATTCTTTAATTCCTACCTAGACTTATGACAGTGTAGAGTACACTTGTAATTTTAAGGACAGCTGAAATGCTGGAGTCAGATTGCTTATGAAAATAAAAAGCATCTGTCATAACACTCAAAGCAGCCTGGAGTTTTGCTGCAAGGGATCTGCTGCAAGGCTACTTTGTCTTTTTAGGTGAAAGATACAGATTTTATTCTTTCCATGGTGCGTCTGTTGAGACTGAGCCTTCATGTAATTAAAATCCTTAACAGTTTGTTCAGGGCAGCAGATCAAAAGGTTAATGTGCAATGGTACAACAGGAAGTATTTGTACTCTTGAACACTTTTTAAATTTATAGCATTTAAAAGCAACTTTGCCAAAATCATGGCCAAAGCCAATATTACCTCATTTATAGTAAAACATTAATCATTAGTCGCAAACCAGCCAGTTGGTCTAAAAGTTCAGCTGGTGAAAAATTTGATGGTTACAGGATTGAATAGAAATATACTTTAAATTGTGTCCTCTAGTCATGCATCTGGAATGGAAAGGAAAGGTTTTAGGGAAACTGAGCAAAACAAAACTAAAAAACAAAAGTGTTCCTCCATATTTCTGAAACAAATGTATGCTGGAAGCAGCTTTGGCTTACATGATTTTTGGAAGAGTGGGGATAGTTGATAAAACTTAAATAGAACTAGATTTTATCACATGATCTGTGTCATTAATTGTCTTTGTTTCAGTTCCGAGGTTCTTGAAGCAATAGAAAATGTTATCCAAGGTGTACTTCAAAGCTTGGCCCAAAGAAAAGCACCTGTTCTCACAGTGGCCAACAGAAGAGATTGGAGGAACATAGAGTAAGTAGGAAATATTTAAAAGTCCTGCCTTCTATTAATAGAAATGTGATGAAAACGAATTTGATTATGTAACTTCCAGAAAACTTAATCATACATAATCATTCTATAAGCATTAGAATCAATAAATGATTTTAAAAAGTAATGGACAAATAAAAAGTAATGCTTAGTAACCACTCTGAACAGGGATCGTGTATTAAGTAATAGCAGACCATAGCATAAAGGGAAATGTAAAACTACTGTAATAGGGGTTGG
This sequence comes from Pachycephala philippinensis, assembly GCA_013397055.1. Taxonomy (NCBI): domain Eukaryota; kingdom Metazoa; phylum Chordata; class Aves; order Passeriformes; genus Pachycephala; species Pachycephala philippinensis. The sequence continues at coordinate 274,846 of VWZT01000882.1, forward strand.
AAAGGAAAGGGAGGTCCCATAAACAATCCTTTTCTGGAAGCAGTAGAAACCAGAAATGATAGGTTGTGTTAGAGTGAAAAAACCTGTTTTAGGTTGCAAGAAATTACTGGCAATTCTGTCCTCCAAACTCTTTGAGTGCTTCCTCTTTTCTTTTTTTCTGCCTTTCCTCATGGTATCTTATTTCTTTAAATCATTGTGATAAACTTATCCTTTTATTCTTCAGAGAAGATGCATCTCACCTCTCCCTGTTGTGTTTCTTACCTGTGTGTTGTGTGCTAAGTTCATTACCAGCAAAATAAAGCAAAATAAAGTTTCCAGTATGTTATCTAAATTTTAGATCTTATGCCAGCTTATCTAGACAGGATCAGAGAGAAAGAAACCTGTCCACCTTTACAGCACACTCTGTGATTAGTAGAAGTTGCATGTGCGACAGTATTTTTCCAAGGAGCTCATTTAAACTGAAAATCCCCAAACATGAGAGATTAGCTGATTTGTACAATACGTAAGCAAAAGAATAAAGGAAGACACAAATCTATCTCTGGCCATGTAAAAGCTTTGGACATCGGTGGGTTAAAGGAAATTCAGATTGTTAAGATTAGAGAGGTGCTTGTAAGTGGACACATTACAAACTCTTAAGGTTGAGGAAGCATAGCAAACTTTCCAGGCCTAACACTTTGGTGGAATACTCATTTAATGAGAACAATAAACTTCTGCCAATCAAAAAACCTGAGGGGCCTGAAGGTAATCAGTTAACTGAGAGGCTTGTAGGTTCCAGGGAATTTAATGGTTTGTGTCTTGATAGTTTGACAAAAATGTTTCACTCAGATGTCTGTAAAATTAAAATACTCTAACAAAGTTTTCCAATTTTTGGCAGTCTTTGGGGAAATGGCACTCCATGCTAGAAAAACAAATGTGAGCTGTTAGTTACCATCCGAACACATATGGGGGAAAATGTTCAAATTAAAACGAGTTAAGATCACAGTATGTTAAAAATAAGAGTCATCAATCACATTAAAAAGAGTAGAACCATTATTTCTGGTGGAGAAGTGTGATCTCAGATATGTGTTACAGAATACTATGCTGGAGTAAGCAGGGTCCTGGGAAGGACTGGAGTGATCTAGATTTAACCTGAGAGCAATTCAGGAGAGTCTTGATTACAGTTTTCCCCCTTTTCGGTTACAATGTTGGGAGCAGGCAACGGAAAAGCACAAATAATTTTAAAATGTTGCAACACAAAGGCAATAAAGTTACTTTAAAGCTGGCAGGCAGATGCTACAGTGGGCTGTCCCTATAGGTCTGTGCCGCGTGTGTGCTCTGCCACCCAAAGGATGCACCGCGCAAAACCTTGGACAAACGAATTTGGAAACATGATGTGGTTTGAGATAAAATTATAGCCACTAGTACTTTTTAAAAGTGCACACGAAAATCTGAAATGAAAAAGAATGTTTTAAAGGTAGGATCATAAGGCACTAAATTAATTTTAACTAAAATAATGAAGTGTCCTTAAGAAAATAACTGATTCTTGTGGTGAAATGTGCACCTTCAGATGTGAAATGGTGAAGCATGAAACAGTGGAGCTCATTTAGGTTAAACAACTTTTTAGAGAGGAGGATAGACCACTTTTTTGTTTCCCACACTTAATAATAGCATACAATTAAGTTCTCCTGGTAATAATTTAAGGGCATAAATTAGATAATGTTATTGTATTCTGAAATAGTAACACTTCTTCATACAGTCTACATCAGGAAGTCACTTGTGTCAGACTTGATTTTTATATGAATTATTTTAATAATGATTCACATTTTTCTTCTCATTTTTGCTTTTGTTTTCATACTAAGTAACAACTGATGCTGACATATGAACAGTTCTAAACATGTATAAAATACTTTTATTGTGTCTGCTTTTGTCTGGAAACTTATCTATTTTATGCTTTAATTCAGTCTTGAAGCATCTTCTCGAGAAACTCTTTCCTGCCTTTTTCCTTCGGCCACCCCAACCTCACCCAAGCTGATGGTTTCTGTGCTGAGTCTGAAAACAGCACTGGTGCATTTGATTATAGGAAAGGTGTTTCTGAGTCTGAGTTACCTTGCAGAGAACAATTTGCATGTACTCAGGGAGTTTGCAGTTTACTGTATTTGTTTGCAATGTGTCAGATTCAAAGATTCTGTAGGTCTACAGATGATACCACGATCTACTACAAAACAGATAAGAAGTGACTGCCCTCAATCAGCAAACAGATTTGGTAAGTTTAAAAAAAGTCCAAAGCACAGTTCTTGGGCTTTTTTTTTTTTCCCCTTCGTTCCCAACTTCATTAAAAACATCCAAAAATTAAAATATTATGCACTACAATTCGGAAGTGTGTGGCTGATATAATCTGATACTATGATCAGCCTTTCAGCTTTTCTCTTCTTTCCTCTATTAAATTATAGTGAGTGACAGTGAAATTAATATAATATTCTTAGAGTTTCTTCTCTCCCTTAATGGATATCAACTAAAGGCATATTCAAAAGGTCTTAATGTAAAAACATCACCCCTCTTCAAAAAGCTGGCCAGGAAAGGAACCTTGGAATACAGACAATAAGCTCATTTCTTTTTCTAACTCAGTCATTTCATTTCTTGGCCTGGACATTAGAGCATACTTTCCCTCACTTAACTCCCTCATATTTTTTCTCATTATGCTAGAAATTAACGAGTTTATTGATTAAGTACAGTTTCTCTGTATTTTCCTATTAAAGTACATTTCAAAATTTTATTTATGGGACAGAAATATGGTTTAATATAAAGACAAATGACTGTATATGCATTTCTGAAAATGGATGGAATATTTTATAAAGTGTACTTTTTTTTCAGCTCTGATGCTCAAAATATTATCTATGATCTATAAGATGGTGCAGAGCAACACTTATGCAACTAAAAGGTAACAGCCTCAATTTCTGCAATTTCAAACAAAGCTGTGTTTTAAGTATGTTTTTGTGAAAATCAACCTCTAGGATGCAAATCTGTAGGATTCCTGTACATAGAATGCTTTAGGTTTATCTAGTTAACTATGCTCTTTATAAAAGTCTCATGAGCCTGCAGCTGTTTCAGTATTATAATTACATATACAATATTTTGTCTTGATAGAGATATATATTATTCAGATACTCTACTCTTTGGTAGCCAAAGTGTTGTGGACGAAATAATCAATGACATTTCTTGCATGCTTAAGATACCTCGGAGAAGTCTACATGTAGTAAGTGGCTTCTTATCAATGTTTTTGTCATTATTTCCAAATCTTAGTAAACTGATTGAACTGAAAGGGGAAATATTACAAAAAGTTATCAGCTGGAATTAAATAGTTAAAATAAAAAGTCTCATTGGTGCTAATGAAACCTAGTTACGGTTTATTGTGGCACTCAAAAGGTTTCTTTCTTCACAGAAAATTCATAGATTTTGCTTTTTCCAAAGGTTTTGGGACAAACTGCCAGCTAAAATCGCAAGGGTTGTTATAATCTAGTGAAGGCAGTGCTTAAACTGCAGAGTGAAAGACACCTGTCTAGCAGTTTGTACTTGAATTGCTAACTTGGGGGTTAAATTTAAACTCAAAGTGCATCAGAAGTGTAACAACCTGCCAAATTTACTCATATCTCATGTCTTTAAAGGATTCCCTTGCATCTAAAATTATTTATTGTAAGTAAGGCTTTATGTCCCTGAGGACAAAACATTGCTTAGTTTTTAAAAGGCTGATGGCAGGGAATCACTGCTTAGTACCGGTCAGAATTCTTTTCAGAGATTTCTTGCTTTGTCTGTGCAATATAGTAACTTCCCATTTACTCTATACAACTTACTATTTTTTCCAGCTGTCTACAACTAAAGGTTTTGTTGCTGGTAATTTAAGTTACACTGAGGAGGATGGTACAAAAGTGAATTGTACCTGCAGTGCAACAGTATGTATTATAAACCACAAACAGCAATCCATAGCATCTGCCTGTAGAAGAGATCCTGCACTTCTTGTGGCTCAGGTTACAGTGTACATTTATCACACAAACCTCTGCTCCTGGCAAATTGAGGCTTTACAACCTGGGTGAATAAAACAGATGAAAATATTGCTTAACTGTATTGTAATTCTGAAGCTCAGCTCTAGACTCACCAGGAATAAATAATTGGATATAGTTTTTAGCACTACCTTCTGCCATGGCAGCCTTGCAGAGGAAGGTGTATATATTATATATCTTAGACTTTATATTACAGTGTTCTGTCAAATGAGTGCTCTTGAACCAAAGAATCCTGGGCACTCTGAACATACAGCATTTCTGTCACAATAGACTGAATTCTAGCAGAGTGAGAAAACAAGTCAAGAGTGATTTAAGGAGATGAGATTCAACTGGCCTAGTCCTGAAAGCTTCTCTACAGCAGTGCAGAGTATGAAAGCAGGAATAGAACTCAGACTTGCTGACTACTGTCACAATTTTCTGAAAAACACGTCCATTGTGAGCCTTATTTGGTCATTTCAATATTGAAAGGTAACCTTATCTGCCCATTACACCTTGTAAGCATAAAGTCCCCTGTTACTGATCTCCATATTTTTATTTGCTGAGTGGTTCCACCCTGGCACTGGGGGTGATTTACAGTCAGGAGTTAAAACAGACCACACACTTCCAGATATACATTCTCTTTGACCAAGTTCTTCCCCCAGTTCCTGTTTTCTTATCCATATGCTTGCCAGATTGAGCCAATCCTAATTGGAGATGTAAAGTAAACATTACCATGTCTTCAAGTTGTTGCTCCAAACTACTCATAAAATCAGGTTATAGGTCAGTAAAAGAAAAGATTTAATGGTCTTCCAGAAAGAATGTTTAAATGTTTTAAGTCTGTATTAAATTTGCAATCTTCACACCAAGCAGACTTTTTTTCTGGCTAAGACAGATAACACATAAGCAGGATATTATTATCTCCATCATGCCCATAGGATGAACAATTTTCTGCAACAATGGCTCAAATACTTCTGAAAAGCATCTTGTTATGACAGGAGGACTCCTAGACCACTACACAATAGTGCATATGAATGGTTGTAAAGAGGTGAAAATGTCAGAACTGATCTTGCATATAGAGGAGGAATGGTTGTTTCAGGATGAAATCGCGTCGTTCATTACCTAATGTTGTTATTTTAAAATGTATCATTTTCTCTATTTAAAATGATTAATCTCAATTTTGTTGTTTTAGGCAGTCACTGTGCCATCTAATGTTCAAGGAATTAAAAGTATCCTTTGAGCAAGAACTCTAATCATAGACGGAAAAAAATAAAGTAAAAACAAGGAATATTCCAAGTTAAACAATGTTCTGGTAATTTTTGCTTTCCTTGTTGGCTCTGAAATTGAGTCATGATCACTGCTCTTGGCTCCAGAACAGGTATTTTAGAGCAGTTGGTTTTAATTGATTGGTGTGATGGATCATTTTACATGCAGCTAGCCTTAACACAAAAGATTTAACCTCACATGCCAAATTTATATTAATTGTAGAAAAGGATGCAACTTTTCAGAGACTCCTGGATGATAACTTCTTCAATAAAGTGTCCCCATGTATCATGATCACGGTATGCATCTTGCATTTCATATCCTCCAGCTACACCTAATTTAAAGAACACTTTAGCATTGTAGAGCTGCTCAAACTTGGGCAAAAGGCCATAATAAAATTAATACGAAACATATTTAACAATAATTTTTAAAATTTAATTATCCTCCTAGAAATATGAAATCCACATTTTAAAGACTTATTTCCTCCAAACATCTCCTTAGAGCTTGGTAGCTTATCAGCTTCCTGTGCTGCTGCAAAGTTGCTGCTCAGTCTCAGAAAGGCTCAGCTGTTGAATGACCTTTTGTCCTTCAGGACCTGAGATTTTGCAAACCCAAATGAAACAGAATTGGTTGATTTTGGATTGTACTGAAAGGGCTATGGAGCCAGGGGAATTAACAGGAATGTGTAAACGAAATATGCATACGATGAGGAAAAAACATTTCCCCATTCCTAAGAGAGATTAGCACTCCTACTATGCCACAAATGGTCCAGCTTCAGTCAGTCATAGCAAGAACTTGTTTTATATTGTTCCATTAGTGACATAAACATTGTTTTAAGATAAAAAAGTGGCCTTCTTACACCAGCCTATGCAGACACCAGGGTACATCTATACATCAACTCCCAGACCTTATAAATTAACCCCTTGAACAGAGCAATGTCTGATGCTTCTGCAGTGCCCATAATCCAGAACCCCTGCCCAGCTGCTCCCAGCCTGGCCCTCCCTCTGCACAAAGCCAAAATAGGAGCGTAGAACTTTCCCTGCAAAACAGCTGCTGGACAAACGTTTCTGCCAGCATTTTGTTTGTTTGCTTGCTTGTAAATGGCAAATGTAAACACATATGTAGCCAGATGTTGTTTCAGTTAGTTTAAAACTGTCTGCTTTTCTTTCATTTCTTTAGGGAAGAGGCATACCAGATCTTAACACACGACTTTTGGTCAGGAAGCTGTGGGATTCTTTTCAAATTCCTATTTTCACCCTTATGGATGCAGATCCACATGGTAAATCTGTTGAGGCTCAAAGGCATAAAAAGAAGGCAAAATTTGTTTAGAATGTCCTTTCTCACTCTTATGGGAAGGTTCTGAGAGCTCAGAAATCCAACACAATCAGAAGGTGATGTATCTACATTGATCCCACCTGAAATTAGGGAGATTACTGCAAAGCGATAGTATTAAGAGACATGAATTACACTGGATAAAGAAAGACATTTTTAATATTAGATATTAGACAATGTGTAAAAGAGCTGATTATCCTTGGGTTTGAATTGACTACACACAGATAGTGTGAAACATTTAACAATATGAAGGTGACATGCTGAGATTCTGATTGTTTTGACATAATCTAAAAATATATGTAAGCCATAAGAACCTCACTAATCATAAAGCCATAACTGTTGTGCCATAAAACTGAACTTTTAAACAGTCTCCTTAAACATGCCCATTGTGCAGACAAACAGACACTTGACTTTTGCTATTCTGCAACCCAGGTGTAGAAATAATGTGCGTCTACAAATACGGATCTGTGGTGAGTATATTTTTTCCCCTTCAAATATGTTGTTTTGTAGCCCAGCTTGGAAGCTGGAATGGATGAAATGCTACAGCCTTTGTCAGAATGGGTACTGCCTTTAACATTTTGTTTCAACATAAAGAAGTGATTTTTAGGCCTTGTGTGTCTGCAGAAACAGCTTCATCCTGCAACACAAAGAAGCTGGATAGTAATGCCAGATGCTTCATTTAACTGTATTTCACAGCTTTTCTCTGCTGCATAGGCAGTTTTCAGAGAGTCCAAATAGAAAAGGGTTCACCATTTGACTTTGTTTCTGCCTTAGAAGAGGAATGAAGGAGCAGGACCTAATTGTGAGATGGGTGATTCCCCACAAAATCATGTTATGTTGGTAAAGATTTTGTTCTGGAGTGAGAATTTGCTTGGGGATACTTGTGTTAGTGTGCAACATTATGGAAGAAGAAGCAAGAGGAATAAGAAAGTGTTATCGTGTTACATGGCTACAGACAAGGTATGGAAACACAATAAGGAAGGCAGGCAGACACGGGTGAAGGCAGAGGGCAGGAGCAGATGCATGGACTGTTCAGTACAGAAATGGAAAAAGATCATCCCAAGTTAAACTAAAGATCACTGAATTTCATAGCTGACCTTTCTTGTTGTAGTCCATGTCCTTTGAGGCCCATCATCTCACCGTTCCCTCTATCAAGTGGCTTGGTCTCCTTCCATCTGATCTCAAGAGGTGAGTTGCTTCCCTGAAAGAAACAGAAGTATCATTCTGCTTCATAGACAGGAAATGCAGTCTGACTTACTGCACAAAAATCAATTTAAATCCAATATTCTTTTCATGCATTATTTTGGCTTAATAGAAAGAAATAAGTTGGACAAATATATTTTTAAGTGTGTGAGAAAATTGAAGAATTTTATTTTCTTTGCAGATTAAACATATGCAAGGATGCCCTGATTCCATTTACAGAGCAAGATGAAAATAAGTTAGCAAGTATTCAAAAGAGACCTTACATTGCTTGTCAGCCACTGTGGAAAAAAGAGGTATGTAAAAAACCTGCTGTTTTCTATTTCCTACTCCCCACAGGACAAATCCTATATCTGACAACCTCTTGGGATAGCAGAACCAGTCAGATTTTGTAGCCCTAAAAGAAGGCAAGATTGAGAAAGCCCATGCTCTGGGATGTCTCTCTGAACCACTCAAAAGTTCTACACGCACATACAGTGAGTGGAGGGAATTCTCTTACTTAACTTCCTACACAAGTTAACTTTTCCTCTTTTTTTTTTCCTCTTTTAGCTGGAAATTATGGCAGCATCTAAACTGAAGGCTGAAATTCAAGTTTTAACTTCTCTCTCATCAGATTATCTGTCCAGAGTCTATTTACCAAACAAACTGCAGTTTGGTGGATGGCTATGAATGTTGGTCTGCAAATGAAATGTTTTTCTATATATTGATTTATTTTGACTGCACTTAAGAAAAAACATTGCAAAGACAAAGGAGTATCTGTCAGTTTCTTGTTTAGTTTCTTTATCACTGTACCTAGAGTATAATTTTCTCTTTGTTCAAACCATAAGAGTAATTATGATTTTTGCAGAATAGTCCTACTTCCATTCTCTGGTTTCTGCTGTGAAACAGTGCCAAATGCAATGGTACAGACAGAAAACATAATGAAATATGTTCTTTCTGGCCAGAAAAATGTGAAGCTCAAAAATGTATCCAGGAATTGTTTTGCCTTCTGTCTTAAAGCACAAGATGATGCTTTTTATTTTTGAAGGGAGTTAAAGACTTTGTTGAGAATTTATTGCACATGCCTCGTTTTGGTTTTTTTTTAGGTACAGCATTGTGGGGTTTTGTAAATTTAGACCTAAAAGCCAGAAATAATTCCTGACTGCATATCTCAAGCAGCTATAAATCTTCCAGCAATCAAATTACTATTTATCTTCAATGAACAAATAAGAAAGCAGATGTTACTGATTAAGAATTTAATAAACAATCCTGTTAACAATGCACATCATAACAGAATCCCTTGTTCATTTTATTTATTTAGTTGGCTCTAAAACACAAAAGAGAAGCAGAAAACTGTGGTGATTAAAGTGTACAATAATTTTTATGTGAGGGAGCCAGAATGACTGCATAGAAAATACCTCCAAAACCGATCTCCACAGTCATCAGCATGGATATTACAGCCGATATTTTCAGCAGATTTATATAGCTGGGTTTTTTAACGGCTGTTTCATCAGTATTAAATTCGAATGAAATGTCCTTTTTATTTACTATACAGTGGCAGAGTTACAACTGAGTAGTGATGGCTGGTACGCAGGCACTGTAATCCCAAGCAATACAGGGCTGGTGCAGCAGCACCTCTACCACAGAGGGGTCAGGGATAGCCCCCAAAAACACGCAACCTGCACCGCCTCCGGCTGCTCCGGGAAAGAACCCGGGCTTCCCCGTTTTCCTCGGGCGGGGCG
>VWZT01000882.1:284522-304208 GCA_013397055.1 Pachycephala philippinensis
GTGGCTCTGCCAGGGCACGGCCCGAGAGGGATCAGCGGCAGGGTGGGCAGCTGGGAGGTGTGGGGGATCCAGCAGCAAGGAGAAGTGTCTTTTTATTTGTTTGTTTTGTTTTATTATATATTGTTTGGTATATTCGTATATCCCTGGGTGCCTCCCGGGGCGTGCTGGTGTGGTGGCTGCCGTGAGACTCCCCGGGCACGTTTGAGGGCCTTGCGGGACTCAGCCTTTTACTCGTTCGCAGGGCAAGGATGAGTCTGTTCGGATCAACGTCGGGGTTTGGTACCGGCGGTACCAGCATGTTCGGCAGCACGACGGCAGATAACCACAACCCGATGAAGGTACGTGTGTCGGCCCCCTGTGCTGCTGTATGTGTTCGTGTGTCACAGCAGGACCTACTGACGATTCTGTAGAAGTAATAAGAACTCAGTTCACAGTTTTAAAATGTGGGAAATTTTGTTCTGTATCCTGTCGTTTATAGGATATTGAAGTAACATCTCCACCTGATGACAGCATATCTTGTTTAGCGTTTAGTCCACCAACGCTGCCGGGTAATTTCCTCATTGCAGGATCATGGGCAAATGATGTAAGTACTGTCAGTTAGACATGCATGTGAATAAAGTGCCTAAACTGCAGAATGGGATCCTAAAAGCTCCTGCAGGGCACCCGAAAACCTAACTTGTTGAAGAACTGTAAAGCTTATGTCTGGTACCAAGGAACTAAGTTTGACGTAGTTGATAAATTATCCGCTTTGACAGTGCAAACCTAAAAAGATTCAGTTATTTATTAAGTTATCATAACAAGTTTTTTTGGCTTGAAGGATGAGATCCCAGCTGGCTCAGGCAGGGAGGGAAGACAAATGTGGGCATGTTCTCTAACTGTTGTGTTCTGCCCAGCTGAGGGTTAAGGGTTTTCCAGGGGAGTGTGGTGAGGGGTTACAGGTTTGCAAGGTACTCTTGAGGTGGAAATTGAAGTTGTGGGGTTGAGTTTTGGCTCTACAGTAAAAGGAACATAAGCAGAAAAAATAGGTTTTACTAGTTCTTAAAAAACCCCAGACTTTGGTGTTTCTAACCATACTTTTTGTTGGATGAACTAAGGCTGGGGTCTTCAAGACGAGTTTTTTTAAGTTCCTGTTAATATGTTAAATCTGCATTTGCTTCTCCTGTTACAGGTTCGCTGCTGGGAAGTTCAGGATAACGGACAGACAATTCCAAAGGCTCAGCAGATGCACACAGGGCCCGTACTAGATGCTTGCTGGAGTGATGTATGTTCTTATCTAAAAACAAATGCACATTTTTTACCAAAAGTCTAAATAAATAGGTGTGTGGTTTGCAGGCAGATGAGTGCCACATGTAGCAGCAGCCCATGGTTATTGTATAGACTTAAACTGCTGTAAATGTGTGCTAAGTGTGTCCAATTGGGATGGGCTGGCATAGATGTAAGAAGGCTAAAAGTGAGTTTAAAAGTTAGGAGTGTATTAAAAAGCTAGATAAAAGCCAGCACCATTTGTTCTTTTATGACATAGTCACAAATAGATTTTATGTTTTTTCTTTGTCTTGCAATCCCTGTACATGTTACATTGATGTTACATTGTTACTAGAAGAGAATGAGACTTGACAGTTTTCCAATAGAGCCAGTTAATCTCTTGGGTTTATTTTTGGTTTTTAGGATGGGAGTAAAGTATTTACTGCTTCCTGTGATAAAACTGCCAAAATGTGGGATCTCAACAGTAATCAAGCAATTCAGATTGCACAAGTAAGTAAAGCCCAAAGTACTAAATGGGTTTTTTTCTTTTTTTATTGAAAGCTACCTTTCTAACTTTTATATTTTTGAGATAGTGAAGTGCACCTGAACAGGTGATCAGAGTGATTTAAAAACCCTATGCACCTATTTCCTCTATTTTACTTAAGAGAGCTCTTTCCACTGCTGCACTGCTTGGTCTTACCAAGTCACCCTGCTGCATTAGAGTTTTAAGTCATTCAGTTCACTTCACAAATACCAGCTTCCTGCTGCAACAAAAACAGGGATTACAATTTACATTCTCAAATTAGAAGTTAATGTCTGTTTGTAGAATATATAATTACGGTGACTAGAATTAGTTACCAGTTATAATTTAAGATGAGAGTTAGTCTCTAATGATTGCTTCTTGCATGTCCTTCCTTTCTTCAGCACGATGCTCCTGTGAAGACTATCCATTGGATTAAAGCACCAAATTACAGCTGTGTGATGACAGGAAGCTGGGATAAAACATTGAAGGTATGATTTTTACCTGAACAAATGGACACAAAGTGTGCTAGTAATCTGTGTATAAAAATATTTATGTGAAGTGAAAATATTTTATTAGGCTCTAATAATTAATTAATTAATAGCCTCACTTCAGAGAGTTGCACCACTTGGTGCCAGTTATAGTCTTTCTCCTGTAGTAATTTTAAGAGTATCCTGAGCTCCAAGTGTAAGTTTGTTTATTTCTCTGTTCCCATCAGTTCTGGGATACCCGTTCACCAACACCTATGATGACACTGCAGCTCCCTGAAAGATGTTACTGTGCAGATGTGGTAAGTCTGGATATGTGGTAAACTGGTGCCAGCTGGATAACTGGGAGTAGGAATTAGTTTTGGGGGCTTCAGTAGGACAGTACTTGAATACTGTTAGTGTTTGATCTTTGTGTGATTGCCGTAGTAGAACATAATCTGATCTTCTTGATCAGGCCCTGGAAAATAGGGATTTTCATCACACAAAACACACTTAGTGTCCTTTTAACATCACAAAACTAAATCAGTAGGACTGACCTACCCATTCTGGACACCATTGCTCTTCACACTGGGAGAGTCAGCTGATAATTAGAAGATTTTTGGTGTGTTTAATTTCTCAGTGGCAGGGCAAAACTGTCTTGTCTTTGAAGATACGGAGCATGTATAGAAATGTTCTTTATCTGCTTCCTATTTCCCTCCCTCTCATTCCTTTAAGTTCTTCAGGGTGTTCTGCCGTGCAATTAACACAAGTGTCTCTCTTCCAACCTGTTTTACAACCTTATCCAGGTTCATCCTATGGCAGCTGTGGCCACTGCAGAAAGGGGTTTGATAGTTTATCAGTTAGAGAACCAGCCTTCTGAATTTAGAAGAATAGAATCTCCTCTTAAACACCAGGTAAATAATAATAATTATTGTGAGTGTATTTATACAGATTGTTGACATTTTGCAGTGTTTGCAAATTATCTTAGTATGGCAAAGACCTGGTTTGCCATTGATCTATTGCTGATCTTCACAAGGATTTAGAAGTTTAAATACTGTTCCCCAAATTCTCAATAGAATTTGACCAATCCGTTGACCTTGTTAGTGGTTTTGCTTTACCTTGCATTGATGTCTGCGATGTTTTGTGTCCCCATGGAAAATATACCTCTGTCTAAAACTCCTTTTTATCTTTCTCAAATTCAGCATCGCTGTGTTGCTATTTTCAAAGACAAAGTGAACAAACCAACTGGATTTGCCCTTGGAAGTATTGAAGGGAGAGTAGCTATTCATTATATCAACCCCCCAAATCCGTAAGTATTTAATAAAACATCCTCTCTTTATTGCTCAGTTCACCATGATGAAAGTAAAAAGGCTTTTTTAAAAAAAAAATTTATTTCCTTCCCAGTGCAAAAGATAATTTCACTTTTAAATGCCATCGCTCCAATGGAACAAACACATCAGCACCTCAGGACATCTATGCTGTGAGTTGCCAACTTGTACCATCTATCATATATAGATTGTACACTCCTGATGTAAAATTGGCTCTGAATTGTTTGTTCTCCTTGACCTTTTATCTTGCCTGAAGTTATCTTAAATATGTTTAAAGACCTGTCATAGTCATAAGAGGCAAGGCAAGTTTTTATATTTCCCATGAAACAAGCACTAGATCAGCCTTTTGTTGAATCTTCTTGTCAACAAGCGGAGTTGACACTTGTTAATTTTGCAGATATTGAAACAATAGTTGTGTAATGGCATTATGCATTGAATTATTAGGTACTAGGCAAAAAAGATGGTGCTTTTCTTGTTGCTTTGGTGGTTTTCCTTTGGTTGTTTTTTGGGTTTTTTCTCCAAAAATATACCTGAAAATACTTAAAAAAATTAAGAGTCGTATCTAGTTGGAATTCTGTGTATTTGCTCTTGGAGGCTTCAGCACATCTGCTGTGAGTGTTGCCATCACCTGTTGCTATGTGTGGTGTTTTACACGTGTTCTGTATGGTCGTGCAGGTCAATGGGATAGCATTCCACCCTGTCCACGGTACTCTGGCCACAGTAGGGTCTGATGGGAGATTCAGCTTTTGGGATAAAGATGCACGGACAAAGCTAAAAACCTCAGAGCAGCTGGACCAGCCAATATCTGCTTGTTGTTTCAATCACAATGGCAATATATTTGCTTATGCTTCCAGCTATGATTGGTCAAAGGTAAGAAAGGTTTAGACTGATGTTCATACTTGCAGTTGGCAACTAAGACTCCTTTTGTGGTGAGGCTTTTGCTGTTCTTTATAAATTGTAGCTGAATCTTTCTGATTTCTAAGAAAACTTAAAATGGCCATTTTGGCCACCTGATGAAGTTTAACACTAAAGCTGTGAATTTGTGGTGTTTTAGCTTCAGCTGGACAAGATTGCTAAACGATGCTGGTTTGCAAATGTGGATGAGCAAAATGCAAATTCTCTGTTTCAGAGGCTGCTGTGGTTGCTCATACACATTGTGCCGTGGGCAGTGTCACAGGGCAGTGTGGCACCCTAACAGCTTCCCACAGAGCTTGTGAAATGCACATCTCTGCTGCTTGTGCAGGGAAAAAAAGCTGTGACTGACTGTAAACATCCCAGAGTTTGAATGCCCTGTATTAAATTTTCACTGCCACTCAGGGAGGCTTTTTGATGGTGCTTATTTATGTATTTCTCTTCCAGACTTAACAATACAGATGAAGCAGAACCACAGCAAACCATAATCAATACTTTCTAATAGTTTAAGAAGGGAGGGCAGCAAGGTTGAGATGTAGCTAATTTTCACGGTGCTTGGAGGGTAATGTTCCTTGTGGTTTTGAGTGAAATGAATGCAGAAGTCACATAGATTAACTCAACTGCATGTCACAAAGAGCAAAGTTTTAATTCATTGCATTGTATTCGGTCCTCTGCCCACATTAAAATATTTGTTGATGCCAGGGCAGATAAATTCTTCAGTTCTAATGCTTGGGTAGACTGCAGTGGTATCTTTCAGATCTGTAAACCAATATTAAGTAGTAAAATCAGTGCTGAGTACTAACCTTCCTTCCCAGAACCATTTCTTGTCCATGGCGTTGGTAATTTCCAACTTGCATGTTGGACCTCAGTAGCTTTATTAGTGTTTACTCTCCCTCATTTGGATACTTGGGTATTAATTTGGTAATGTGTATGCAAATGATACAAATATGCAAAACAGCACATTTGCATCTGCAGTTGGGGAACAGAAAGCTCTGCAGTTGCCTGTAGAACTTGGGCTTCACTTTGAAAAAATGTGACTTTATTTCATTTAAAAGATGGAAAATATAAAGTGAAGCTGGATGGCCATTAAAGGTTTAGTTTCTTCTCTGCCTAGAATGACATTTAAAAGAAATAATATTGAGTTCTTAGGCTGCAGCTGTAAAGTAGAACTTAGAGATATGTGGTTATTTTTTTTTTTATTAAAAATATTTTGTACTTTAAAAATTTATAAAAGTCTCTTAAATTTTACTTTATATGTACAGTTCTTGTAATTGCTTGTTAAAGTAAGCTGTTTCTAATCCACCAGTGCGGTCCAATATCTGGTCTTAAAGGCTTTAAGGTTAGATCTTAATAAACCAAACTAATGGAATATTCATATTCTTACATTTTACGTAATGCTGATATTTCTACTTTGAAGAGAGTAAATGTAGATTATTTTTCTCCTTAGGGTCATGAATTCTATAATCCACAAAAGAAAAACTACATTTTTCTGCGAAATGCAGCAGAAGAGCTGAAGCCCAGGAATAAGAAGTAGTGGGTCTGACTTGAGCTCCTCTACTTGTTCTGCTCTCCTGCCATTTGTGCCCTGTTGCACCATGGTTCAGTCAACTTTGGATCACAAACATTTAGCAGGAACTGTAAAAATTACTCTAAATGTATTCTGACTTGCTGGAGAACATTTTCCAAATTAGATGCTCTGATGTGTATAAGAAAGAGAGGCTCGCATTGGCATGACTTAACCACTCTCTGTTCCACAGCAATAAAGAAATTGCAGCAAAATCAACATCTGGGGTAGATATTCCTGCTTTGAAGTGCAGCCATTTGTATCTATGGATTTATTTTGTTAGTACTACATTAAAATATGTTAATGATAATAGTTCTGGAGAAGTTGTATAAATACTGTATTTTTTGTAAGTACTTGGAGAATCACCAGTAATTCTTCTCAAAGGAGGCTTGTTTTCGTTATTAATAATTCAGGGGTTCTTTCATTGCTTTCTGGTTTTTGAAATGGAAGCATTGTCTGCTGTGTGCCAGGAAGAAATGCCTTGCAAATAGTTTTGCCTCCTTTTGTAGGTGACTAGGAAAGTATGTAAGGGGCCAACAGCAGTGACAGAAACTCAAGACAGAAGATGGGCCCAGTGCAAAGTTTAGGTTTTTCTGATGCTCCTGCAGTGGACATGACTTTGGAGCAAACTGCTTTTTCTAATTCAAAGGAGAAGTTGCAGTGGTGCCAAGTGGTGAAATAGCTCAGTGACACAGAGTTCAGGAACATGAGCAGACCTCTAAAGGTTTATTCAAGACCAAACCAATGTGTGCAAAATCCCTTTGACCTAAACTGCTTTGAAGCTGACACCTTTTAGAGTTAAAAGTTGAATTTTTTACATCTCTCTTAACATGGTTTTGTCCTTTAACAGGGGTGTTCAGGACTGAAAAAAAAAATGGTCATTTTTGTATTAGCTAGAAAGTAGTGCTGGGGAGCTTCATCCTGATAAAAAATGCTGTGAAACAAAACGAGTGGGTCTCTTTCTGACTTGAATCTACCACTGTTTACTTTTAACTAGCCAGTTGTATACATGCCAAAGTTTTCTTTTTTGGAAGTGAATGCTTATTATTCCTGTCTCTTGTTTGTTTGATAATGACTGAATAAAAAGGGGATGGGGGGAGCATGTATAGAAATACATGTCATATTGTACAAATTCTCTGTAAAACTGTTATGGTTTAATGCTGATGGTTACGGATTCATGCTACATTTCAAATAAAATTTTTATTAAATGCTTTTTTATATTCAAAACTTCTGTTACAATAATGTGGGCAAGGTAACATGCTTCACTTTTAAAAGTCCTTTCACTGTAATTCAGAGACATTTAATGAAAGTCCTTTTCCTCCAGCTGCTTCAGCTGTGAGTCCAATGCATTTCCAACTGCTGTTTCACTATGAATGATTCCTGTGGGTTTGCCTTAAAGAATTGGGAGAAGTGGTGTGAAAGGCCTTTTGTTTTGTGAGAATGAATCAAGTTCATTGCGGTTTCAGCAGCCAAATACCTGACAATGTGAGTACAGGTGAATCATATCTTCAAACTCTCTCCAGCCCACTGCCCTTTCGCTCCAGACTCTTCCCTGTGTTCATCAGTTTTTTGCTGGATGGGTATTTCTTGAAGTCTTTGAAATACAAGCAACTCTGCTTTGTTGAGGGATGATCTTTTTCTATTTTATTTCTCAAGATAGTTTGTTTTTTTCCTGCTACCTCAATGTTTTACATACTTTTAGATTTCACATTCATGCATTGTTTGTTTTCTTTTAAGAGTTCCCAGCACTTACATCAGTAGCTGGTCATTTGCTCAAACATTTCTTTGATTTCTGTTGATTTTTTTTCCCTAAGGTTGTGATTGTTATGCAGCAATCTTTGGTTGTTAGCACATTTTTCCAGACTTCCCAGACAAGTGAATGCCACCAAGCAACTGCAGGCTCAAGATGAAGTGGATGTGATCACTGATGTGTGCAGAACTCCCACTGGTGTAAACAGGGAAGAGTGGAATGTGTCATTGTTTCTTGCTTTAAAAAAATCTTGTTTTGTTTAAATACTTAATGTGAATGAGAGAAAACAGATGGGTTCAGCAGGTACATTTCTCTGGGATCCCATGGAATTGCACCTACTTCAGGGGACACAGGCCAGCACTGGTGAGTCTTGTTTCGTAACACATCGTGTGTTAATATGTTGAGTACTTACTCTGCTGGGCTCAATTTTCTTTGTCAGTGAGGCTTCAGAATTATTTAGTCATCACTTGCTACTTGTTCAGACTAATTTTAGAAGAACATAGTTTCCATTATGTTGCTGTGCACATTGGATGTCTTCAGCTGGGAGGAGAGTCAGGCTTTGAACTGAATTGTTTTCCATTACCCAAGTTAAGAGAACACATTGGCAATTTATTCTTCCCTGGAACTGTTGTGAGGTTCTGTTGTAAAGTACACACAGCTGTATCCCTTCAAGCATCAAAAATAAGTGAGAGTTTATTCACACCCTTTAAAGTGTTAGTGCATTTCTGGAGATGTATTAACTTGCTATTCTATGGCAGTAACCTGTCCAAAAAAACTGAAGAATGTAAGATTCTAATGTACCCAAAGCTAACCATAAGAATGCTTGATTTATAAAATAACTTCCTTAGTTTTCACAAAGTTTGCTGTCAATGTGTTTTATTGCAGGAAAATAATCTTTGGCATAAAGAGCAGCCCAGTTAAACACCTCAAAATGGGGATATTTTACAACATTTTCAGGTGAGTTTCCTGCTGCTGCTCTCACGTGTCAGTGGTTTTGCACATTGGTTTAATGAAATGTATTTCAGAAAACGAAATAATTGGCAAAGTTTGTCAGCTAAAGCCTTTCACAGATGAAACAAGACATGTTTGCACAATGGCAGGCAGGCAGAATATTGATTTACCATCTGTCACAGGAAATGCAATCCTGAATTAGTGAGAACTACAGCTTAGCTCCTAGGCCAAGAAAACTGGTCACTGAGTTGTTCTCCAGAGAGGTGGATTTGAGATCGAGCTGGGATTAGGTGTATGTGGGATATTTCAATAAAACTATTGCTTAGGCCTGGCTTAATTTAATGGTGAAGAAGTGCTGGTTGCAGATGAGGTGTCTGGGCAACTGCCCACGATGAGGAATTGTGTCAAATCACTATCATGAGGTTTTACAGTATCCTGCCTTTGAAATGATAGAAACCACTGATTTCTAATTTGTTTGCTTTTTGCAGAGATTAACCTGGGCAAAATGAAATGGCTGTTAATTTTTAAGTCTTCAGATTGGCTAAGTAAGTGTTATTTGCAGTCATTTGGGTAGGACTGATTTGTTTCAAAAATCTTTGATGCAGATTCACCGTGTGAAGCCTTTCCCCTGGGTTGTTCAGCTTTACCAGCCAGGTGATGATCATCATCTGGAGCTGCAGCACACAACAATGACTGGAACAAATTCAGAACAGGAACAACTCCCCAGTAACTTTCTTTACCCCGGCAGCTGCAGGATGCACAGAACGCTGCCGTTTGAAGCCGCTGCTGTAACTCTGCTGTGGTGCCAGGCGAGGGCAGTGCTGGTGGCTCCTGAGCAGAGCTTTCCCTGCAGCCGGGGCTGCAGCACGCCTGGGGCTCTGCACGGAGCTGGAGTGCTGCTACAGTACGTGCGCTGGAATACAAGGTACAGTTATTTGCAAGTTATCCCAAAGTACTCAGAGAACAGAAGAAGATTGAAATAATTTCTAATTTTGCGTTTTTCAGGAGGGCACCTGGTATCCATAAACATAAACCAAGTTTTAGAACAAACTGTGAGATGCTCCTTTAGCTGCTCAGAGAGACATCTGACCAAGCAGGTCATGTATTTGTTCCCCTTCTCTCACTCTCAGACCCTGAAGGTCCTCTGAACCAAGTCGACCGAACATGTTTCTTCTTCCCCTTGCTGCTGGCCTCAGGATTCCTGAGCTTCAGGCTGGTTCCTCCCTCCCTTGCTGGCCTTGAAGGTGCCAGGCTCACAGCCAGCCCGGTGCTGCTGCTGAGCCCATCCCTGCAGGGAAGTGGAACAGCACCCAGGGCTCTGTCTATAAAATTATGGAGTTAGAAATCCTCAGTGCAGAATTGGGGCCCAAACTGCTGCTGGACAGTGACCAGTGACCCCTCATGGCCACGGATGCCTCCACTGTCCCCTGCTTCCTCAGGACTGAGTGACTCATTCCGTGACATGATTTCCAAGTCTGTATGATGATTGTTACATTGATACACTAAACCACGTACTGAGATCCTCAGACCTGCAGAGGGTCCAGGTATAATATATAATAAAATAAAAAAANAGAAATCCTGTGCCATACTAATCATAAATTCTGTGCTATGCTAATCAGAATATCCTTGATTGTAACTACAATTTAGTGCTCTTTATTCTGCCAAAGACCCCTAAAAGAACCCATCTGTCCCCTTAGTGTCAGGTGTAACAGGTGTAATTCAAAAGAAAAAAACCCAGTAATATCTGCACTGACAGAATGTTGTCTTTGCACACCTCGGGCTGTGAGTTGGAGTTGGTAGAACTGTATTTCATCCTGCAGCTGGTGTTCAAACAGCTGGAAGCCATCTATTTGTAACTCCAGGTAAGCTCAGGATTATACACAGCAGTGCAGGGCCCATCCTGCTCTCAGCAACAGCACAGCCATTCCCTGAGTGGAAACTGCTGCTGCTCTTCCCTTGTCAGGTCAGAATAAACGGAGCAGCTCCAGCTGGCTGGGGTGCTTTCAGCAGACGTGCTGGGACTGCCATTGTGCAGCACGTTCTGCATGCACACGGAGCAGCCTGTGCTCCCAAGGACCTGCAGCAGGGAATAAGCCCTGAGAGCAGAGCCTCTGGAGCGGCTCCCTGGGACATCAGCTACGAGCAGTGGGAGCTGAGAGGGGCAGGGACTGCTTGCACAGCCCCAGGTAGGTCTCACGTGATGCAGAATGAGGGGGGTCAGGCTGGTACCTGTTTGATCTCACTCCTTCCTCAGATGCAAAGCAAACTCCCAAGTGTTTGCACCGTTTACCTGCTTCTGAAATGGGGATGGTGCCACATTTGGTAAAAGTAATTCGCATTTTTAGGACTCTGTTGTAAGGTAATATGAGACTGAGGCAGCACCACAAAGGGGACCATGAGCCTTGGGAACACTTGTGCATGGACAGAGCAATTCCAAATGTTTGTGTTGCATCAGTTCTGCAAATGCTTTTTGTTCCAGTGCATAAAAGATACAATACCTGTCAACATTAGCTTTGTAAAGAGAGACCATTTTCTTCTGTTGACTAATTATCCAGTGAATACATTCAGTTTGAAGGGACACTTCAATAATTTAGCAGGCATGTGCCAGGTAATATAGGAGCTTTTGTCTTACTGGTGGCACAGATCTTGGATCGAGTGTAACCCAATCCCTGGCTTTATGTATTCAAGGAAGTGTTTGGTATAGCTCCTGTATCAAGTGCCACTGAAAGCAGGCCTAGATAAGAGATGAGGGTGATGCTCTTCCCTGGGCACAGAGAGAGTTTACCCTTTGCTGCCCAGGGTGTCTTTTGCAGGCAGTAACTGCTTTATACTTGTGAGGGGTGGATACGCTGAGATCCAACAAGGAGTTGGTTGTAGGAAGAGAAAAATGCTGGAAACTGCATGTTAAATACCCAGGTCAGCTCAGCCTCTCCTTCTTGGGGGTGTATTAACAAATGCTTTGTCGTTTGATAGGGAATGCTTTCTGTCATTGATGTCTCTTAAATGCAGATCGTGGGTTTGCTGGACCAGACAAGGAGAGGGATAATGTTCAGTTCCTGGGAACTCTATGAAATAAAACTCAAGTAATGGGTTTTCTTCAACCCTTCCCAAGGTACTTCCTCACAGTTGTGCCATCTCCCAGAAAGGTGCAAGCTCAAATGTCCTTTTCTGACCCACTGCCAGCTGGTTCAATCACCTTCCTTTCCTTGCCTATAAAATGCAGGTCACTACTGATCTACAGCAAAGGGAGACTCATTTTGTTTAGAATATGCCATGATTATTGCACTCAGTACAGGGCAGAGATAATGCAGTAGCTCAAACTATTCTCAAATGACTAAACTGGAGTTCAAATGCAATCTTTACAACCTTTTTCTCTTTGGAAGGACAGCTGTCTGCCATGCTCCTGCTGTAACAGTGGGATTTATATGGAGTCAGGTATCACTTACTGACAGGGGATTGCTTTCTGCAGACACCTGACTCTTTTCCTTGGAGGTCTCCCTTTCCTAAGTAATGCTCATTCTTGGTCTGTAGCAGCAGGGTTGCAGACAGCAGTTGGTTGTTTAGGCATTAATGTTTAATTTATGGAACCGTATCTATATAATTGTAAAGAAGAACATCTACATTTGTGGAACATTGTCAGACTTCAAACACGAGTATGTAGCATTTCAGAAACACTTTCACTGGGCTGAAACAGCTTTTCAAAAAACCACAGAAAGATGGCAAATGTCTATTTAAAGAGAACAGCTTAGCAAAACCTTTTTCATTGAACCCTTCTAGCTTTTGTTCAGCCATTGGCTGCGTGATGCAGCTGGAGTCATTCTGCAGTGCTGACCTGTGGCTGTCACAATGGCTGAGGTCATCCAGTTCATCATCTGAGCACCTTTCTTTGGTGGTCCTGCAAACAGCACCAGGGAGATGAGAGAGAGGATGATTAAACTCTCCAAACTATTCTGAACGTGGCTTGGCCCAGGGTAACATTCCCCACTAGTGACCTACATGCTACGACTAACAGGCCTCCTCATGGATGGAGCTGTCACAGCCACAATTCTGGTAAGGAAACAGAAGAGTGGATTTTTCTCCTTGTAGGCTGATGAAAATGTCCTTTGAGGTAGGACTGACCCTGGCACCCCCAGGCTGGCAAAAGGAAAACCATACCCCAAGAAGCAGAATGGGTTTCCTGATTTAGTACTGATCCATACACTTCACTCACGAGCTTGACTTCAAAATACAGATCAGCTGATCTTCCAGCCTCCTGAGAATGCATGGAAAACATGCCCTCTTTATTGTCTCACACCTTTCCCTGTGTGCTTACCCACCAGCTAAAGGCAGGGTGGGCACCGACTGGGCTGTGTGCTTTAGCAGGAAGGGCCTGGCTGTGTCGCTTGTCATGTTCAGCTGATGTCACTGTCCTGCTGCAATGCTGGGGACATCGTGCTGCTGGTGACTCCCTGCTGAGCTGCTGATGGCTTTTCCTCATCAGCAAGGACTGCTCCAGCTGATTGGATGTGGGTGTTGGGCTGTCAGGAACCCGATGGCATTGCCCAAGTGAGCTTTGACCCTTCCAGTCAGTGATTGTGCTGCCCTGCTGTGGCACCATCATAACTGATTTTTTTTGGAAAAGGCCCATTTTGGACTTTTTGAGATCATGTAGAAGCTGGAATCATCCTGCCCACATTTCAGTGCAGGTAACTGTGTTTTTCTTTTTAAATACCTTTCCAGGCTCCATGGATAGTTTCGGATGGACCTGCTGATATGCAGGTTTGTTGTCTTGACATTCCAATTGTGTTTATATCCTGTTCAGAGCCACTGCAACGAATCTTTGCTGCCTGGTGTTTAAATAGAGTAGACATGGTAACTAGAAGGCTCTAAGAGTTTCAAACAAAACCTTTAATGAAGGTTAATTACCATGCCAATATTTTTTCTTTCTGTGTATGGTCTTCTGCACCTGGCCAGGTTCATTGTGGGCATTAAATACCTTCTAAAAGTATCACAACTGGAAAAGTGCTATCAGAGTAGATGGATTATTTATCTCATGGGATGTGATGTGACAGAAGAGCCTGTATTAGTGAGGACTAAAATACAGCAACCTGGAGAAAAGGACCACCAGGTTAAGGAGGTGATCTATGAGTGAGACCTGGGTGTGCCCATGGGCAGTGGGATAGAAACTGGGTCTGCCCCAATGCTCTGGATGTGCTCCAGCTCTGGAGTCACTCATCTTTTGCTGTTATATCTGTTGTGTCCATACAGCTGTGCTCTACATCCCAGAGTTGAGACATCTTGTTTAACATTCTTCTGTGTCCTGACTATTCCCTGGTTGGAGTGGGTGGACAGTTCCTGCTCAGTTTGTGCTACCAGTGTCACGTGCACTCCCATGAAAAGGTCATGAGATGTGGCCCTGGCAGCTTTGGCAGAGATTGTTAGAAGCCTTCTGGCATCTTCTGTTTTTAAATCAGAAAATACCACTTTGTTTTAACATAACAACTCCACAAATATTTGGAAAAAAGTTAAAATTATTAATGCTGTTTCAAAAGGCCTTAATTTTCCGCTTTCTTCCTTTAAAGAATATTAAATTATTTCTTGCTCATTTTAAAATGTAGTTTTATGGTTTTCAAACTTAAAAAGTATGAAGTAACAATTGATATTTTCCCAAAGTACAACATAAAATTGAAATAGCAAAAATATTTGTTTAACTATTTTGAGATGTAGTTTGCATGTTTGACTCAAATGGAATGTTTTTTCCTAAAAAACTTTTTGAGGGAAGAAAACCCTCCTGATAATTAAATCTCAGCCTGAGAGAGATGGGACAATATTTCCATTAAAGAGAGAGAGATTTTCTGTGCAGGAATTCAGGAAAGGAGCAGTATCTTTATTGGAGGTTGTGTTTAGCAGGTGATGACAAGTGGTTTTATCTCCTTATCTTCCTCTCCCTTCTCCCTGTGCCCTGCCTTTCAGATTTGGGGATACCTGAGCCAATTCCTCAAGAGACTCTTCCTCCATGGCATCACCAAAGGCAAACCTGAAGAAATGGGCAGTATTTTGGCCTATATATTTAATGTTCTGATGACATCACCTAATGCTGTCACAGCAGGAGAATGTTTGCTGGATCCCTCTTTATCTTACAGCTCCTGTTCCCCAGTGCTTACTGCCAATGGAGGAGTTGTGGTAGAAAATCTGGATGGAAACTTCTGTCCCAGAAACCACCACGAGCTGTTTGCTTTGTCCTGTTCCTTTTCTTTTTCTAACCCTTTGTCATCCCTTTCCTGCCTTCTACGAAGTAAAGAAGAAACTAAGATCAGCTAGTGAAGGGTTTCCTGGGTTTGTTGCATAATTTAGTTGCAATATGAACATCTGCACTTTTCATTAGTCATTCACTAAGAGGTCAAAGAGGGATCATCCCCAAGGTCACAGGAAAGGCAAGGGTTACCATTGCTCTAGGCCAAGACATTACAATACTGATGATGACAAAACTATTTGGCAGAGATGCCAACAACGCCAGAAAACAAGCCACCATCCTAATCAAGGGCAGTATTTTGATTGCTCAGAAAGCCAGCCCAGCTCCCTGCTGTCAGACTGTGACAATCCCCAGCTGGCAGGCCCGGGCTGATGGGCTGTGTCCCCAGCCCAGTGTCATTCCAGCTCCCCAGAGTGCTTTGCCAAGGCTGGGGAGAGTCTGGACACACACAGCTCCCAGGAGCTGTACCTGGATAAACAGAGAACTGGAGATGGTGGTGGAGAAATTCCCCAAGGGCAGAGTTACCAGCACCAAGAAATGTAGGCATGACCACTCAGGGTGGCTGCAGCACATCTTCACCACTGGTCCACTGAAGCACCTTTCCTTGCTGGCCTAGTCCTTCCCGGTCCCAAACAGGTGGTTCATCCTTCCCCTGGCACACATGACTGGCACAAGGGCATGTGGAAGGAAAAGTGCCAACTGTGCTCTGAGAAACTCCTGGGAAACGGTGATGGTGGCACGAGGAGCAGAGCACAACATTCCTGAATACAGACATTCTCCCTGCTGGCAGTGGCAGAGGTATGAGCAATGTGATGGCACAGCCTCTTAGTTTCCTTGGCCATATTATGCCTTTATTTTCATCTAGACTTATATCCAAGACTTGCAGTGCACTTCCTGTTGCAGGATCCTCGAAGCAATTATGAGTTCTGCAATTTCTCCCCTGAGCCTCTTCTTTCTCAGGAATCTTGTTTGCAATTACCATGATTCTGTTTGTCCTTCATTTTGTGAAGGGACATCAAGTGGGAGGGCAGGAAAGTTTGGGGAAGTAGAATTAGATTTTTAATGACATTTCCTTTAGCCACACTCTCTAACACGTGCTTGCGGTCCAGCAGAATTGAGTCAGGTGTCCCATTTGTTGTTCTCTCAGTCCCAGAGTTACCAATGGCCATATCCATGTTGTTTTAATGTAGGTTACTTGCACATTAAACCAGATCACTCTGTGCCCAGTAGAGCTGATGGTCTGCTTGTGTCTAACCAGTGTAGCCAGCTAAAGGAAGCAGGGTTCACTCAGCATCCCCAGTTCTGGAATATTCAGAAGAGGAAATAGCCCTATTGGAAGATTCCTACAGAAACCAAAGCCAAAAAGCAGCCCTGATTTGGAACATCCTCTGCTTAACTGTTTTGTTACAAGTGGCCCAAAGAAGAATGATTTTCATCTTTTAATTCTGGTTGCAGCAGCAGCTCTGGGTTAAGCAATGGTTATGGTGTGCTCAGGGCACCAAACCAGAAAATCTGAGACAGAGGGCCCAGATGCAGAATTTCCTGCTATAACCTAAACCAAATGCCACTGAATGCAGCTCCCCTCAAGATCTCCCTGTTCACAGCCTCGCTGGTGGCCAGCATCCAGACTGAGCATTAGTAAAACTAACAAACCAAACAGTTCCCACAGTAAGTCCCTCGCTCTCCAGTTAACTTATTTAACTGTGGAGCTTCTAAGGGGTATGTTTCATCTGCTGTTGTTGCAATAAGCGGGTATCCATGGCAAAACCCAAGGGCACTGCCCTACAGCAATGAAGTCTTGGCTAAGCAGCAGCAGGAACTGAAAAAGGTCAGAGCTCCACAGTAGCCCTGCTCCATTTTAAAAATAAAGCCCACCAGTTTGCTAAGAAATGAAGCAGGTTCTTCAATGGCTTGTAGGTCAGACCTGCGATGTCTCAACTCTGTCCTGTTCTTGTGCTCCCAAAGGCAGAACTTCCTGCCCCAATTTGGTTTTCATCCTTTAGGCACGGACCATTCCTACATGGTTCTGTACCTGGACAGTCTGGCAGTGCCACCTTCTCTGGGATTTTCAGTGGAATCCAGGACACTTGGTTTGGTGATCTGCAGCTGCTCCACTCCACCTCTTGGATAATGCTGCTGAAGTCCACCAGAAGGAGCCTTTGTGTATCAGTTTTGCATAAGCCTCAAGGGATGTATTAACATGTAAGTAAGAACCCAGTGAGTCCTCTTAACTGTGTTGAATTATCATAAAATTAATCTTCCCAATCTGAATGAGAATAGGATGCTCTGGATTTGCAATACAAATCCTATACATTAAGGATATGGATGGTTGTACACCCGCTGCAAGAGATGACTTTTCTCCCAGCCTCCTCACTGACTGACCTGTGTAGTTTTATTCCTTAATAACTACAAAGGACTAAACACACCCCTACAACAGCACAGATCTGTGTTCCCTTTCTTGCTTGCAGTTTTCTCTCAGATTTGGGCTAAGCAATGTCCTGCCTTCCCCAAGGCAGCTTCATGCTTTGAGATACGCCTGTCTTTGCAGGAGCTGTCTTTGACCAGAGAAAGTGGAAATACATTCTTCTCTTCTCAGGTACTCCTATTGCTGCAGTAAAAGCACAGGGAGGTGTCAGCAAACTGGCTCTGCCAAGCTCCTGCAGCTTTGATCTGATGGCTGGATTTTATCTGTAGGTGTTTTGAGGAGGATGAGTGCTTTTTACAGGAACGAGGCGGAAAAAATAAAAGCAAATTAATTAACTTCCATAAAGTCATCCTTACTCGCTTTCTCTTCCCTTTCCTGCTGTGTTTGTGGTAACAGCTCATTAGAGCCTGTGTTTGCAATAGCTGCACCATGAGACAGGAGATTTCATTTCCCGTCCTGCTTTCCAGGATGTGGCAGAACCGAGGCCGCCTCCCCCAGCGGTACCGGGGGGGTTGTGGTGCTCCCCGAGCACAGGTTTAGCCTCAACTTCTTTCTTGTTCTGTTCTGCCTTTAGGAGAACTCCTGCTCCGGCCTCGAGGGAAGAAGAGCAGCTGGGATTTCTCCTTTGAGAGATGTGGGGCTCGTGTTTGAAGAAGAAAAAAGCCTGTGCTGATTGCCCCCCCTGACCAGCACAAGCATCGAGAACAGAGATGCTGCTGGTCTCTTTGGAGAACTTTGCCAGCCCTGCCTGCCCTGCAGAGGAGCCAGAGTCTGGTTGGATGATTTGAATCTTTGCCATCATTTGGAGCAGAATGAAGCTCTGTAAAAGGACAGGGACTGAATGCCAACGGGGCTGTCATTAGCTCGGGCGGCCCAGGAAGCAGCTGATGTGCAGTTTGTGGTGGAAGTCATGCAGACACAAGGGGTGACTCTGGGGTGGAGAGGCCCCAGCCCCTGGCTGGAGTCTGATCCCAAAGGTGTATTCCAGGCTTGGGATGGACCAGGGACAGCTGGTGGCTGCACAAAACACAAAGGCTCCATGAACTATCCATTTGCAGAGGCTGTCAATTTTGCAGTGATGTTGGGTGCTGCTGGCCCAGCTCCATCTTCCTTCCACAGTAATCAAAGGAAATGTGCCCTAGTCTTGAAGTCTGGTGCTTCAGGACTGAAAAGCTTAATGGCTTTCCTTGGCTTTTTTTTTCCCCTCTTTCTTTTATGAAGCATAGGGTGTTCAGAACTATGGAAGCGGTGCAAGAAAAATATTAATGAATAACTATGGAGTGCAGACATTAATGCATTCCTTTCTCTTGAAATAACTGGCTTTTCTCTGTGGGGTCCATAAGAGAAAAAATGTCTGCAGAGTCTGAACCTGCTGTATAGAAGCCAAAGTAGATGGTGATTTAGAACTTTCCTGGCTTCTTTTTTTTTTCTCTAAAATGTTATCTCTGCATTTATCATGTTGCAAAAAATCTCTTTCTCTGAGAAATGATAAACCTAATGTACAGGGGCAGTTCTTGAGATTCTGGGTGATGGAAACTAGGAATGAATAATGATTTTGGGGATCCTCTCCTACACCTCAAACTCCAACTGATGTTGGAGAGGAGGAATTAAAGCATTGCAAGCACCCCACCATCGGAGCTCCCCAGTGGTGGGTTCTGAAGTACCAAGCAGCTTTCCAGCTTGTGTTTTCCTGCAGTTATGGACCAAGGGGTACATGCAGCAAACACGGGGCTGTGCTGCAGTAACAATTCTCCCAGATTTGAATCGCAGGCCAGGGCTGAAACCTGCAGCTCAGGTCAAAGGCAGTGGCACTCCACAGCCTTGTACTTCACGGCAGGAGCTGCCTGTCCTTTGATGGAACAAAACGCAGAAGGAGGACGGTGGAGAACCCCATTGCTGACTACCAGCGGAATGGGAATGGTGCATCCCTGTCCCCAGAGACAGGCTGCACAGGTACACGTCCAGGTGCCCAGTGGAGAAGCAGGAGGCTTAAGAACCTGCTTGAGAAAGACAGTTCTGAACCTTTGCTCACTCCTTGACCCCTTCCCTGGCTGTTCCTCCTTGGCGATTCGGTTCAACACTACCCCTTCCTCCTGCCCGGCTTCGACCGCGCCTTTGCCCCGCTGCGTGCCCCAGAGGCTGCCGGCCGCTGCACGGCTTTGTCCCGTGCCCGAACCTGCCGGCACCGAGCCCTCCCCGTTGCGATGGTTGTGCAATAGCGGCGGGCTGCTGCCGCTGCCCAGGCGGGATCTTTGGCGGGCTCCCCTCGCCCCCCCGGCCCCGCTCCCCGGGAGC